>NQII01000763.1:250505-298412 GCA_002778355.1 Clitarchus hookeri
CCCGGAAAGAAAAATTATCTACCCCTCTGCCGTCGTTGACTTCAGCTGGGCTGCATACATTATCGTCAATGCTATTCGCAAACCATAAGGGAAAGACCCTTGAAACTTGGAATGTGTGAGCAACACTCGGGTGACAGTTTTATCTTCCGTGCTCTTCTCAGCCATCAATCCACCATTCCATCAATATTTCAATCAGTGTTTCCAAATGATCATACTAGCCGGCCAACTAGATGGCCAAAACACCAAGATCAACCCACCAGAACAACCAGATGTCAACCATACTTGGAGTCATACCTACAAAATCATACGTACCAAACTATACCCCAAAAAAGATACCTCAAGAACAATACATAAAAAATAATACTTTAGTATGCATACCTCAAAAATTATAACCCAAAAGCATACCTTAAAACCATACCTAAAATAAACACATCCCATAAATTATACCTCAATAAGATACCTCAAAATGCAGATCTCAAAATGCATACCTCAAAAAATATATCTCAAAATATATACTTCAAAAATCATTCCTAAAAAAAATTACCATATTTAGCGCTGTACGTTTTGCCAACCTGCCTGGTATCGTAATATTAGTTGGAAATATATAAATCATATGAATTCGAACAAAAGATGTAGATATAGGTGAAAAGCAGAATGTAAACGTTTACGTTAATTTTAACTTGCTTTCCAATAACCTGTAATAAATAAACCAATAATTGTTTAATGTCATGAAATTTTATGCGAAATATAAAAGGCTACTAAATAATTTGATGGCTGTAACAAGTTACGCAGTTGCTGAAGATTTTAATTTTGAAGTTACTAAGTATTGAGTCTTTAATATTAGTTGAAATACTGTATTCATGAAGAGATACCCGCTCTTTTATAATTTTAAATCATAGGCAGCCCTTAGGAATGTTACAGTTTTGTAGATGCATTCCTAGTTTTCATGCCATAACAAGACTACTTCAAGTATGATGAACTTCAAGCAAGCTACGTTTACGGTATTTATGTACCCCAGTATTCCTCATTTGGATAACGCTCCCCTCCTTCACCACACCATCAGGAGAAGGGGGATGTGGGGGATGGGGATGGGCTGTGGGTAGGGTTGCCACCTTTTTTTCAAGCAAATAGAGTACATTTCCTTTCTAAGGTAAAAAAAAAGTACAACATCTTAAAATAGAGTATTATTTATTTAACCTACTATTTTTTTTCCATATATATTTTTTGTTGCTTCTGGCAACATCTAACAAATATTTATTTCCAAAGAACGTTTTCACGGCGTCTTAACAATCTATGATCATATTTAAATATATAAATATTTCATTTTTCCCACAGGCTTTTGTACTTTTGCCTTCGTTTTGTTTGCTTTGTATGATCCGATCCCAGTAATCGTTTTTTAGGCGTACTTAGAGATATACAGTTATCTGCATCCATTACTGAAGAATTATCACACACAATTTATACGTACAACACTACACACCAAGCAATAACGGAAAACAATAATTTGAACTTCGAAATTTTCCAAAACCAACAGCAACACAAGTTACACACACAAGTGGACAAGTTGACATGATAATGTTATTTGACATTGACATTTTAGGTTACGTTCAAAAGCGACAGTGCTGCTTTGCATTTAATTTTATCGACGCGATGCGTTCTGTTCCACGCAATATTCGCTTTACCTTTTTATTTTTTTTCGTAAACAATTAAATAAAACCTTCAAAAGTCGAAATAGGTAAAATAAAGTATTTTCACGTACTTTATTGTCCTCATAAAGTATAAAGTACGTTTAACCGAAATAGAGTACAATACTTTATTATAAAGTACGGGTGGCAACCCTAGCTGTGGGCAATCTCTATTCGCTGTTTCTTCACACTTTTTGAATAGAACCATTGAAAAATCACCCCATGTATGAAGTGTTTGATTATTGCCTAAATACGCCATGTGAAAACAAGCGTTTTTTTAAGAATGATAACATAAAGTACCTAATTCTTGGTTACATTGAACCTTTACTTATGTTTTATGCATTAATTATAATATTACATTGACGATTAATAAGAATTAAAATAGTGAGAAAACAGGCGTGCGGTTAATGTCTAGTAAGAAATAGTTCTTATGCAAATATTATTACAGTGAGTGCGCACTAATGCGGCGCGTCGTCCCTTTGGTGTAATTTTCTAGACTTTGTTAAGTTTTGTTTGCTTGAAGCGAACGAATATCGCGGAAGTAGGCCTTCAGAAAAGTTGGAAGTACCCGTGAATGGACTATAGTAGCTTCACGCATGTTCTAGATAGGTATCGGCAAATACACTGTGCTCCAATGCCTGAAACCTGGCAAACTATATCATCAGTGCATCCTAGTATGAAGAGAGTGAATAATTGGACGGTCAGTCATCTTTATCGTACATTTCCCTGAGTTGTTTGTAACTTAGTGAGAACTTATTATTAAAGTTTCTCTGTCGTTCTAAAACGTAAGCAAATGTTCCCAGCAGGTACCCAAGTACCGCAAAATTCGCCCATGAAAAACCGGTTCACAAGTGTCGTGTACTGAGATTCTAGCGTTTCAAACATAATTTTTATAAAGATTATCCTTTTCCATCCTCTGTTCTAGTATAATTCTTTCTTCTTCTTCACTAATTGCATGCTATTTTGCAATTATTTTCTGTCGAGGTGGTTTTGAAGTGTCTACCTCTTTTTATTCCAAGTTATAATACAGGAAGTAACCATGGTTCCAATAAGCGGCCATGTTTCTTCAATCAAAGTAAGTCCGCGATGCATGTGCCCTTGTAGTTAATATATAACCTGCATGCCTTGGCGCATGGGGCTCGGCCCTGAGACTCACTTAGGTTTCGCCCCTACGCAAGTCCTCCGACTCTCCTCTTAGCTTTAACGTACCGTAAAGTAGGGCTACTTTGTACCTGCTGGGGAAACTATGGACTAATCAAAATGTTTGTTCTAAAGCCATTTGGCAAAGAAATAAAAAAAAAATTGTTAGTTTATAATTTAACGAAACAATGTTCGACTTATAGACATTACTAATAAGTACTCTTTCATGGCATGGAACAATTTTGGATTGCAAAATTTTGTCATCATGACATGTCAAGATCATAATTTTAATAACTTGGAACGTATAAATAAAATAAACAGAAAGTTTTATAGGAAATATTACCAACGCGACTGAATGATCGTGCCTTGATTCATTTTTAGTTATGCTTAGGAAAACTTATTTGACAAAAAGTCATTAACTATTCCAAATTAAAAATATGCAAACATTTCATTTTCTAAACCAATTTTTGAAAAATGCGAAAATATATCATAGCACCCATGATTTTTTTTAAAGATTATTAGACGTTACTGATTATATCTTATTTCAGCGTGAATTCTCTCATTTTGTTGAGTTAGTTTTTATTATCAGTACCTCACAAGAAAACTAAAATTGCAATTTTGAAAGGTAATTATGTAAAAAAAATATGCTGCCTAATTTTTTAATGTAAGAAAACAGTACTCGTTAGTAATGTATACACGCTGAACAACCTTTCGTTCAAAGTCAAATAATTTTTAGGTGGCTAGCACCCTTAAATCATCCATGTCATTTGCTCGGATAATGTTTGCATTTCCTTCACTAAATGGCATAAAAACAAAAATTTTTAGTGGTATAATAAAAAGTTAGTTACCCGAATAGGTACAAAGTAGCCCCCCGGTTTACGGTAGGTTAGAAATGTGAAGTGTACTGAGATGCGGATTATGGTGGATTCACAATTAAAATACACAAATACAGAGCATAGTACAAAACAGTAGAACATTCACACCACCAGACCAAATGATTGTGGGAAATTAATTCACAAATGAGTACTTATGATTTTTTTAGGCAATGAAATTTTACGACACATCTGACGTCAGTTCAGTGTTGGTAAATATTGGGTTTTCGTAAGATATTGTGACATTGTGTTGGAAAATGGGCATTAGTTGAAAATATTTTAAAGTTTTGCTTTTGTTTAAATAAATTTTTTTTCTAGTAACCTAATACCTGTTATTTTTTCTATATTTATATCATGCTACATTTTTATTTTCTGCAGTATAACTGTTCCTTCCTTTTGGATAAACGACTTCGTTGGAAATATTATACTCTCCTCGGATTGGCTGTTGCACCATGCGCATGCACAATAAATGAAATATAACCATATCGTTTGAGTACTAAGTCAAGAACTCTCGTGCACAAAACCTGTTACGTGCAGTTGTGAATCAATATGTTCTAAAACACGGCGGTCAACTCTTGTGCACACTATCAATGTTCTGTGGTTACTGTTATGCTCTCAGTTGCGAACCTGGCTCCGTGTATTTGGTCCCGGCGAGGCACGCCGGGCCGGGTCTCTGGTCTCGACAGGTTTGGTCGCCGTCGGTCAAGGCCGGAGGAAGCTCAGCGTCGCCGTGTTGCGAGGGTCGGTGACCTTGAGACAGGTTCTGGACGTCCTGGAAGCTCCCGCCTCCAGCGCTGGAGCCCCGTGCACACGATCCACTGCTCACTGGACACCATCACTTGCGTTCAGGGGGGAGTTAGGAACGTGGATTTGGACCGGGAACTTTGCTGAGTACCTTTATGCCAATAAACTTTTACTTTTCCCGCAGTTCTTTCCAATTCGTCAGTAAAATATATAAAAAAAAAAAATTAACGTTAACTTCTAACTAATTTGAAGCCCTTCTTAAGTTCTACTTATAGGCTATTACTCCGCCTCGTGCAAAAAAAAAAATAGGGAATTACACTAATGAGACAACCCACTGCACTTGTGCGCGCTGAGTGTGCTGAGCGGTTAGCCTGCTCGCCTCCCACCAAGGAGAACCGGATTCAATCCCCGGCCGGGTCACTCCCGGATTTTCTCAAATGGGAATCGTGCCGGACGATGCCGCTGGTCAGAGGGTTTTCTCGGGGATATCCCTTTCCCCCTGCCCTTGCATTCTGGCGCTGCCCTATTCTTATCTCGTTTCACCCCCATCGGCTCTCCCCCGTTGTTAACAGCCACCAAAGTCTCTGAACTCAATTCAACTATTTTTTTCTCTGGTTTTCATCGTTTTACTTATAAATGAAATATTATGAACTTGTGAAACAGTTATGACTTTAAGTTCAATTAAACCAAAAGTATAAAATTCCTGTCTTACGTTACACATATTGGGCGAATTTTCAGATGTTTTATTCAAAAAGTGGAAAGAAACTACGAATAGTCTTTATCAATATTTTCTTCACGTGGGACAGAAATAATTAAATAATGAGGGAACCTTAGATAACGGTACCAAATGTGATACAAATCATGCGAGAAAACCAAGCTGGATTTCGAAATAACTGTTAAATGTTCCATGGGCCTTGACAAGATAATTTTTCCTTTGTTATACTGAAACAGGAAATTAAGTAATGGCGAAATATACGCACGTAAATCTAAAATTGCGCGGATACCTGCCCTTTTATGTAATAAACACGATTGATAAATTTCCTCCCAGAAGTCAAAGTATTTTTTCGGATTTTTAATATCAAGAGTAGGTTTTTTTGATTACTATATTTACGTCCAGTGTTTCCATAAGCTTTTCACACCAAATTATTTTGTAATATAAGACTAGTATTTATAATATCGTTAGTGATTATGCACATTTAATTCTCTTCACAAAACTTTTCTTTCATCTGCGCTTTTGACCTACCAGCGTAAATCTTATTTCCAGAATGCCAGGAAAAACTTTCGCGAACAAATTTTGTCAGATAATCTGTTATACTAAACTATCAATACTGTGTGAAGGTGCGATCAATATAACTGATGCCACAGCTCTTTTCATCTTGCCTTGCTCCAGGAGGAAATCGCATATATGAAAATGGTTCAGTAAAAATTTATGATCATTTCACATTTAAAATCAACCCGTGAGAAACATATGGGTAACTAAATTCCTCACTCTATTTCTATCTTTAATCCTTTGATTTTGTTATTTGCAAAACATATGTTAAGTTTTTATTTTGCATATAAATGAGCCTGTACTTTTGTGTTATAACGACATAATTATCGGTTCGGTTTATACCTAAGCTATACTGATCGCTGAATAAGAAATTGTAATCGATAAAATATTGAGAATGTCCATAAAGGAAAAAATTACATTAAACTTAACGATTTAGTTACTGAAAGGCAAAATGGCTTCTATTATGACGTCAGGTTGACGGCATATACGATTCAAGATAGGTGAATTGGAAGAAAGCTGCCAACGGTTTTAAGAAAAATGTTACCGTGTAAAGAGGCCTTGACGACGCGTAGGGCAGACACGAAACGCACGCCTATTTCCACACGTATATATATACGCGGCCCGTGACTGCATCATCAGTATCGGATACTTCTTCGTGAGGCAAACACCGCACCATGGCTGGCTTCTCGTATACTGTGAGTACACGCATTTCTGTTTTACAAAGCTCTTATTATCTTACACGCATTCACACAGCCAGTGGTTTCCTTCAGAATAACCCGAGCGCAGATTGGTTTCAGATACGTACCGTTTGCACTGGAAGCCAAGGGTGCTCACAAGGGGAAGGAAGCCCTTGGGAACTTCTCTTAAGTTAGGTTTTACACTCGGTAAACACGTATGCCCCAATAAATTATTCGCAAATGTATCACGCCAGTGTGTAAGTCAACAGATATGGTAGCGTTCCTACATTTACTAAGAAAATGTAAAAATGCATTGAGTTTGCGTGTTAAGTAGAGACGTTAAACAATACTGTATTTGCAGCTCGATATGGGATGTTCATTGACAACCGGGTAATTTTGAGATCAAGCTTTGAAAAATGCCACAGCTCTTACATGCACATATTATAACGGAAAAATTGACTTGCATGCTCCCAGTAAAGCGTAAACGACGCGGGTAAAGTAGTTCCATGTCTTAGCACTGAATAAAAATCGTTAGGTAAACATTTGTAAACACTGGAATTAATTATTTTGCTTTCTCTTATTCTATGCACATAATTGAGGGGACAGTGAAATCGGTTTTATATTTACTTTTCTAATAGTTTCACAGTTTATCTTGCTCGACGCACGAATAACGTAATCAGGACGATGGCAATGCCAAATTTACGTAGCGCGGAAGGATAAACAATACGCGCAGAAGTAGATCTTAAGCAGGGCTTGCAAAAGTGCTTAGTTTACCGTGAACATCCCGTAGGCCCATACGTGGAATCATTTCCGTACTGTGTACAATCTAAATATTCCTTTACAGTTTGGGATACTTGCCAGATACTTTTTAAGAGCGTAGTTTGCACGTAATGAGCATTGCCCCATTGCTTACGTAACTCCTCATTGATTGGTTTGTAGATCCGCCACGGCTTGCTGGTTTTCTTCTCGTCATTGGCTGTTGTGGCCTATAGTAGACACTTGCGTACCTGGCCGGCCCACTCAATACTCGGTTACTGCGAGAAATAACCGTGATTGGCCCGGCGCACAACTGTACTACGTGCGTAGGAAGAAGTCCTCAAACCGTACATTTAAAACGAACTTGTGGAGATTTCTGAAGAAGTTTTAATAGCGAAATGTTTTCGCCAAAATCAAATTGCCTTAAATGCATCTCTTCTTCTGTTAGTGTATAATATTATTTCTTGCACTAAAATTGCATGCATATTTTGCAATTCCTTTCCGTCGCGTGTTTTTAACAGATTTGAGACGAATTTTTTACGCTTCCTTTAAAAATCCCAAGGCTGTTCAAAAGCGAACATATTTCTTTCTATGTTTTAAAGATATTCTATGGTCAAGGGACAAGAATTCGATGATAACTTGATAAACTTACTAATAATAAGAACATTGACATTCACAATACTTCTTAAGCATAAATATAAACATTGAAATGAAAATATTTACTCGTATAAAGTTTAAAAAAGGTATTTCAACACTAAACCTGGCTTTAGATAAAGTGTTTATTAAAGTCGTAGTAGGGGCATGTGTCAGTGCATTTGAAATACGACCCTTGGTTCACTGCAGTGAGGGTTTTAATTCTTGCTAATTTGAATTAAAATTTTATGTCAAAAGTAAAAAATTTAAATCAGCCCTAACCGCATAAAAATTTTTCGGGAACTATTCTGCTTGACGTAAAAAAAAAAACAGAATAATTATTTTCAGTTACAACCTTACATATAAATCTTTTTCGATTGTGAGATTGTGCGAAATTTTTTTTATAATTTTTAAAATTTATTTGCCTTGACTGCCACAATTTTTTCCAGACTTTTATTTCATATCATAACAGAAATAACGTTGTATAATAAAATTAAAGAAAGTAATCGAAGGGCTCTGAAATAGATTGCCGTGTTGGGGTGTATGTAGCTATGGAAATTTAAGCTGCGACCTTATCATATTATTGTTGGCAAAATTCAATACGTAACTTTCTCGTGTCGGCGTCGTATGTTTTAGGAGACAGATGCCTCCCCTGCCACCCCCCTCCCCTCCTCTAAACATCAAGTTTACCGCGTATGCCTTATCTGCAGCCCTCTCCCAGATGTAATACTGTGTCCTTACTTCCAAGTAACTAAGGCGGAGAAGTGTGACGCATCTTCGATTTAACGGCAAAATCTATGTTAAAACATCCATATGGGCAACACTCAGAGTTGAGGAAAACTTTAACATTCATAATTTTTCGAATGCTCAAATTTCGAATGGTCTGCACTGATGAAATTCTGTTTGCCACGTATTTATTTACTACTCCCGGTTTTATGACATTCCTGTAAATATGTAACTCACTCGAGAATATCTATATAATGTAAGTCACTCACGAATCGACACGCTTCCACGTATGTGGCAAACAAATATATTATTATCGGTGTGTTGAACCCTGAAACCAGTAAACAGATCATTGTTGTATTTGCCGGCGAGTGTGGAGCTGTGTGACGGAAATGTTCGTTTCCTCCTTGAAAGAAGCGTCTTCGATGGTAGGACTCTTGAATTATCAGTGCAAGATCATGAGAGTGACGAGTGTGCAGTTCATTTGTGCCGTCCACAAACGAAATTTTCCACAAACCTTGGAATAATGGTAACATCCCTGACGGGATGTACCATGGCTCCAAGTGCAACAATGTTTGCCCAGGTCTATATCACCACGAGGCTCGCGTCTTGTCCTACTAACATTATAAATGCGAAAGTCTGTGTGTAGGTTTGTTATCACTCAGCTCCATAACGGCTAAACGGATTTTGATGAAATTTGGTATGTAGGTACTTCAGGTCCTGAAATAGGACATATGATACTTTTTATCCCGGGAAATTGTACGGTTCCTGTAGAATAACAACAAAACGTTATCCTGCAACGGCTGGGAACGTCTTCGAAATATTTTTTTCCCTTTGGTGTCAGAGTTAATCAGGCCGCCCAAATAACTCTGAAATGGCTTAACGACTGCTATAAATCGATGACAACCTGGACCGAATATTTAACGTGCTCTCCGAAGCCCGGAAGCGCTCAGATGTTATGCCACTAAACGGTCACCCATCCAAATGTGTGCCGCTGGGAAGCAAAGAGTAGTACCTAGGTATATTTATTTCTATAGCTACAACTTGATGAATCTCACGTTTTGATTTTCATAAATTGACGCTGGAAAGCGGAAATGTGGTAACTTCAGAAAGTTGCACAGATACTCTCCAAAAACAATACCATACTTCTTGGCTATCGGATAATTTTTTTTTACTTTCTTTTGGGTTGCCGTAATTAGTTAAAAACCTAGGTCAACATGGTATAATTTTATTTTTTTTTTCGCACATAAAAGAATTGTCTTTTCCCAATTTATTTATTAGTGTAACACTGTAAAACTCTATTGTACCCAGGCGAAGCCAGACCGGTTCGCTAGTAGATAATATATTCGCTGCAACCCTAGGCGTATACCTCAAACCTGATACGCTCCTAGGTACTCCACATCGTGCCTCCGACGACTGCATTGATTTGAGTTTGAGAGATGTGTGCGGCTCTTAACGACGAAGTCGTGAGAGCTAATGAGAGCGAAATGAGTCGAGAATGGAGCAGCGCCGGAATGTAAGAGAGATCCCCGAGAAAACCCGCCCGACCAGCGGCATCGTCCGACACGATTCCCTCTTGCGGAAATCCGGGAGTGACCCGGCCGGGGACTGAACCCGGTTCGCCTTGGTGGGAAGCGAGCAGTCTAGCCGCTCAGCCACCGCGGCCCCTTGGACGCTCGACTCCGCTCTATGCGTAAGGGTAGATGGGGGAGAAATCTAGTTTAATAGCGAAACCAGGTTCATCTAATGAATGCGAAGTTAACATATAAGCATACTGATAAAAACAGCGGCCCTTATCAACTCGTGTTTTTCCTATTCGACCCGAAAAATATGCAGATAGTTAAATGAGATCTTTTATATGGGCGAGTAATGTGTGAAAAGTTATTTGTTATATTTATGAATAAAATAAATTGTCCCGACTAACTGACTGATTCACTGACTCAGTCATTCACTCACAAACACACAGCCCAAACCGCTAGACGCAAAAGTATGAACATTTACGGACAGTTTACCCTTATGGCAGATAATAAAAAAGGACTTTTTTCGAAATTGAACCCCTTATAAGGCAAAAAGGCTAAAAATTTATTTTTGAGTACTCCTCAATAACCCATTAACCTGATGAGTTATCGTTGAGCTGACAGCTTCAAAAAGTAGCCATTACAAAAAAAGCTAAAAATCTATTAGAAATTGTATTTGTAATTCGAATACTCCTCAGTAGCTCAGTAACACGATACGATATCGTTATATTCTTTGTTTTAAATCAATTTAGAATTTTCGTATATCGAAATCTCCAAGAAGGGGAAAAAATTCCGAATGTGTTTCCGATTATAAGCTGTCTAAATTACATCGTTTCTATGCCTGTGACATTTAAACCAACATGTTTTGTGAGAAAATATCAAACGTAAGTATAAGCAGAAATTCTACCTGTCTCTAACGGTTAAAAACATTTTAATTTTCCTTACAGTCACAGAAAAAAAAGTTGTCAGAACTGAGCAGTATCAATAATTAAGTAACTTATTTTCGTAGAGTGCGCGGTCAGTGAAATACATCGAGCTAATTTCCTTTGCTTTTGATTTTCTATATAGGTGTTTAAATCACATGTTATACCGTGGTTAGTAATTTAGTTTGTTATTTCCTAATATAGAAAGTTCGATTACAGTGCTCGTTCCAACTGCGCAATAAACACCATTGTGCTGCACCGTCTAATCGATTTCTTGCAAACAGAACTTCAGAACCATAAACTTGCGGTTCACCCAGAGAAACCTTTTTCCAGTCTTTAAATCTTCGGTTCCAGAAACATGCGTACTTCACTCAAAGTATTTGGGGATAATTTGTGTGCCATGAGCTGCTAAAAGTCCATCTACTAGTTTTCAAGCCCCCCACCTCTCCTCCTCATCCAGAACTCCCCCAGAACTGCCTTACACATGGCTTGAGTTCTCTCCCAGTGGCGTAGACAGAAATTTCTCACAAGGAGGGTTACAATGACTAGAGATACGGGTTATTGGTTTCTGTACAGTTAGCTGTGCTGACACGCGTGTTATTCAACACAAAATACTAAGAGAACAATTAATTCACAATATAATAAATCACATCATAGTTTACTGCAATAATATATTTCTATCACAAAGGGTTGCTGATAATTTTAACACTTATTGTTTATAATCTAAAGGTTTGGGAGAGAGGGTTACAACCACCCTTCCCCCGTCTTCTTCGTCTATGAGTTGTAAGTCGATCAAAGATATACGTAGACCAACGTCGTGTTACCATTTCTGACTCACCTGATTGGCACATTCGCTGACGGTAGGACTACCTGTCGATCGTACATAACAAATGACGCACACGGACTAAAACAGGACGCTGATTGAAAGGGCTGTAGTCCATAGATTAAAGAGAAGTACAAGTTCAATTTAACAAAAATGTAAGATACTTTTATTTTAACAAAAGTATAAAACGCTTGTGATACATATTAAGTAAACAAGCGATTTCGTCATACGTGGAGTGATTTTTCAATTTTCAAATGTCTGATTAAAAAAAAATGAAGGAACCGTGAATAGACTATATAATACGACACTGTGTTTACGAAACATTTTGAGCAATATTTGCGTCTTGTCTGATAAACTTGCGTCAATCGTGAGCTCGACTCACGCCTTGGGCACGATTGCCTTGAGTCCGTTAACTGTTACTCACAACTTTTCTTAAGCCCTGCTTAAGTCATACTTCTACGATGTTCCTCCGCCTCGTGCAAACAAAGGTTGACCGAGTCTAGACAGGGTGATTTTTCAGAAGTCTGATTCAAAAAGTGCGAAGAAGATCGCGAATAGGCTATATGCAGTCTAGAAACGCGGGGTTGATCTCCGGGAGTTGGTTGAGCTCACGGCATTCGGGGTTCGAGTCCTGCGTAAAGAATGCGGTTCTACTCATCTTCAGAACAATTTGCGATTTCCAACTCTCTAAGTGTCCAAGCAGTCGCTATTGGCTTATTATGCTTTGCGTTGGTTGCGTTACTGGTAATAAAAATGTTTTATTGGATTCAATCAATTGAATTCAACTTATTGAATACAGAAGGCTTTCCCATGAACTTCAATGGATTGAATTAAATATAAATTGATTTATTACTTCGAGGTTTTGAAAGGATTTTCACACATGCAGCTGTATTCAATAACTATTAAAGCTGCAATTTAAAATTTCCGCAAATGTTTCAGTTAAAAAAATAAGTATCATGTTCAGGAATATTTTTCAAACGTTTACAGTCCTTGCACTCTTTGAAAATAATTTTGTCAAAATTAAAGCAAACATTGTTTTCCTATATATTTAATTTACATAAAATAAATATATGCAAATATTTTTGTTGCTTAAATGCAAATAAATACTTTATTACGACGCTACACCTTGTATTAAATTTTTTTTAATAATTTGGAGTGCTAGTAGAAAAACTGGATTCAAGAAAATATAGAACATGTTCTAAACGAAAATCTATGAAGGAATTCAAGTCATTCAGTGGCTTAATAGATAAATTGGCCGTGGTTATTACGTCCGAGTGACGTCACACAACATTCAGGGAACTGAGTTCAATTTATTTGAAGTGAGTTTAGGTAGTGTGAAAGAGTTTTAACAGTAATTTTATTTTCCCTTGACATGCGATAAGTTTATTTATTTAATACGCAAGACGTTACTATGACTTACACAACAATCACGAAGGGTTCGGAAATTGCTGTTTATTAACCTAACTACATACACATATTATATATATATATATGTGTGTGTATGGTTACGCGCTCACTGCTTTGTTCCGCGTGCCGCCGCCGCGTAGACAGCGCCGGCTGCACCAAGTCAAAGGAATGTTTACAAAGCGAGCCTGTTATGCCTCTCAGAGCGCATGCCGCTCCATACCTTGGGTATTGAGTGTCTTTGAGACATCTTAAGAATGCTCTGGATTACTGACCTTCTGTATCCCAGCTAGACTCGGGGTTGCGACGAACCTTCCAGGTCAAGGCCAGTGGTTATAAAAGGCGTGTCGGGCCTCCGAGCCGGCAGTAGTTGAATATGTGAGTTTCAACGATATACGACTGGCGAGGAGAGAAGCGCGCGGCGAGATAAGTGACCAGCGGGAGGAAAATCTGCGACTGCAAACATCAGAGCAGTGAAGAGTACGACTGCAGGCTGGATTATTGGACTGGATGCGTGAGTGAAAGACATTAAAAATGATGGCAACAGATAGACAGAACGTTAATGATGAGTATGAGTGAATTGACAATAACCAAGCAGAGACATAAATAAGGACGTTAATTAGAGTTGAAATATATATTTAATATAGCACCCACTATGTAATATAAAGTAATATTGTTTGCCAGTATTTCCCAAATTATGGGAAATATTGGTGGGTCACAGAATACAATTTGGTGGGTCCCAAAAAATATACTTTCATACATAAACTATGTTATTAATCCTACTACCCTTCACTTCCTTACGCATAATGCTTTAAAGTGGGTCCTGAACTTTGGCATTTTTTTTAATGGGCTGTGGTTCATAAAACTTTGGGAATCGCTGGTGTAGGCAAATCATTTAATGCTGTTAATGAAAGCCGCGTAAATAAATTAGAACCAAAATTTATTTCCTTTATTTTTATTAATACCTCCAGCCCTCTCGAAGTCAGATACGCCTCTGAGGCGTCATGTAACTANTATATATATATATATATATATATATATACCTATCCTTACATAGTTCTTTTTTGCTGACACTAGAGTTCTATTAGCATGTACATAGATTGTTCGAAATTTCAACACCCAACCTTTCAAGCGTCTTGGAGCAGACCAAAACAAACTTTTTGATGAAAAAACCATTCGTGTTAAATTTAAGTCATAGATGAGAAAAAAAGAGAACCCATAGAAGGTTACTATGTGGCAGTTAACTGACAAAAAAAATATGAACCTTCAAAATTTTTTTCATGTAATGTGTAAATTTAAATTAAGTGTATGAATAAATAACTTACTAGTTTTCTCGTTAACCATTCGCCAACAGCTGACTCCATATGAGTTCCCAACGTACGGCTGTTTTACTTAAAACATTATTTGTTCTCTTGTAGCATCATCGAAGACTTTAGTAGTGAATTATAGGACATTCGTGTATAGCCAGTACTGTCACTGCAGAACAAATAAACAATGCACCTTGTATTCGATCGTATTATTAGCTGTTCATGATACTAATGTTTTGCCTTTTTTCGTTTATTGCTCCAGGCTTATGGAAACGGCTTACCTTATCTGGAGATCGTTTCCTTACTGCGTATGGTCCATATATAACTGGATAACGAATGCGTCTTCTGACTGGACCGAATAACACCACATCACATGTTTCCTGTATACTAAACAGATAGAACTAAAGAACTTCATAAATATGTGAAGAAGTTCCGGATTTTTTAGTAATAAACTATGTTTTGGTGAACTTTGCAATATTTTGTCTCAATAATTGCAGACGTGTAGCAAAATCAGATATGTTAAAGCGTATGAGTAAAACTAAAATAATTGCAGTTTGTAAAATATGTTTTCATAGAGTTGTTACGATTTGAGTGAGTGGCACTAACCCGTCAAGACTGCAACATTTTGAATGAGTGAGAATATGCTTGAACGTTGACACTAAAACGCTTTGCAAACATTCAGTATGCTATTTTTTGCAAATAATGTATGAATTCAAAGTGATTCAATATTTGTAATATGAAAGAAAAGTAGGTGGCGTTCGCATGATTATTATTGATACCAAATGTTGGAATGAGAACGCCAATAAACTATTTGTAATAATTCTTTTCTAAACAAGTGGGGGTCACTGTGGTTTAGTGGTTAGACTACTCGCCACCCAGCTAGGCGAACCCGGTCCGACTCCCGGCGGTGTGACTTCCGGATTTTCACATGAAGAGAATCGTGTTGGACTATGCCACTGGTCGGCGGGTTTTCTCGGGGATCTCCCGTTTCCCCCGCCCTTGAATTCTGACGCTGCTCCATACTCACCTCGTTTCACCATCATCGGTGCTCAAGATCTCGATGTTAAAAGCCACCCATATATTTCCCCTCCACTCCGCTCCTAACCAAGATATTTTTAATAGTTTGTAACATTTTTAATGCATGCACTAGATCATTAACGATATAAAATTTCTGTTTAATTTGTGGTTTGCTGTTGCGGTTTATGAGAATTTCATTTGTTCTCCGTAAGCACGGTAATTTCTGTGCCTGGTTGATGTACACAGGAGAATTTAGATCGTGCCGCCTCTTGCAATTCTCAAAAACATGCTTGGACCTGGCAGATCCCAACCAGAGTCCTCCATATTGACTGGCAGTGAAGTACTTTTCCGTCACGAGGTAAACACGTGCCAGACAAAGAGACAATGAAGTTGCCACAATATTTTACACATTGTATAAATAATATTTAACCCCTTGAAACACAGCCAGAAACCTAATTTTTCGGACTATTGGCTGTATGTACGCCAAAATTGATAAAAATTTACCAGAATATTCTCAGAGCTTCAGTCTATAAAATTAAGCTCAACATTGTAATGTTCCTTACGCTTAATAAATAAAATAATTTAGGGTGAAAGATATAAAACGTCTTAATGTTACCGGTTTCCAGGACATATAATACATTTATAATTCATTATTCTTTTTTTTCTCTGACAAGGCCTGGTTTATGACTCAGTAGATTGTCTAAATGCAATATAAATGGAGAGCGTGTTAATTTTTTTATTATAAGGGAAAATGGGATTGAATTAGTGATTATTTTAGACCGAGTAAAGAATCTATAATAGGGCCAAAATGTACAGGTTAACTTAATTTTAAACAGAAGTAATGGCAACAATACGCAAATACAAGTTGGAGTCCAAATCTTAACGCAAAAATTCATTACTTTATATTTGTACGGAATGGTGTTCAGATCGCAGACATTACTTACAGGAGCTATTAAGTAAAATTGCATTTAAAAACTGTACTGCATATTTTTTGCATGTCAGAAACATAATTCTAATGTGTTAGGGACGTAGCTACAGATAATAAAACTAACTAACCAAAATTAGATAATTCACACTGAAATAAGCAAAAAAGAGTTATTTCAACAAACATTAGAAATCAAGCTAGGAAACACTTTCGCAATTTTTAAATATTACACAAAATAAAGAAATGTTTGCATATTTTAGATTTGTAGCAGTATCTGATATTTTGTAAAACACGTTTAGCTAATCGTACCGATAAATGAAATATGATATTATCTGTCAGTCAGGCCAGTTAAATTTTCTGTAAATATTATTTTTATTTAATTTGTTAGTTCCAAAAACATTAAAATTGTGATTTTGCTTTCCATCCTGCTAAAACTATGCGATAAAAAATTTACGCTGGAAAAGAGTTCATACAAGTAATGGCTAAAGGTTGAAAGGTATTTCGTAAAAGTATAAAATAACGAAGTTTTATATTATCAGCACCTTTAATACTTGTGCATTATCATGTACACTTCGGCTGTGGGGCAGTGAATGGTTAAGTGTCACCTGTACCCTTTGGGGTTCCTCCTTCCCATAAAATAGGCAAGTGGATGCCACAAAATACACCCATTAGACCAGCAAGTCACTCAGTCTACCGTCGCTGACAAGCGACCCATTTGTGAGGTAGCATTTGACCATTAAGTGGCGTAAGTCCCTTCATCCGAGACCTTCCGTATCCACACACGGAACAGAACGGAGTTGTTTCTGGTCGTTCCATACGTCATACGTACTCAGGTTAAGTGTTAACAATTTACTTTGATTTTTGTCATACCATTGGTGGAGACTGGTTTCCCAGGTTGCAAGAGTCAAAAGTTCTAAATGGCTACATAATTGCCCAGTTGAATGTACAGTGAGTAAAAATAGTATTTGGACACGTCCAACGAAGAGAGAAATATTCCTATATCACATGTAAAATATGCCCCCTGTACGAAACTTTCCCCGTTTAGCTTTAAACAGATTTAAACATATCATATAAACGGAAGTTGAGCACAAAATATGTATTTTGACTGACCTTTTCGGCCCTGTTAATGAATGTAATATGTTTCCCTGTGCTTACTAGAGCAGCCAAGGGCGGTCCGTGTAGTATAATGAATCAGTACACATAACTTTAACGCATCAAAGGAACGGGGAGGGAAAGTAGAGTAACTACATTCTAAGAAAGAACAGTTGGCATGAAATTGCATAATAAAGTTCAAAGTTACCGATAAATTGGCTGAATTGTCTGAAAGGCAACTTCCACTGTTCGGTATATAATAAAAAAACGTTCAACAGAACATTTGCGGAGAAATAAACCACGATCAGGCCTGCCAAGGGAGCTATCTGCCCTCGATGAATGCTTCGTTCTTCGATCTGTGAAGAAAAACCGAAAAATAATTGCTAAGATTTTGGCTACTTCTCTAGCTCAGGACCTACAATTTAAAGTTACACCTCAAGATGTCTGAAATACAAAAAAACTATCTCAATTTCGTGGACGTATAGCTGTGTGAAAGCTGAATGTATCCGAAGCAAACAGGAAGAAACGGACACTGTTTGCTAAAAAGTATCAAAATGAACACTTGGAATCGTGGCAAAAAGTCATTTTCGCATATGAGACCAAGGTAAACCTGTATCAGCACGCGTGGAGAAAAACGAACGAAGCTTTCAAGAACAGAACAATGTTCCAACTGTGAAACATTGAGCAAACCAATTTATGGTTATGTGTTGTGTGAATGCTAATGGGATGGGTCACATTGATGTTATCGATGACATTACGGACTGGAAGAAGTACTTATGTTTACTATACTAAAGATCAATCTAAAGCAAAGTGCAAAGGAACTTGGGTTGGGTGACAGTTGGGTGTTCCAAAAATGTTAAAGATCCCAAATACGGAGCACATGTTCTACAGTAGATCCTTTACCAAACACCCCACCACCACCTCAATACATTAAAACAGACTTAAGTGTATACTGTACCTTGGATCACACATCTCCGATGATAAAAGGCACACTGGGATGCGATTAGTCAGCTCGGAGCTTATGTCCCTTTGGTGGACTAGCATCCCGAGAAACTTGAAAACAGACAGTGATGAAGAAAATTAGGTCCGTAAGCACACGAGCTTGTATGTCTGAGTAGGAGCTACCCGAGATGTACGATAATACAAAAAAGTTCTGGAGGAAATAACACTGTTGTTATTACAAGGTTGGCAACAAAGAGTATAGTGCGTGGAGTGGCACAGCGACTACTTCACCCGAAGCACTGTTAAACCCACATTGGTGATACAACGTGGCATTAGCCCAGATCCATCGGCAAGGGCCTGCCAAAACTTCCACACTTGATGAAAATAAAGCAACAACAAGGCACATGCGTGCACGTTAGACATATTTCATTGCAAGGAAACCAATTAAAACCAAAACAATAATAAAAAAATTCTTGGTAAATTAATTATTTTGTAACTACATGTATACAAATATAAAAAAATTAAATTAAAAAAAAAAGCAGGGATAAGAACAAAAACTTAAATGTTTTGTATACAATTTGTTAAAATTTGATGAAATTCTAGATGGACATGTCAATACAATCGTGTGAGTCCAGTTGTCCTGCGTTATCCAGCTCGCTAAGTGTTTACTTATTTTCCTTTTAATTTTCTTCATTAACTAAAAAAACTGCCATACCTTATCAATCTAAAAAGAACACGCTAAATTCAATTTGTAAGCTGCAGGTATTCAGAGCATATTTTGAATATGAGTTTCTGAAAAACGTGATCTTGAGCATGGATGCACACACATGTCACAATGGACAAAAAAAAAACGATCAATAACTGGTGACACGAAATGTTTTTCATCAGTATGCTACTAACGGCGCAGCAGGTGCTTGTGAAAGTGACAGTTTTTGTCCCCTTTAGTAGTCTGCTATCGGCAGGTGCATTCTGTGGTATCCCATGACGCAACTGTGTGTTGCCATTCATTACCTATGACCAATAAGTTCATTGAAAGGAAGTGGATGGATGTCGCTCTCGCACCACTTGTCGTGTTCCAGCATGCGAACATGGCACATATAGTGGGATCCATTCCCAGGTGGCTTGGCGAGGGACCATAAGCCAGGTACACATAGACGCACAGAGGCACAGACAGGAAGCTGATCTCATAAGCTTACCTTAATGAAGAAACCAGCCTAAAAACATATCCCTATTGTTGACACATTGTGCCGGAGACGGCTGAAGTAAAAAAATCGAATGTTGTCTCTCTGTACATTTGTATATGTGCATGGAGGGGAAAAAAGTTACGAAAGATGTTATGCGAATTACGTTTTCAAGAACCTGAACCTATAGGTACAGAAACTAACATCCTCCACCATTTGTTGCAATCACACAAGTTTACTGAATGCTGCTTACATTGTACACCTTGTCATGAAATTAAAGAAACTCAAAGAAAGCCTTCCAGGTAAAGGAAATTTTATATCTCAGTACAACTGAAATATGGATAAGGTGAAATACAAACTTCACTACATCTTCACCATGAATAAAATTTGATTTTGTGAAATTCTTGTATGATGCAAACACCATCTAGATTAATTTCGCGTTAAAACCAAACGAGTATTAAATTATGGGCCAAAGTTTTCTCTTATGTATAAATAAGAAAGTGCTACTTTCAAATAATTCTGCAAGAGAGCTGACCAAAACTAATGACACCTTTTGCATTATTACACATTAAAATACAGTGGCCCATACATTTGAGGTATTTTAGTAGTAGGACAAAAAATAAATGTTGGCTTGTGTGTAAATAAGTGTTCTAATCAATAATATTCAGAAGTTTTTAAACTTAAATACATATTATTCTCAAAAGTGAAAATTTATATTTCTATATTGGTCTCTTATGTTCTTTATATTGTTAACTACTCTAATGATTCTTCAATTTGCAGAGATTCTCAAAAAAATTTTCTTTTGCAGGGTATCTGCTTGCTCGTGCTGGCAACTCTCATTGCTGCCATTCTCGGCATAAAACCTGGGCCACATGGCGATGTGGTGACTATAGTGCAGCAAGGGCCTGCTGGACAGCAGAGCCTTCATGGACAACAAGGACCTGCTGGTCAGCAAGGTCCTGCCGGACAGCAAGGACCTGCTGGCCAGCAAGGTTTGCACGGGCAGCAGGGAGGGTTCGGTCAGCAGAGCGGCATCGGGCAGCAAGGACCTGCTGGACAGCAAGGGCTCCAAGGACAGCAAGGACCTGCTGGACAGCAAGGGCTCCAAGGACAGCAAGGACCTGCTGGACAGCAAGGGCTCCAAGGACAGCAAGGACCGGCTGGACAGCAAGGGCTCCAAGGACAGCAAGGACCGGCTGGACAGCAAGGGCTCCAAGGACAGCAAGGACCTGCTGGACAGCAAGGGCTCCAAGGACAGCAAGGACCTGCTGGACAGCAAGGGCTCCAAGGACAGCAAGGACCGGCTGGACAGCAAGGGCTCCAAGGACAGCAAGGACCGGCTGGACAGCAAGGGCTCCAAGGACAGCAAGGACCGGCTGGGCAACAGGGACATCATGGACAGCAGGGTGGATTCGGACAACAAGGACTTCAAGGACAGCAAGGACATAATGGACAGCAAGGACTCCAAGGACAGCAAGGACATCATGGACAGCAAGGACTCCAAGGACAGCAAGGACCTGCTGGACAGCAAGGGCATCATGGACAGCAGGGTTCATTTGGCCAGCAAAGTGGCTAAGTGGTGCTGTGTTTTATGTCTATGCACCAAAGCATCCTGAGAGAAGATGCAGGAAATAGATTTCGAATATGAGTGCAGGAACTGAAGAGCGGTACTTAAGTGACACTTGAGTCTTGTAAATTTTATTTTAAATGCATGAATGTTACATTGGCATTGGCAACTAATAAATGCCGTACAATGCAAGATGTGTGCTAAATAAATAAATATTTTATGGTCGTAGAAAATTTGCAAACTTTTTTACCTTCACTTAAAAATTTTTAATTGCACGAAATATTGTAAAAATCGAATTGAAAATTCTTTAAACTAATTTGTACAAGCTGTATATCGAAAGATCTGAAATTATAAGATGCTCGTATTGGAGTGTCTTACAGATTTACTTAAAATAGAAAACTAATTTTTTCTGATGAGCTAATTAAACATAAATAAACCTGACAGTTCTGAGATCTACTTAATGATTTAGTCTGCCAACTGTGTTGTTTACTTAGACGTGATCGCGGAATGGTTACAAATTGGAAGTTAGCGAAAGTGGTAACATGACTTGGTATATAGCGTTTTTGCTAAACCAAAATGTTACGTTTTCTTTCTGCGAAAAATATTGAAAATTACATAATAAAGTTTATACACATCGTGTTTTTCTAATTATGTAGGCAAGTTATGAGATTGTGATAAATCTGTATTTCCATAGCAGGAATAAATATACTCTACAGTAACGTGTGTCGTGTCCGTTGCGAGTGAAATTACAACTGTGGCATCTCCATCGTGGCCTTTACGATGCCTGTGTGTGTGTGTGTGTGTAATTGCAAATATTGGATATGCGATAATTGTACATTTTAACCGTAAATTGTTTTTATGACTTAATTCATTATTTTAAAGTAAGGTATATTTATTTGTCACAACTTTGTAACTTTACTCCAGGTGTTTGAAACACATTTGTTTAAAATGCTTACATTTCTGTAAAAACTAAGTACCTATGCAAAGAAATATTAGTGGAAAGTAAGTTACAGTAGGCCTATTAGTGTGCATGTTCGCCACTATCTTTAATATTGTCGCCGGTACATTAAAAAAATTAAGTGATAGTTGCGTGCTTAGGTTTACTGCTCCTTCGTTAACATAGTACACATATATTATAAAATTAATAATCAGCTATGTACTCACACTGTCTAACCTTAAAATTTTCGTTAAATCGATAGTTTTGATAAGAAAATATAATGTGCCACGATTCAGAAAATTCGTTTTTAATTTAATGATGAAAACTATTTAGAGTATAGTGAAGCTTTCAAAATTCTGTTGGTATATAAATATGCTTATGTAAACTTGTTAAAAGAACGAATTTTCATTAAAACCTCAAAAGATTGTTGAAATGTTTTTTTTAACGAATAGTAAATTTATAGGTACACCAATGAGGAATCATAAACATTCATTATTTTTTTTGCTGGAAGTATTTATTAAATCGATAAATATTCTCAAAACCCTAAAGTAGTCTAATTTCAAAAAAAATAGTTTCATTCCAATTAAATATTAAATGATATTTCAAGTATTCTACAATAAAACCTGTAACATTCTCTCTCTTAAATATTTGTTTTATTACTATATATGCATTGATATATATTATAAGATTTTCACACACAGAGAAAATTGAAAATAAGAAACATAATTGCGACAGCATTTTTAATTCAGCGAAATAACCTACACTGGTGGAAAATGAAAAATTAACACCCGGATGAAATGGTCCCACATAAATAAAGGTTTTATTCAATAATCATGCAGGTAGTTTAGTGTATATGATAATGATCACAGTGCCATACACCATTGGTCAGAGGCTACAAATTATCTTGTACAAAAATGTCAGTATCTTGTGTAGCCTCGTTTAGCGACGATGCCATCCTGCAGTCGTGCATAGAGACGATCGCAAAGGTGTCGGATGTCATCTTGGGGAATAGTGTTCCAGGCTAATTCCACCTGTTGTTGCAATTGATAAAGGTTTTGTTGCCGTTATTGCAGACCGCACCAAATGCTGTTCCATCATCTCTCACAGATGTTCAATGGGGGACAGGTCAGATGAGATCGTGCTGGCCAGGGGAGAAGACGAACACATGCAAGAGTGCACTGTGTAATACGAAACGAGATGTATGTGCATGGGCATTGTCCTGCTGGAAGAGGACATCTCCTTAGCATTGTAGGGAATGGCAACAAAATGGGGCTGGGTGAAGATCTGGATATAGCATTCACTGTTCAGTGTTCCCTCAACAAACACCAGAAGTGTATGGTCCTTGTAGGCTATTGCTCCTTAGACCATGATGCCAGGAGTTGGTCCTGTATGTCGCTGCCATACACACTCTGATTGTTGCTGCTCTCCTGGTCACCATTAATAACACTGTGCATATATATCAAGCAATGTAAACGAATAGACCCTTTACTTAACAACACTTAATCAACATGCCCAAAGTTATCGTATATCCATGTAAGGACGTTACATTTATCATTTGCGACACTGTATGCATGCATCTAAAATACTGATGTATCAACATAATACGCATGTGTATGTGCGCAAACACATGTGCATATGCACATACGATGTACTGACAAAGGTTGAAGTAGATCAAAATGTTTGTGATTCACATATGTAATTCTATAGAATTTACACAACATATTAGTGCATAGAAAACATAATTTGTATGTATAACATACATGAACTACATGTTTATATAAAAAAACATTTACGATTCGTTAACATATGTGGCATTAAATACATTTCAGACTCACATACATTATGAAGAGCTTAAAGAATAGTTTACACACAGTTTGTCGCTGTACGTAGCAAAATACTGTAGTTACATAACCTTCACAGATAATAGTTGATATGAAATAAACTTCACACACATTGTAAATAAATGGACAGGTGTATATTGTTTACTTAGTTTTGATAGTCACATGTCCAAGACTGTGGATAAATCTGTCAGGTCTAACAGGATGCCTACGTTACATGGTTTTAAATTACAGTGATCATAATTCCGCAGTGTCACCACACTCACACCATTAAAATTGTGGTGACTATTACATTGAAATATATCAGTGTCATTGTGATCCAAGCTGGCTTTATGCAATAGGAATTGTTTTGACTCAAGCCCAACAGAGAGTACAGCATTATCAGTTAAATGTATACCTTCGGCTACTGGATGGAACGAAAAATTGCATGTCAACTTTTAAACTAAGCAATGAAGTAAATTCTGAGATGGCAGATGCTCAAACCACAATGCTGGATGTGCTTAATCACTGCCATATTGTTAGCTGTTGGAGAAGCCATAGAAGTATTTGACGTGGTCGAGGGCTGGTTGAGTGTAGAATTGCCCGGCGCCATAACTTAGCGAAGAGTTAGTGATGTGGGTCGTTCGGTCGACTGCCCAGGACGCCCTGGATGCCTCCGTCAGTTTGAAGATGACGTAGTCACACACTTAATATTACACTACTTACACACACTGACCTTGTAGTGAGACTGTAGGCCACCTCGTTCGCCTGAAATATATTAGAAAAATTTTGGATGGTACTACAAGGGGTGTAGCACCTTATGTGTCCCGGAGGCCAATGAATCAACACTCGGTGAATTTTGTAAAGCTGTTTACTCACATACTTGATTATATGTTCAAGAAGTGGACATGTGAATATGAAAAGAAACGGACCCAGCACTTACAGCCTGCTGGTGAACTTAGTGTGAAAATGACATAAGTCAGCATGGTGTTATGTGGATATGCAGTTGCGTTAAGATCTCTGGTGAGAGAGCAAGTGGTTCTCCCCTTGGTACAGAAAAATAAATTAAATGTTCTGGTTCATTAAGTTACTATTGCAATGAAGTGATGTCAGCCTAAATGATGGTACCAAGGGGGCTCGTGGAGCAGACGACCATGCTATTGGTGTGGCTCGTGTGCTGAAGCGAACTGAACGAGTGGCGTCGGCTTCTGTCACAAGTGCACACTATTGGTCGCAATTTGGGGCATTTAGAACTTCAGTTTCGGCCTACAGGCCAGTTGAGCCAACTTGGTGGTGCGTTACATCGTATGTCACGGCATAAGCTGTGACGACGTAACGACCAATGGCCCGTGCGTCCAACGGCTTTGGCTTCTGGGTAAACACAATTTCGGATGGCCTATTAATTAATTACAAGAGTTATCTATTGTAATTAATAAATTAGGACGGTCTCTTGAGTCACGCAGTACCGGTTAACACGGAGGTGCAAGTTCCGTTCTTGTCAACCTGCACTATGCACTCTTGGCCTGATGTTGCTGGTGTGGCCCGGTGCAGCTGGTAAAGTTGATGTGACTGTGGTGGTCAGAGAGGGCACAAGGAGCTTGTGGACGTGTGGTTCACATCAAATTTTTATACATTCCAACCAATCAGCACACCTGCCTCCACAGGACTATACCTGGTACTATGTCGTTCACCTAAATGCGAAGTCACCAAGCCGAACACCAAAGCTGCCCACCAATTTACCACATGCAAAGTAATACTAATGTTTCTGGAAATAACACGATATCTATCTGTCTAATGAAGGTCATGTAGCTTCAGTCTGTTAACATTTACCACCCAATGAGTTTCACAGTAACTGGTGCGATGAACTTGGGAGAAGCCAAGAATATAGGCACAAGAGAGAAGACACTGCATGAGATGTTGCCACAAAATGCTGAAGGAAGAGAGAGCAACCACTGGGGAACTCAATGATCACAGAGGGGTGGAGAAAAAAAGGAGAAAAAAAAGAAAATAACTTGAAAGATGTTCAAATGATCATTAAAATATCAAGACTGTAATTTAAAACATGATCTGCAAATCCAAATGAATTTGTAAATGATGTCACATACCATTCTCTAATCATAGTAAAATCAAAACAATCACCCCTGAACATGTCTGCTAACATGACTAACTGAAGTTTATATTTTTAATATACATATTACAAGCTATTAACTTATGGCTTTAGTTTTCTTCATACATTTTAGCAATGCCAAAGTAAATTTCTAGATGTTGCTACACCAAAAATTTTCTACATATGTAATCAAGGATAAAAGTACCAGTTCAATAATTTTTTACAGTCGGTAGTTCAGCTACATTTTAAATTAATTTTCAAAAAAATAAAAAAATTTGCAATTAAGGCGTACAAAAATAGAGACTGACTAGACATTCAAACAGTTACGAGTCTATACATCGCATGTTGTACACTGAGGAGCCAAAAAAAACTGGTACACCTGCCTAATAGTGTAGGGCCCCGGCAAGCACGCAGAAGTGCCGCAAGACGACGTGGCATGGACTAGAATAATGCCTTACGGTATGCAGGAGGTGGTGGAGATCTCTTCTAAACAACACGTTGCAAGGCATCCCAGATATGCTCAATAATGTTCATGTCTGGTGATTTAGGTGCCCAATGGAAGTGTCTACAGCCAGAAGAGCATTCCTGGAGCCACTCGGTAGCAACTCTCGACGTATGGAGTGTTGCATTGTCCTGCTGGAATTATCCACGTCTGTCGGAATACACAATGGATATGAATGGGTGCAGTTGATCGGACAGGATGCTTACGTATCTGTCACCTGTCAGAGTCGTATCTAAACGCATCAGGGGTCCCATTTCACGCCAACTGCACACACCCCATACCATGACAGAGCCTTCACCAGCTTGAAGAGTCCCCTGTTGACATGTAGGGTCCATGGATACATGAGAATATCTCCATACCTACACACGTCCATCCACCCGATATAATTGGAAACGAGACTCTTCAGACCAGGCAACGTGTTTCCAGTCATCAACAAACCAATGGCAGTGTTAGCGGGCCCCTGGCCAGGCGTAAAGCTTTGTGTCGTGCAGTCAAAAACGGTACATGTGTGGGCCTCCGGCTCCGAAAGCCCATATTAATGATGGTCCGTTGAATAGTTCGCACGTTGAAACTTGTTGATGCCCCAGCATTGAAATCTGCACCAATTTGAGAAAGCTGCACGCATGTCACGTTTTATGATTCTCGTCAGTCGTCGTTTGTACCGTTCTTTCACGATCTTTTTCCGGCAGCAGCGATGTCGAAGATTTGATGTTTTACCGGATTCCCGATATTCACGGTACACTCGTGAAATGGTTTTACGGGAAAATCCACATTTTATCGCTACCTCGGAGATGCTATGTCCCATCTCTCGTGCGCCGACTATAACACCACGTTCAAACTCACTTAAATCTTGATAACCTGCCATTGCAGCAGCAGTAACCGATCTAGCAACTTTGCCAGACGCTTGTTGTCTTATATAGGTGCTGCCGACCGCATCGCGTTACTCTGATTGGTTCCTTACCTCTGTTATTCACATACGCACACCTATACCAGTTTTTTGGCTCTCCAGTTTATGTCTCATTTCTCCATTGTTATTAACCTACAAATTTAATATAACTGTTATACTCCATCGCCCATGTATGTATCAATACGTGATATGGTTTTCAGTATGATCAAACAGTTTGTGATTCAGTCATACTTCATTACTAAGTGTGTTACTTCAGTAGCTGTGCAAGATTTGCTAGAAATCCAGGAAAGGGGGATTTGATTAAACAATGAAAAGCCAAACAGCATTTTGTTGTATCTCGGAACCTAAATGTTGGATGTTGAAAGATCAGCATCACAAACGGTTTTACGCTCGCCTACCACCTAAGGATATTTTAGAAGTATCTGTAAATGTTCACACAGAATTGGAATCTGCCTTGCAACTCCTGTATACAGTGGAGGTGATCAGTTCATGTGTGCTGTCATTAGTGCGACACATAAGTTAAGTCACTATGTAACACAGTGAGCAACCGAACCTACAACCACCAACAAGATTGGAACAATGTTGGCAACATTACAGCATCTGATAAACAGAGAAATGTACTACTTGTTCTATACGATCTTTATGAATACTTTTTGTAGCACAGAAATGTTAGAAAAAAATTCTGAAATGTTTCATAAATATGCTGCAACACATTAATCAATAGAATAAAGTTTCATACTACTTAAAGTTTTGTATTACAGTACACCCTCGAGAATAATGTTACAAAGTCATTATCATCACAAATTAAAAACTAACGAATTTTTAACCCTCAGGAATTAAAACATTATTTTTTAATTGCATTTTTCTCATGAAGTTTGTATAAATCATCTCTGGCATAAAACTGTTCTTAATGAAATATTGATCTAATTAAATATGCTGAGACCTTCGAAATAAGACATTTACTGAAAAGATTTTCACCTTAAATGTTAAAAACATCGTAGTAGCGCAGAGTTTCACCAACTGTCAACATTTAATTGTCTCTGGCGTAAAATAAACTCAATTGTTAATATAAATATTATTTTAATTTGTTAGGCACACATTGCCCAAATAAAATGATACCCTAGACATTTTTAACATGACTTATCCTTGTCATCAAAAATTTTAAAATATTGAGTAGAGTATAAGTTTTACAGACAGCAATTTTCCAACGTTTCTTGGGAGAAAACTGCAAGATTTGTTATTGAAATATTAATTAATTTCATTAGGCACATGTCTTCTGAATAAAACGAAATCTTGGAATGGCATATTAGTCAAGCAATGCGTGAGTACTGAGTACTCATAACTCATGGCATACACCAAGTGGTAAGGGAGGATACTTTTGAATTTAGTCACTGAAGGTAAAAAAGAAACATATATCAATGACAGTTTAATCATGTATGCCTTAAAAATCTCAAGTTTTTAAAAATGAAATATTATTAGTTACATCTATAGTAGATCTCTGCCAAATAAAACAAAAATATTGTAAACATAATCTCAGGCATTTGGCGTCCATCTATAAAGAGTGAACTGTGAAGTGAAAAGCAAACGCACAAGACAGTATCTGGCTTGGCGGAATAAGCCTTGGCTGTATTTGTGTAACCTTAATCACTCTACTAACAAGGTTGGCAAGTGGAGGATGGGTTGCCTAGTAACCAGTGTGGTACCCTTATTGGTTTGTCTCTCCTCTTTGCATTGGTTTATTATGGTCCAGTCACGTTTACTTCCAGCCCCAACTTTTCTGAAACCTTGCTGTATTTCTACTTCCAGGATATTTCTCCGCCTCATGCAAACAAAGCCGCATTGAGTCAAGAAAATTGTACCAGAGGGACAATGTACCGCCACCCTTTGTAATAATATTTTGCATAACAATTATATCTTACTGGGAATTACCAATCCACCTATATTATTACTGTTTTAATACATATTTAATATAAATTAAATAGTATAATTTATAGATCAAGTGTAATTAAAATTTTAATTTAAGTAAAAAGGTTACTTTTATGTTAACACTAGTATACCTTTTTTGTAATATGTAACTTAATTAGAAAACAACCAAACACAAAATGTATCGGGTGCATTCTTCATATTAATTCAAAGAGGCCACAGATCTGTCACAGAGTATTTGTCAAATATTTCTCCATTAATTTGATGTAATATATTTCAAACCCAAGTTGTTTAGAGTCAGTACGATGCTAAAAATTACTTTAAATAACAGTGATTAATACCGCAGTAGCTGACTGGGCTGCGATCTGTAGGCCAGCACACTCCAGCGTGCTTCGTAGGCCATACCCTCTCAAGAAATGACTTGTTTTGCAAGTGGAAAATACAGATATACTAAGAAATTCTTAGAAGCTCAGTATATTTTTTAAGGAAACATGTGTCTATGTGTAGCAATTCTGCCCGCTAATAATTTTTATCCAACCTGTAATCACATTGTCTCTCAGGGCTAGCTAGCCACTTTGTCTCTCGTGAGTACCGCCCACTTCAACAACAAGGACAAATGTTATTTATGTTAACATGTTACATTATCATTCCAGGCACACTCGGTACCATGGTTAGTTTATATATAACCCCTTTGCATGCGTTAAGTTAAACCAACACAATCTTGCCTTATAATGAGCAGAAAACTCTTTTAATTGTGAAACACTTTATTATTATGAATGAAAATGTACTGTCTGACAATGTCCAAGAATTCCTAATATTACCATGCTTCACATCATGCTTTAATGTCCAAACTGCTACTACATAAGAACCACAATTACCATTTTATTAAAAACGTTAAACCAAACTTTCCTTCTATATGAAAATATTACCATCAGAAATAAAACAGATACTAGACGATAATTACTTTTACATTGAGCGATATGTTATATAACAGTATTACTATTTGCTGGGCAGGAAAGCTGCAAACTGCTAAGTAACATTTTCATGTGAATTAACAATGTAGCTAAACCAACTCCTTCCCATATCAGTAATACAATATTTCAACAGCTAATTCAATAATTTTCTTGTGATCTGTGTGTGAACAGGTTCACGGCATGTTTTGATGTACGTAGGTAGGGCTTCACATCTTGCAGACAGCGAGGTATTAGGAGCCATAACATGCTATGACAGTCTGGTGGAAACCACAAGGCAGCAGGATATGTAATCTATATGTATAATGGGTACTACTTATGTGCAATGTGTCAAAAAGTGAGAACAATAGATGAGATAGTTCTTTTTATGCCTTATTTAATATATTTTCATTACTTTATGAATGTAGACATAATGCACGAGTACTCACAGGGCAGTACATGTAGATAGACACAGATACAAACGCACACACAAAAGTCAGACGCTTTGCTGGCTACACCAGCTTCATCAGGCGGCGAGCAGTAGCACACTGCAGTCTGGTAAACGGTTGTTGCCAAACACTGAACCTAGCTTCCAGGAGGCAAACTAGGGTGAGGCGGGAAATTTTAAATGTTGTGGAGGAGTTGATGTATATTATGTTTAGGCCAGACATCGGTCTGGATTTGGTGATGTATCGGTGGGCCAGTTTTTCCAGCATCGAAATTCTGCACTATTATTAGAAGGAGGTAAGGACCTCGCCTCTCTGGTTGTGTAACAAGAGTTATAGTTCTGGTTGTGAGATTCTGCATGTGCTGCAACTTGCTTCTCCTGTAAATTTACCCTAACTATGACTGGTTTGCTGTCTGCTCTGTGGCCATTTATTCTCCGTCTGAGAGTGTTGGTGGTGAGGCCAATATACTCTGCATTGCAATGAACGCACCTTTACTGGCACATTTTGAGTTACACAGTTGTGGCTGCCCTGGATAGTATAAGTCTGATTGGTGAGCTAGCTTTTGAAGGAGGTGGAAGGCTGATGTATAGAACAAGAGGTAAAATGTGGGTTATTACAGGGATGAGACCCCTGGGGATGGCGATATTACTGACTGTGGAACTGGGTGGTAATTTGGGTTGCACAAGCATGTTTAGAAGGTTGGGGTGTCGTTTGAAGATGAATCTGGAAGGTTTGGAGAACAAGTTTTGAGTGGGTGGTGATGAGGCCAGAATCTTGTGTTCACAGTTGAGAATGGTTCTCAGTATGTCCATGCCTCGTGGTAGGGGACAACCAGAGGGATATATAATCTAAGTTACTGATCTTAGTTTGAGGATCTGTGGTTGAAGTGGCACACTGTTTTTATTTGTGAACGAGCGATTTATGGTAGCCTCTATAGAGGAATGATTTAGTTCTTAAATCACATTACTTGTTTAAGTCACTTTCGGTGGATCAGATGTGTTTAGCTCTGGTGGCAAGACTGTATGGCAGAGATTTCTATGCATGGAATCAATGGTAGCTGTCAAAATGTAGGTATTGAAGGTGGTTGGTGGGTTTAATGTGAACAGTTGTTTCAGTTTTGCCATTAGTGGGTGGGTTCGTTCCACATCCAGAAATATGGTGTGTGATTTAGAATAGGTCCAAGTGAACTTAATCAGGCTGTATGAGTTGAGGCTGTTGAGAAAGTGTATGAGATTCTCCTCAGTAGAATACCAGATCATAAGGATGCCAACTATAAAACCCATACAGCAGAATGGCTGAATTGGTTGGAGGATCAGGAAGTTTTGTTCTAGTTTGCCCATCAACAGATTGACAGAAGAAGGAGCAATACGAGTGCCCATGGCTGTGCCTTTAATCTGGAGATAGTGTTTGTCTTGGAAACTGGAACTGTTATTGTTGTCTTATCAGTTCGACTAGAAATGCTGTGGAAGTTTACTGTCGGGGGATCTTTGGTTGAGGCAGAATTCATTGCAGATAGTGCTGAGGAGTCAAAAATGTTGATGTACAGTGAAGTGACATTGTAGCTCTTGTGCTATACTTCACTCTTCCATCTCCTTCGATAGCTGGCTCACCCATCAGACTTATTCTATCCAGGGCAGCTACAACTGTGCAACATAAAATTTTATCTACGATCTACAGCATATTCATGGCAATGCAGAGTATATTGGCCTAACCACTAACACTCTAAGACAGAGAATTAATGGCCACAGAGCAGACGCCAAACAAGCGATAGCTAGGGTAACCTTACAGGAGAAGACAGTTGCAGCACATGCAGAATCTCACAACCAGAACTTTGACTATTGTTACACAACCAGAGTGATGAAGGGCGCTACCTCCTTCTTATAATAGTGCAGAACTGCGACGCTGGAAAAACTGGCCCACCAATACATCACCAAGTCCAGACAGACTCCTCGCCGAAACATAAGATAACTCATCCACCACATTTATAATTTCCCGCCTCATCCTAGTTTGCCTCCTGGCAGCTAGGTTCACTGATTGCCAATCACCGCTTACAAGACTGCAGTGTGCCACCGTTCGCCACCTGATGAAACTGGTCTAGCCAGCGAAACGTTGCACAAAAGCCCATCTGCGTGAAAAATGTGTTCGTCTGACTTTTGTGTGTGTGTGTATATCTAAAGTACCACCATGTGAGTACTTGTGCATTTGTCTACTTTAATTATGTAAGCATTGGCCTAGCGACCTATTCCCGCCATATTTTACTAATCTATTTTAAGTAATTCTAAATTTAATTTTAAAAATATTCAGAATTGAACAGAGAATCAGCGAGTAGTTCTGCAAGATTGGATTTGGAATTGGAAAAATACTGTAATCAAGCCATCAATAATTTTTAGTATTAACATTTTCCATTAATTTATTACAATTATGGTACTTTGTTAGCTCAGTATTTTAGAAATAACACTGAAAAATGCATTTATATAAAATTATGATTAAGATAAAAATTTAAAAAGAGGGCATCCTCTAGATTAACACTACTGTCCTGGTGCTTAGCGTAGTAACCAGAGACTATGAACGACTGTATATTCTGAAGGTAGCAAAGGTGAAGGGCGTTAAACTTACTGAATAGACAACACAGATAAAAGAAAAAAAACACGAAATATATTTGTGTTAAATTTACTACCAATAACAATTGTGACTTAATATATGCTGGGAAGTGGCCCATATGAAGAATAAAAAAATCCAGGTACAATACTGGTACATAATAGGAAAACTGTACGAAACAATGTACTGAGTTTACATTTTAACGTTTCATTGTTGTTCTTACTTCCTAGTGTAAGTAACACCGGCAGAAAAAATAATTTTACAATACATTACTTCTTATTTAACCACAAACAAGAGTACTAGTTTACCCAAAAGACTGTAAAGTGCAGTATAGAAGGTAAAGGCAAAATTAGCATGTGTAGCTAAAACTAATAAATGCCAAAATGATTATCAATTATTTAAGTAAAGATAAACAGCCGATCAATCAATATTATTACTATAACTGTGTTTTCTTGCAAATAACACAAGACTTAATCGCAAAATCTGCATAGTAAATATTAACATTTTTTCTCAGGACAGAGTAGGCACACTGTCCCTAACCAAATTAATCTCCATAAATATTCACTTAAAAATGTATAAATGTGCAGTGTATGTAGTAATAATAATACTGGCATGTGGGGAGTGCACACAGGGCAAGGCAACACCCTCCGAGTGACGGTCTTTCCAGCTGGGACCCGTAGGTGACCGTCATCCCCGGACATGACAGAAATGAGACCCTAGAATGGAGCGGCGCTGGAATGCAAGGGCGGGGGAAACAGGAGTACCCCGATAAAACCCTCCAGCAAGCAGCATCGTCCAGCACGATTCCCACATGCGAAAGTCCGGGAGTGAACACCCCGGGGATCGAACCCGGATTGCCGTGGTGGGACGCGAGCGCCCTGGCCACTAAGCCACCGCTGCCCCAGTGGATGTAGTAACAATAATTGCACAATCTGCACCACTGAATGTAGAGACTTACATATGAAGTAAAAGTCTTAATGCTCCTGCCTGCCAAGTGCCTGAACTGTGTTACAGTATGTTTGAAATTCACTTTTTTCTGGAAAACTATTAAACAAGTGCCTAATGTGCTGATCTAAAAAAGAACAGACACTTGAGGTGAGGGTGGTTTAGTGCTTTCAAGACATCATGCTAATTTGAAACATAATTTTTGTGTGGTCCAAAATGGTTGAAAATGGCTTTTTAAAAGAATCGTACTCAAAGTATATGTGTCCGATAAATACAAAACCACTCAAGGGCACAGTATTGAACCTTCCTACAGACTTTCCACCAATATAATAATGAAGTGACAGCTGAAAGTCTTATATATACACACAGTGCGACGAGAACACTGCATAATAGTTCGGAACCTTGCACTTAGCGGCAATAGCGTATTTGATGCGCGAGACAGCATCGTCCTCATCACTCATTTGCCTTTCAGCCTCAAACGCGAAAAACAGATGCAGGTATACAGGAGCCTCATTCCACAAAATCAACATCACCATTAAAAGGGTAAACGATAATCAAATCGTTTCTACCAAACTTGACCAGGTAAGTACACAGGTGACAAGGTTAAAAGTTGACACTGTTAGACTGTGACTGAACCACTTTGATCAATGAATAAGACACACAGTATCCCAAATGTGCACAACTGGGGTAAGTTACGTGTCACACTATAAATTTCAGTGTAAATTCATAACAAGTGCTGCCAACATATTGCTGGTAAAAAACACCGATAAAAAATACAATAAAAGTAAAAAACACATCTTATCAATTACCAACAAGTATCAAATTACGAACCCTTCCTAGCCTAACAAGTACACAACCTATGTCTAATAGAACAAATCTGCTGGTCTCTGGACTCTCAATGTAACTGTACAACCAATAAACTTAAATTTTCATCAGCAAAAATGGCATAGAACAGAAATACATGACCCGAAAGTAAATACTCTTTATATTACTAAAAACTACGTGGTTACTCATAAATACACATTTGCCTCAGGTGGACTAGTACGGCCAGCACTTCGTTGGTGTGATGGGGAAAGGCAGGGGAAGAAAGGATATATAGAAATAAGCAAGAGAGGGGAAAGGTAACTGCCAAAAAGACAGGGAAGGGAAGTAGGGGCAAAAGCCACCACATGGAACAATTGGCCGGAAAACAGGTAAATCGGCACATACTTGTTAGCGCACCGAAGAGGTGCAATAAAAATCAAGCAAGGGGTTTAAGGCAATGCAGTACATCTGACAGCAGCATTTTACATATGTGACTATCGTATGCATAAATATGATTAAAAACAAATAAATAATAACCACTAATAACTGGCAAAACATATTTTTGCTGCTCCTTATTAGTAAAGACATTAAATTATGACTAAACATACACATTACAGTGGCCTGAGACATTCGGACGAATGATTTGGCTTCAGTGTGTAATTGCAGGAACTTATATTTCAAAGAACAGTAGCCTTTTATTTGATCTTTTGAACAGCAAATGTCGAAGTCACAAGGCCACAGATAAACAACCGCTGAGCGTAAAATTCTTTGTTCTTTCTGTGGCGGCTGTAACTCCATATCATTTCTGCTTGGACACCCTCCTTTATTGCTCACTACCTCATGCTCCTGAGATCAATACTTTAGTCACTCCTCTTTGTTACCTTGAATGTAGCTCCCCATGGCAAAAGAAGAATAGTCAACCAACCTCGAGAGAGGTAGTGAATAGACGGTAACATATTTAAGCGGAAAAGAGCATTGGAAATTATTCTCTATCTCCTTCTTTTGTGTATACATGAGGGGGGAATAGTTGTTGAAACATTATTTTGACATTTCCACGTGATCAAAATTTTCGCAGACACAAAAAATAACAGAAATGAACAGTCAAATGCCGAAGGTTATATCTTAAAAAAATAAACATTCTTTTAGCAACTTTTTACACTGGAAATAAAACACAACTTAGGGACCAGAACACTCGCACATTTTATCTCGGAAAATGTGTTATGCTGACATGCCTTAAGCCAGTTTTACTGTGTTTCTAATATTGTTTAGTGTATTAATAAGGTCCTATCTCCTATCACATTGTAAACAAAATGTCTCATAGCACCAATTCGTAGCTGTTTTGTTGAGTAATGACTTATATTCTAGGAAACTGTAAACAAAACTTCTTGTCAGGCATTGCACGTAAAACTGATTTGTGGCCCTATTTTATGCTAATATTGGCGGTAATCTGTGTCCGTATCTGTAGTTCTGAAGAATAATTTTTTTTGGAACACATTAACCTTTAAAAATATTGTCATGTGAAAGGATAATGTTTATTTTCTAGCAAACTGTAAACAAAAACTCTCACTGAGCACCACATCTTAGGCCAATTCGCGGTCGCATTTGCATTACAATTTTGACAATAATATGTGTGCATATCTGCAGTTTTGAGGCCCTTCTAGACTATATNNNNATATATTAATTTATTCCACACCTATCAGATACAGAAAAATACTAATATTTTCCCTTCTCCCTCTTGTGGTATTATACCAGTTTTTTAAGATTAAAATTTTTCTTATTTATGAAATACATTTGTTGTGACAAATGTGTGGCTATCCAAGCTAAGAATACTGGATTCCTAGAAACACATTGTTAAAATAAAAGTGTAAAAATGAATGTATTTATGCAATAAACCATTAAAAAAAAAGCAATGTATTCAAGAGTAAGCATTTTACAGTGCATTCTCGATGTACCGAAAATGCATTTGCGTATAAACCTTATCCACTGTTAATTATAAGTGGTCCTGGCAAAATTGCTATATAAATAAGTATTAAATTTCCCCCTTTTATAGTTTATCGGATATTGCATCAATCGAAACATCTTACGGTATCGTCACTTAAGATTTCTCGCAACAATCATTTTTATCTGGATGTTTAGGCAAATGTCTAATTAATGGATGTGAAATACATTAAACGCATCTGCATTTATAATCTCTATGGTGCAGCACAACAAACTTCAGGGACTTTATTCTAAGTTCTAAGTAATTCGTTTCGTTTCCTGTCGGGAAAATTACATTCGTTAAAACAATAATTTTCTTTTCCTAACGAAAGGAGCTTCTTTAAGTGCATTCTAGAGTTCGTTTGAGGTCACTATGTTCGATAAGATACTCGAAACACTAACGAACATATTCCAGTTCGTTATGGAGTTTTTTTTTAAATGGAAACTTGGCTGGCTTGTGGTACAGGTAATTTTTGTGATTACGGAAGAAGATAATCGTGAAGTAATGTGCCTTCATGCATAACGGAAATATAAAAACATATTACAGAAATATTGTTTTAAAAGCACTGCTAACCTGTTTGTTTTATTTTGCGTAAGCATCAGTATAGACTAGCCATTGTGAGGGTATTTAATATTTAGGTACAGAGGTTTATATAATAAAGTACGAGAATTTAAGTACTGATTGATTAAACATTTCCTGTGAACAATGCAGTTAATAAAGTAACCAATAGGTAGCGCTAGAATATATTTCTTGGGAGTGTACGATCATATTGCTTTGTCTTGAAAATAATTAGTGAAAATTTAGACCATAATAGAATTAAAACAATCTATCCAACAAATTACTGTGACTAGTTTGTTGTCCATCGCTTATTTTTTAATCTTGGTATTAAAATAACAAAAGAAACAGTCTGTTCGAAAATAGATTGCCACCAAACAGCAAATTGGTCTTGAAGAATAATCTACGTACCTATGCCAATCAAAGTTCTGTATCCTCTCTATTATCGGCGTACATGCGAGTCCATTTTAACACAGTGCATACGGAATTACAGCATATTTATTGTGTAATACATCACACATCCAGCCGAGTTATATAATAGTATATTGTTGACAGCAAATTTGGGGCACTTAAATGGAATATACCTTCCCCCTAGAATATGTAATTTTTTAATACTAACATTTAAAACACACCAAACACAAACAAAACGTTTTAAGGGATGGTTTGTTAATGTTTTCAAGCTTAAGTATTCATGATTTGTAAACAAACTCTTGTCATTATGTTAAAATTCATTTGCGTAGTGTTGCCATCTTGCATTCGCTAACGAAACCCCGAACATTGCCAAAGATTCGAAGGCCTCTAACAAAATGTGATTTAGAATCCGAAATTCCTTTTCTCGAAGACTTCATTCGTTTCGAGAGCTTTCGAAACCTAACGAATAAGAACAATTAACGAATAACTTTGAATAAACCCCAATTCATCTGATGGTGTTGGTGACTCAGCGAGGCTGGTATGTTCCTTCTCCTTACATGCCAGACGAGAGGGGAAGTGGTTACCTAGCAACCAGCGAGGCGTCTTTGCATCATCTCTTTCTCTCGTCTTTCTGTATCTCGCTCAACCACACACCTTTCTTCCTCCCCTTACATGCTTTCAAGAGGGGAGCTGTTATATAGCAAAAAAATGTTGCATATTATCTTTCCCGACCACACACACTTGCTTCCACCTCTTACATGGCTGGCGAAAGAGCAATCGGTCGAGTACATGAATCATTGAATATAACTAATCATGTGATTTTAGTTTAATGATGCAGTCATCCTTTCAAACGTACAACACTACAAAGTGGTCAAGTGCTCCCCCGACTCTGACCACTAACGAGGTCACAGCAGTCAAGAGTACGAGATGGTAATCCGATCGTAGAACTTTAGTCAAGATTATCCGATTCACAAAATAGTTGAACCTATCGTCACTAGTATTTCAAAGATAATATTTTCTTTTGGGTTTACAGGTAGTTTTCTTCCCTTTAAGTTGGTGTTTAATTGTATTTGGCATAAAATGAACACAATTTTTAAAATAAATATCAATTTAACTAAACTGGTAGCATCTTATAAAACATGCCCAGAAGTATATACTTGAACTTCCTTTGTTCTGCATGCCGATGGGTCTCGATGTGTGTGTCTCGGATGTGCCACCACTGACCATTTCCTTCAATGATTTCCACCTTCTTGGCCTGCATATGTGCGCATTGATGTTATGTTTTGATGGCCAAGGTCTTGAGTTCATCGAGCCTGGGTTCCATGTTCAGTGTGATTTGTATGTCGACTGCTACCTCGGTGCCTGAAGCTCTGTAAAGTTCATCAAGCCTGGGTTCCATGTTCGGTGTTATTTCTATGTCGACTGCTACCTCGGTGCCTGAAGCTCTGTAAAGTTCATCGGCCAGTTGATTCTCAGCTCCTTGGGACATGTTGCACAACGAAGTGTTACGATTGTCCCAAAAATGCCCACTGGTCGAGTTTGCTCCTGGCTTCACTCCATGGAGTGAAGCCAGAGCAGGCACCTGTTTTCGTTTCGTAGGGTAGAGCGCTGGTACTCAAAGTACGCCCTGTAATACTTCACCGCACAAACCACTACCAAACATTCTCTCTCCTTCACATCGTATCGACCCTCAGTCGGACCAACTATGGTGCTACTATATTACATGATTTGGTGCTCATTGTTGTGACATAACTGGAATAGCACGGTACCTGGGTCCTTCTGACTGGTGTACGTTTGTAGGTATAGGTGCCTACTGGGGTCGTGATGTGCGAGTGCTGTTACACTGCCGGAATCTGCTCTTCAGTTCCTGAAAGCAGCTTTCGTGTTCACTGTTCCACTAGAACTTACGGTTCGGGCACAGCATGTATGTTAGGGGTACCGTTATCGTTGGGAAGTCCCTTATGTTTTCCCTCAGCCAGTTTACCAACCCGAAGAACTTCCTAAACTGTTTACGTGTCCTAGGTGCCTCATATTGGTTTCTGAGAGACAGCTGTTCTGGTGTTGGCCTACTGCCATGTTCGTCCACTAGGTGACCAAGGAACTGAATGCATGGTTTCCATATGTGGCACTTCTGGTTTGCACATGTTAACTCGTTTACCACTTGGCGCTCTAGTATCAATGACAGATGTTTCGCGTGGTCTTCCCAGTTCTCCGAGCAGATGATCACATCTTCCAGGTATGCGAGGGTAAAATCCCCTACATACCCATCGAGCACTTGTACCATCATCACCTGGAAGGTGGCAGGTGCGCATTTTAGCCCATAGGGCATGGCACAGAACTGGAAGCATCGCCCATCAGGGGCTGTGAACTCTGTTTTGTGGTGGTCTTCTGACTTAATTGGGACCTGCCAGTAGCTGCTACACAAGTTTAGTGACATCATAACCTTCGCCTTTCCTAGCATGTGTAATGCATCCTACACACTGATGTATGGTGGTGGTGCTCTTTGTGTAATCAAATTAAGGGGGCGAAAGTCCACACAGAAGCATCACGTTCCATCTTTCTTCAGTGCTAATGTGATTGCGCTGTTGTATTTGCCGTGTGTGGTCTCGATGATGCCTTCGGTTAACATCTCCTTAACCTGTACTTTGATAATGGCACACTGGTGTGGTTGGTAGCTGTGTGGTCCTGCGAAAAGTGGGTGGTAGTGTTCTAATGGGATTGCATGTTCGGCAATAGTGGTCAGCCTTAGGCGATCTGCATCTGCAAACACGTCCCGTCTTTCCTGAAGGATTTTCTGTACTATTTCCCTGTATGCTTCTGGCACTTTGTGGTCCAGTTCGTCTAACGGGACATCTGGGGTGCAATTGGTGGTCCGTGGTTAAAGTTTGTAAACAGTGCGGCATTTCTTTTGGCCAAAATGGATCCTGGGGGCCGCTGGCTCTACTATTGTATTTTGCTCTGTAAGCCAGGGTATACCAAGTAAGGCGTATTCCCGCAGGTACGCCAACAATAGAGCTGCAGTTGTTGTTTCCACATTTGTAATTCGGACAGTGACTGTTACGTCTCCGAGTGTTTGCCCTATATGTTGGTGTGTGTCTTAGTGTACCATTAATTTTGCAGGGCTTATCGCTTCCTCGTTTGTGAACTCCACTCTCACGAAATTAAGTGATGCTGCTGTGTCAACTAGCGCTAAACACTGGATGTTATTGAGGGTGACTGGTATTTTTATCCTTCTGTGTGTGCCCTTTGTTATTTGCTGTAACACAATTTGTTGTTGAGTAGGTGTTACTGTGGGTTTGTTTTGTTGATGTATCAGTGTTGCATACTCTTGTTTTGGCCGGAGGCAGTGAGGAACCGGCTCGCCTACCTCGCTAGCTCATTTCCTGCTGGTCGTTTCCTGACATGGTTTACTTCCTCCAGTTGCTTTCTGTGGGTAGGGCATTCGCTATGCCAGTGGCGTTGTTGGAATGGACAATAACTGCATTGAAAAATGGGGGCGTTCCCTCTGTGTGGCTTCAGCTGCCGTGTTTGGGACAGCTGTTACAGATGTAACAAGTTGGCTATTCCCAGTGTCCTTGTGAGTTGTTCGGCTCACCCCTTTTGTGCTATGTCCTGCTGATGACTGTGCATTCCTGTTCCCTGCATTGTGATTATGGGCGAGTGGTTGGTATGGCCTATCCTGTTCCCTGCTGTGCACTTTCTGTTCGCGATTGGCCTAGTATAGCAAGATTGTGGATCTCATGAATTACTCCACACTGCTGTGTATAAGCGGAGCCAGAAACAATTTAAATTGTGCCTTTACAGTTGACGCTAACACTTCTAAATATTCTGTGTCGCGCATCTGTGGGTGAAAATGCCTTATGATATTTACTTTACACGTTGCAAATGCAGTTGGTACTTCAAAATCTCCCTGTGCTTCTAAAACACCACGTCTTTGTGCCTGTAATGATGAGAAAGTGTTGGTGAAACTAATCCGAAAAGCATTTTGGAATTCGATCCATTTTATACCATAGTGGTCAATGGACCCCCACCATGTGTGTGCCTCACCTGACAATTCGCCTTCTATGCAACTAGGCCACTCTGGTTCACAAACACCATACCTGCCCAATCGTCTCATACAAACGCTCAGCATCACCTTTGGGTACTCGCTGCTGTTTCCAGCGAAGGTAAGCAGTGACTGGAATCGGGCTGGTGTAGTGCCCATCCCTGTTGTTGGTGCTGAAACTGCTGGTACTGATGTCCTGGCCACCAAGTGTAGTAGAGGCCACACGATGCCTGGGGTGGTGTGTGGCATCAATGGATTTTCCAATGGGTCTGCTGCTCCGTCCATGCCAGTTGAATGTGCTAGCAGGCTGGGTTGTCTGCTGGTATTTTCACTGTCGTCAGTGAGGGGGCATGGCACTGTTATTCGTGTTATGTTAGTGCAATGCTCGCACCGGAATCGTCCTGAGAAGGTGTTTACTATATCTTGTTCCGAGGTGCACTGTCAGTGTGTTATTCGACCTCATTGTTGACACGCGATCGTTCCCGTTTGCCGGTGTTTACAATACATTTGATGGCACCAACGCTGCGATAATGCATCTCCTGTTATCAAGTCTGTTGTATGTTTAGTTGGCAGCACTGTTTATTTGCATTAGTCGCACATAATTCGGCCGTGGTTATCTGTGGTTGTGTGCTCTGTTACTGTGAGGCCATCGGCATGGTACTTTTGTGAGAAATTAAGAACGGTATTGTCCCATTTCCAAGTTCTACAAATAAAATTTGATTATCACATCACCGGTTGCGAAAATAAGTTAAATGTGTATTGCCCAAAAATTGTTTTCTTTGCTGTATAATTTCCAAAAATATTCTGTTTGCTGTGTATTACCAAAAATTGTTCTGTTCACTGAACATCTGATCACTGGCACGCGTGTCTGTTCATGAGGCCGACGTTGCCTCGGACCACTCGCTGTCTGTTGCACTCGGTGCATAATGGTACCAGTTTTACGTCACAGGTACTACTCCAGGCGTTCCGGATCCATTCCCGATTGGCCCGCTTAATGTATTCCGTGAGTCGCCTCACGTTTGTTGTTTCCCGACAAGGACATTTGGAATCCCTGAATGGATTCGGTTCAATTACTGCACACATGCACTTCAGGCATAAGGTATGTATTTTTCCGTTGCTAGTGCACCAATACAATTTGTAATTACCCAGCGCCGGTTCGGACACGTGGCTCTGCATGGTTGTCATGGTGATGGACATTATTAACACCGCATCTGCCAGCCCGACTCCCTACATGCCCGCGCGGAGGGTGAGAGTGCCACATTACAATAGAGAAGGGAGGTAGGGCATATAGCAGCTACACTCGCGCGTGCCCGGGCGGTGCGTCACTGGGATCCCCTGCTCAAGAATGTAAGTGGAGGTGGTGTTCACTGGTTATCCTGACCAGCAATGACAGTGCTGTAGGACGCCTCCTTTGTTTGGTGCGCTAAAATGGCAGTTTGCATATATCTGAATTTCCACTTTTTGGTCTTAAAATTTTCCATTAAATTAAATTTTGCAGCTGAGGGCAGCTGAGCACTTTTGCTTCCTTGCCGGTTATTTTCTGTGATGAATACTTACTGTATATATTATGTTAAAATTTTTCGTATAGATTGAAACACTGATAGCAAGTCTTACATGCTTTGTGAAATTATCACATAATCACTAATTGACACAAATATTATGTGAATTTTGGTGCTGACTGCTTTCAAGGAATTTCCTTGTTATGTAAATGTTCATATCATTTTTATAAAGCCATTAGAAATTTTTTAAAATTTACGTGTCATGGTGAACATGCACAAAATCGAGCACTGAATATACGAGTTTCGCTTATTAATGTTTTAAGTGTTTCGTAAAACATACACGGTGGACTGTAAAATTGATTTTACCTACCTTTTTTTTGCTTATTTTGCGTTATAAACACATGTACATATTACCATCATCTGAAAAGTTAATATTTTACGCACCCTGTAAAATATAAACAATGCACTCCTTATTTGACCTTGGAATTACAGCGTGGGTTTTTTAGTCAACACAACCATGTGCGTGCAGCATGTTGTTATCGATCTGTGTTCGAGCATGTGTTGCATGACATACACAAAGCTACTTAGATGTCCTTTAAGAGTTGGACATGATACAGTTACACTAAATAACGCTCTTAAATGTAGTTATTTGTTACTTGCATGAAAACGACTTGGCGTGGAAACGTGATTTTTCCTGCAATTTCTAACCTGGCCAAGATACTTTCGAGTGACCTCCTCTGAGCAAGAAATGCCTGTAGCACACTGAACAAGCCATGTGGTGCATGATCACAGGACTTTGATTTGACGGTGATCATGTTTTGTGAAATTGTGATTTCGCCGCACTTGCACTCACGTTTTGTTCTTTCTTCTGCTCTTAGATAGGAAAGCCATACTTGACGAAGGAAAAGAATGGTTTGGTGAAACATTGCCCTCTACTTGGGAGCACCATCTTTGACGTGTTCGAGTTGACCCAGGGCTGGTTGAGTGTAGAATTGCCCGGCGCCATAACTCAGCAGAAAGCTAGTGATGCTGGTCATTCGGTCAACAGCCCTGGGGGCCCTGGGGGCCTCCACCAGTTTGAAGATGAAGTTATCACACATTGCCTTTATGGCGAGACTGTAAGCCATCTTGTATGACTGAAATATATTAGTATATTGTGGGATGTACTACAAGTGGTGTAGTGCCCTATGTGTCCTGGAGGACAATAAATCAACACTCACTGAATTTTGTAAAGCTGTTTACTCACATACTTGATTATATGTTCAAGAAGTGGACATGTGAATTTGAAAAGAAACGGACCCAGCACTTACAGCCTGCTGGTGAACTTAGTGTGAAAGTGACATAAGTCAGCATGGTGTTATGTGGATATGCGGTTGCGTTAAGATCTCTGGTGAGAGAGCAAGTGGTTCTCCCCTTGGTACAGAAAAATAAATTAAATGTTCCGGTTCATTAAGTTACTATTGGAATGAAATGATACCAGCCTAAATTATGGTACTGAGGGGGCTCACGGAGCAGACGACCATGCTGCCGGTTGGGCTCGTGTGCTGATGCGAACTGAACGAGTGGCATCGGCTTCCATCACAAGTGGCGTTAACTGATGTCAAACGCCGAGTGGTAAAACATTACATACACAAAATGTAACATTATTGCAATTGTGAAAAATTGTACAAATTAAATTAAACACATTGGTTACAACCCAATTGTTATCAAATGTCTGTTAAGGTTAATGTTGTGAAGTTGATGGGGAGTATCACCACACTAAATGAAATATTACTATGATGAAAGCCCTTATATGCAATCTCCTTTTTATGAAAACGCCTTTAACCTCTTATAAATGTACATTGAATACATTTTTACTCTTTATTGTGAAAAGTCTCTCTATTTCATTTCCTGTGACGTGTTTGTATTTCACTAGCTACAGTGTTGCCATGTGGCTGTCTCCTGAAGAGATGGACGAGTCCTCCTGGGCAAGGAGTGTGGGTTGCCATGTTCGATGTTTCTTAATACAATATAACTCACCCCTGACTGTTGATTTCAATGATATGGAGTTGTTTGATATGTACAGAAAATGCTGCGTTTTATTGGTCGCACTTTGGGGCACTTAGCATTTCAGCTTTGGTCTACAGGCCAGTTGATGCCACTTGGTGGTGCTTTAAGTCGTATGTCGCTTCGTGAGTTTTTACGACATAATGAACAATGGCATGTGCACCCAACGGCTGTGGCATTGGGGTAAACACCGTTTCGGATAGCCTACTAATTTATTACACGAGTTACCTCTTGTAATAAATAAAATAGGACTACCTCTTGAGTCTCATTATACCTGTTGGCATGAAGTTACAAGTTCCGTTCTTGTCAACCTGTATTGTGCACTCTTGGCCTGATATTGTTGGTGCAGCCCGGTGCAGTTGATGTGTTTGCAGCAGTCAGAGTTGTCACAAGGATCTCATGGATGCGTGCTTCACATCAATCACTCAGCTTCTACAGGACAGTTTGACAGAGTAACATTTGCGCGATCTTAAAGAACTTTATTCTCTGACTGATCTCTATTAATGTTTTTGATGTACTTTCGTGTTATTAAGTAACAAACAGCTGTGCATCAAATGTACGCTTTATGTGATACTATTTATAACACACACAAGATAGCACATAACATTTATTCACACAAACAGTAATACATACTTTCAGTCAACTGTTAAACAATAGAAACTGCACATACAAATTTTACTCAGAGCGAAATGTTATGCTGTAAATGATTGGCTACTTAGGCTAAAATGTAATACGGTTCATAATGCACAATGTACTAAATGCAAAAGTAAAAAAAAACTAAAGCCACATAAATTTCACAGTAATGTTTTAAAACAAGGAACAGTCAAGTTGTTATTCAATCCGAATTAGTGCTGTCAGAACGATCTGATGACGTATAATTATTTATGGATGGTTTTTTTAACGAATGTACAATCTCAGCTGTCATCGCTTTCGAAGGTTTAGTTTTAGGAGGCTCCAGCATTATTGCAATTAATAGATCAGATGTTATGAGCAGTCAATGAATTAAATCCATGATTATTTCAAATCTTGATGTTTTTCTTGTAAACAATTCTCGATATTTCCCACTATTTTATTTGCATGCTTCCTGTGCTTCTTCTGAAAGCTAATATATCGGCAACATAGAAGTGGCTATCATAGCTCTACAATGGAATAATACTTTAAGGACAACTATGGGCATAGCATACTAATAATAGTCTGTCAAGTACAATTCTGAAGTATAACGAGTGTATTCAGCGAATTTGTCAAGATCCACCTAGAAACGACTATTTAGGCATTCTAATATCACACGAAATTTCTTCATTAGTTCAACATTGACTCCAGTTGTAGTAGTAGATATTTCAGCATTCTTAAAAATATTCCGTGTGAAATTGTTATTATCCGTTTTTCCAGTCGTTTGTTTCAGCATATATGCCAACAAACCAAGAGTACTGTGGAATCGATTCTGCACACATTTATTCTTTTCTGCTACCTTTGTTTTATTTTCTGCACCTCGAACTTGCACGACTTGATATCTAGTCTGTATGAAATATGCATAAGCATTCACAGAAACGTATCCAGGAGTGAAGTTAAAAAGTAAAAAATTAAACAGTGTGCATTTTTATTTACGTTTGTGACAGAATACTTAGGCAATTCATCTCATAGGGTTTAGCCCCACATAAATAACATGTTTGGGTTGATGCACAGTACGATACAGAAATGCATACTTTACCGTCGATCATACAGGGAATCATATTGGGTCTAACTAGAAGTTCCCAGTCATCTACAACAACTGTGGTAGGAGTGAGACTAGCAGTATAGTTTAACTCTGTTTACTTCACTATTGATAACATCGACACATTCCTTCGCGAAAACGAACTTAATAGGACGACAATATCTTGTTGATGAAGGTGCAGGGTTTTGCCAGATTACCAAATTGTGGTGGTTAGTAACATCATAGTTTTGTATAGGTTCTAACGAAGTACTGAACAAACTTTCATCTGTAGACTTCTCATACGAAAAAATTCTGTAGATACCTACTTTGTTCTGCACCATCACCGCCCCACTTAAAAAAAATTGGTTGTCTGTAAAGTCGGTTTACTGACGATAGTTGAACGTGACAACGTCTTAAGAAAATACTGATGGAATGGTAGCATTTTTCAAAAGAAAATTTTAATTTCATTTGTTTAATAGATTTGTATGTATATAGAGAAGGAGGTAATTGGAAATCACAATGAAATTGATCAAGTGAGATTTATTT
>NQII01000763.1:298639-328843 GCA_002778355.1 Clitarchus hookeri
TTCATTTTAAATTTAAAAAATAAAAATACAACAAAATACTTGAATAAAATTTATTGTTTAAATTTCTACTCAATCGTTAAAATTTTAATTTTGATTTTATTATTTTAATACTATAATTAATTTTTTTCAATTAGTAACTTAAAGCAATTACAGACAACGCAATATAATAACTATAAAAAAGTAATTAATTTTAAATAATTCATTATAAGAATAAACAATGATTAAATTATTGTTTATAAATCTTACATTTAAAATTTAAAATTTGGAAACATTAAAATTTTCGTAAATCTAGTTTTTAAAAAGCCCGCCTCAATGTGTTTGATATAGGAGAAAATGTTCCCTTTGACGGATGGCTGGTCCAACCTGTCATTTCAGACACTTAATTTTGTCAATTATAGCATAACCTTCAATCGCTGCACTAGCGGACCGATGCTATTCATTTTAATGATGAAAGCACGAATATTCGACAATATATCACTGAATATATAATTAATATCGAAAGAATCATTACCTTTATCGCTGTAATTATCGTTGCTATAAACAATTGACACCACATTCACTTTTCACTGCACTTGATACTCGATCAAAACATGTAAATGTACTATAGTATAGCAGCTGTCCACGCAGACGCATCGCTCACTCAAGTAGGAGAGAGACGGATGTCGAACGCTGCCGAACGCAAAGGCCGATTGTGCTTCTTTTTCGCTCGTTCCGCGCTCTCGCTTGCACTTCAAGCCTTACATGGAACGCCTCAGAGCGAGGTAACGCCGCATGAGTCATGTTTTTTCGTGCGTGCAGCCGGCTCTATCGAATTATAAGACGTTGTCACGTCAAAAACATTACTTAGGTTATTATCATCGGGCATGGTTCGTAGGACATCTTCTTTAGCTTTACAAAGCCGTGTTACAGTATGTTCAGCAAGGGCCAGCAATGTTATTTCAGACGATGTTTATGTGACTTTTACATATGCAGGATAACATAGTCGCTTCGCGTATTTGACCTTTTTGTACGATTGATAAATATTACAGTTCGATTGTTTTGCCTGATCACGTACAATCTTGTACTGATTCGCTGTTGCCAGATTCTCAAGTCTGGATGAGGTTGATTTTCTGCATAGTTAACATTGAGAGGAGCTCATCAGGTTCCATGCCTCAATAATTACACAACTCCGTTCTGCAAGTACCGGAAAAACTCCACTCATCAAAAACACGGCGGAATTCTTCCTACGTAATACCATAGTGTATAATGCCATGCTACCATTGACTCACATCACCACTGAAACTGCAGCATAATGTCCAATGGCATTTCTACTGGCCAGGTATTTCTCGGGAAATGCGCCATGCTTGTTTACAGAACCCTTTAAATCTAAAGCTTTGAATTTGATGGGTTCATAACCACGTATCACAATGGGAAGAAGATTAATTCCTGTTGTGACTGATATCTTCTCCAGAAGGATAAAATCCTACCCCATTCTAGTGTGCTTGCAATAAGTGTTGCCAAACAGCTGGAAACAAAATTTTTCCTTGTTTGGAATACACACGCATATTGCTGTCAGACGATTGAGCACAGTTCACCGTGTGTAAATGGGGCGAGTGCTGTACTAGGTGGGGAGTGCTGCATAATATCACCGATGTTTTTCATTCACGCCCCAATCCAACAGAGTGCCACAAAAAATAACTGGAAATACAACTGTGGTTGTGCATCGGTGACAACGACACATCTGGGGCTGTACATCTGCCGGCAAATTTGCTCACGCTACACATCCCCATCAACCTAGCAACAAGGAAAATACCGGCTGAGCTGTTACAAGGCCATCAATTTACTCTTCCCAGGGAATTTGCTCATGTGCCCCAAGGTCGGGCTAGCGACCCCGAGAGCAGTGAAGCTCGCATGTGCCACAGGGGGCTGGTATTGCAGCAGGCATGCGAGTGGCAGGAGAAACCCCTTGTGGAATGGTTGTCTGCCACCACTCGCCCATCAACTGCACTCCAACCAGGCCAGCCGGTAAATGTTAGAGCACACCAGCTGGATGAGGTTGCGAATAACTTCTGTGGAGGTCTGGCCCCAAAATGGAATGTTGTACACAAGGTCATAAGCATACTAAGGAAAACCACTTATCTAGTCCACGTAGAAAAACAATGCCGAGTGCCTGTGCACTGCGACGACCTGGGCAGCGGAGTTGCCTATGCGAGATATACTGCATCAGATGTCCCAAATGCCCCACTCAGCAACTGTGCATCAGACGCCCCACTGCCTAAACCTGCAAGTGGCTCAGACGCCTCGGTGCCTGAGCCCATGAGCGATAGCAACCACTGATGCCTGTTCCAGCCTGCGATGCCCAGCGACACGACTCACTCAGGGCCCGCAGGGGAATGTCGATGGACACATATCTTGTCTCCATTGCCGCCAATCAACACCCAGCTGTACCAGCTACAACATCTCCTAGTTTTGTGTCACCATGCAACGCGATGCCTCGTGTAATTACGCTCCACGTTACCACGCCAGTAATCAATTGTGCCGCCCAAGGCCCATTACCAGGGATGTCTGCCGGGGGTCACGATCCTGCAGGCGACTACCCTGTCAAGCAGCGCTGCGACGCAATGGGAAGCCTGGCGTCCACTTCAGCGAGTGAGGCCTTGACCGAACCAGTGGTGGGCACGCTTCCACAGGGTGTTGGCGACGCCCAGCCATCCCCCAGCATCTTGTTTGGCTGCACCACAGGCCTCACTTCACATCCGGTAGCAGCGACGAGACCGAGTCGGAGGGTGGCTCCATGCTCCTGCACTGCTTAAAGCATCTCCACCATACACTGCGTGCATTTTGCACGGCATAGTGGGGCCACTCGCCCTACTCAGCAGCTGTGTCAGCAGGGCAACAGGCCAACTTCTCCAGCTCCACTCCGCACCTGAAGCTACGATTATCTTTAGCCGCGGCGAAGCCCACATCCCCAGACTTGCTGCCACTAGCTGCACGGTGGGGTCATCCAGCTGTATCAGACGAATGGCCTCCTTAAGAGGAGTTGGGGGTTATGACGCATGCCACATCCCTCTCCCTTAGCCCATTCGTCTCACTGCACTGCACAGCTATGATATGCCCTCTACTGGGGAGAGTCAGTCCGAAGGTGGCGGTTGTACTTCCATGACTCCTGCCTTGGCGTGGTGTGCTAGGAGTGCTCCTCTATGTACGACGTCCAAGGTATTTCAAGAGTCAGGTGACCGTCGCACGTTAATGTCCCCAAGAGATTAATTTTGAGGGCATAATAATTCGGACTGACCACCACTATCAAACAACACTGCCCCCCTCCACCAAATAATGTTGCCACCAGGGAAATTAAAGTAGCGAGGGGGCCACAATGGTTCCTGAGTTCCAGCAACCCTCTTCGTGTGACCCCCTCAGCATGTGTTACATCCCTGTGTGGACATATGCGTCAAGTGTAAGTGTTGCTTAATGTCAAGGTAATTTTTACGAGTGTCTAGTCACTTTCTAATTTGGTCTAAAACATCTTGGAAGAAAGTTTTTATTATTTTTTTGCCATTCAGGCATGCTTACCCACACCCCAACCAGTTGTAAAAGTGGACTTGCCCAGCTCGAGCCACCCAATGCCACCCTACAATACTCTAATTTGAGGTGGCCATTTATTTTAGTAATTCATTTGACTCAGTATTGATTATGTTTCAAACCAAATGGATAAAGATACGGATTGAGAAAGACAGCTCCGAAGCATATTCAAAATATTTTTCATAATAAATGTAACGCCAATACATTTTTATCTTTCCTATTATTTGTTATTTTTAATCAAGTAGCATGTGTTTATATGTGGTATGATTAAGTGTTATGTAAGGTCAGTGTAATTGTTTATTTTATTATTAGTGTTTTGTGTTGTCATGTGTCTTTCTCGCGCTTTTGGTGTAAGCTATTGGCGGGGCTCTGCCATTTCTTTTAGTTGGTCACTAGCGCTCACCAGGGTGGTCACATGTCGCATGCCTCTGGGCCTTTACTGTTTAGTACCAATCTACATGTTGCTTCAAAAGTAATTTTTCTTATATGGAACTGTAACGTTTTTCACCCAGAGGCAGCACCGCCCCAAAGTCCCGCCAGCTCAAAAGCGCCGGAATCGTGTCAGTCATGTAAGATACTCTATTGGCCTCATGCCACTTTATTCCATGCTGGTTGCCAATGCGCCAGTGCCATTGGGCTAATGCAACTGCTTTTCGGCAGGGTTCTTCGGAGTGATTAAGGTCTACCTTTAAATTGTGTGTTATTTCACTGCTGGCTTCTTCATGACCACGAAATTTTGGATCCTCTACTCACTAAACTACTGCGCCCACAAGTGGCACGATTGTTGGGCACGTAAGTTCAATCGGCGTGTGAGATGGCTGTAACAATCTCACCCGGAAATTAGCGGCGTATGAGAAAGCTTACAGTGTCATTATGTAGGCAGACAGGATTAATTCTTCAACAATATTATGTCATCGTTGGCGTGTGGTGAGTGGAGGAGCAGCCACGTGAGAGAACGGCCCGCACCCAGAGAAGAGTCTCTGCTCAATCGATGTGGTCTTTAATATAAGTGAAACTGACATTAAGTATTGCGATCACTGAGAATTACAAGAGTTACTGGTGGTAGTTTAGTGTTGTAAATAATAGTTGTATGCATTTTTATATCATAATAAATAGATAAAAAATTAAATTTTTTTATTATATTTTTTTAAGACCTTTATCCTTTACGAACTCAGATACGCCCCTGGTGTCTTGTAAAAATATTATTTTATGTTCTGCGCCTGTGCAAAAATATTGAAACTATTTCTCGTCTTATAATACATGGTGTAAGTAATGCAAGATTAAATAAACAGGAATAAAGAAAAGAAAAACATTCTGCTATGTAGCTTTTAATTCTTCTTTACATCATCAAGAAACAACACGGGATATAGTAGAGTTTTGGCTTATTGTATGGATTGCTAAGAGATTCTCACACAACAGTTTTTAAATACACAATCATTAATATTATGATATCCTGATTCAGTTTTCTGCTTAAAATTTATGATTAAAATACCCATATTGAGTTATCTGTTTATGGTGAGTACTATTCCATAACTATACGTGATTATAATACGTATTTACTTTTATTAACAAATGCAGTGTGTTAAAATAACTTAAAATAGTTACACTTAGAACATAATTTTACGATAGTTCTGTAATGCTATGTTAGTCTCTGGATTCACCAGGTATCCAGATACATATTTTTGAGTGATTTGAGTTTTTCTGTGAGCGTGTTCATACCTTTACATTATCCTGAATAAAATATAGAAAGTGAAATTTCAGAATTTATATAGTAACACCATATGAATCTATTTTGAATGCCAAAATGAATTGTGCTATGTTAATAACTTAGATTTATAGGTGAAATAACCACATTTACCCAGACAAAATGTACCATAAGTATTAAAAATTTTTGTAAGGCGATCAATATCTGGACTCACAAGTGGATTGTGTCGTGTGTTACGGGTTAATTTCCTACAAAAGAAATCATAAACCATCCGTGCCTGATTATCCCTATACAGCATGTGGTTTTGGATCACTGTCTCTTGAAAATGGACATAGTAGAAGAAGATTTATATCGGTTATAATTTATTGCCTAATTATTGATGAACTTTTTAGTCACCATGGCATATTAAGTGTGTAGTGATAGCCTGATTGTGCTTGGTGAGCAAACAGGAGTACATCCTAGTGCACTTATCACTGAATCAGAATTTGGCATTACATGTATCAGCCATGACACTTTCGTTAATGAAACTCTGCACGGATTGAACCAACAAGACAAAGAGGGAAATACTGCAGTATCAATAGCTACAAAGAGTGGTGAAATGGATCGTGTTGGCTTTCTCATGCGCTGTGGTGTTGAAGACAATATCTCAACAAGATCAGACAGAGACCAATAGACTTAGCACGGGAACAGGTAGACAGTGGCAACCCCAGTAATCGCTACGACTGTATGATACTGTTACTAAAATCTGGGTCCTGCTTTCCTGAGGTATTTTCTGTAGAGTGTTGCGAAGATATATTGAAATGTGACGATGTGCCTCACAACTTTAAAACATTTGTATAATAATTGAACAATTGGATGCATATCGTCAAATGGATTGAAGAATGCGAAGCAGCGAAGGCAAGAGACTTTACAAATAGGAATGAAGCTACAAGGAAGGTAACAAGTGCATCTTTAGCTCACACCGTTGCGGAGTTGGGAAATGAAGAAGTGTTTGCAGCTTTGTTCAAACAGCCCTTCCCTCTGTCTGCTGGAAAAAATTGCCTTGCCGGGAAAAGAAGCCAGACCGTTAAATCAGGAGAGAATGAGAAAGGAGACACTACACTAATTGTAGCTGTGAGAGCAGGCAAAGTGAGAAATGTAGAGTACCTGCTGCAGTGTGGAGTAGAGGTGAATATGTGCGATAGGGAAGGTTAATGTGCTGCGGATGTAGTTAGGCACAACCAGCACTAAGAATAGTTTTGGTACTACTCGAGGAAGACTCACACTACCCAAGAGATTTGAGTTATCTTTTATAGATAGAAACGAGGATGTGGAAAACTGCATTTTTTTTATTAAAGTGTACTGGTTTTGGTGAAATTATATTAAAGCATTAAAAATTGGTTAGGTGAGACACACACTCAGACACACACATTTACATACATACAGGAAAGTGATGTCATATGCCTTTCTTTCCTTAGGAAAATAGGCTAGCATTCAGAAAGTGTAACTTGCTCCCTTAAGAAAATTTCTCTTATTGACTTCAGATTATTGTTTTCCGGTTTTATACTCAAAAACTGAACAGTGACAAGTACCGATTCGTGGTAAATCATAAATAGATAAATAATGAAGTCTATAAAGGTCCATTTCCTTTGCCTACAGTTGACTGTACGTTTCAACATTGGGTTATGATAAGGTATGCTGAGTATTAGACTTATATAATATATCCAATTAACGTTTGTTGGACCCATATTGCATAAAACATATAGTGGTGTGTACACTTTGGAATCAGTACGAGCTTATAAGCATTCCGACGGGGGCCAATTCCGAAAGTCAGGCATTGTTTCGTGAATCGAACCCCGTGACATCTGACTTAAGAACCAGTTGGTTTTTAATATGTGGATGATGTGGTTGTTAAAAGTGGGGATTTTGGAATCTTATTTGAATAACCTGGGTGAAGCTCTGCAGCGATTTCACGAGATAGATTTTGACAGTATATCCATATATAGGCTATACAGGATAAAGTGAGCACTTTTAAGGCCCAAGTTACTTTTTTACTTTCAGCCATTTTTTATCTGTTAACCGCCTTTTACCAAATAAATATTGCCTTGTAAGTTATAAACATTGTTTTTATATCCCACTGCACTCGGAAGTTAACGTCAAAAGCTAAAGTGAAATTTATTTTTTGAATATTATTCCAAATGAGACGACTTTCAAAAGTGCACACTTTACCGTGAACAGCCTATGAGGTTATGTTAGCTGCTAAGGAAGTACAGTTTCTTGGCTATGAAATATGTGAGGAGAATCCTTCGATGGATCCCGGTCGGGCAGTTCGCCAATGAATAATTTTACACGGCCCTGCACTCTAAAGACCGTGCAGAAATTTTAGGGCCTAATTATGTTTTTATTCGCGTTTCATTGAGCACTATTACGATAAAGTAGGCACGTTAATAAATCGTTTGAAAAAACGGCGCAGAATTTTTTTAAGGCCCTGAACAAAAGCAGGCCTTTGTTACCCTTAAGACAAAACTCAGTACTCTGCCCGTTCTCACACTGCCAAATTTTCTACGTCGTTACATGGTTCAGATCGATGATTTTTCTATGGCTCTCGCTGTGACTCTTGGATAGTGGGTCGGTGGTCATATTGCTCCTATGGTTTTTGCGAGTCGTTCCTTGTCAGAGACCGAACTCTCGATAGAAATGTATGTGAAGGAGATGCTATCCTGTTTATTCGGTCTGGAAAAATTTGCGTCTGTAAATGAATGCGACAAGTGTGATATGTTTACTGACAACCAGGCCCTCAGCTAGGTTTTGAAGCATACGCACAAGTTAGGTAAATTGGGTCGGCGGGTTCTGAACATGTCTCGTTTTTGGTTTAAAGTGAATTATTTACGCTGTGCAATGATCCTGTCGCCGATGCTCTGTGAAGAATGTTTGATCACAACGATTTAGAAACGGTAAATGCTGACGAGCCCACTTTGTTGAGTATTGTACAGGATTTGCCCGAATGATCTGTTAATTTGCGGCAGGCACAGGCCTCCGATGGGTGGTGTGGGCAAGCGAGGGCAGAAATTGCTGCAGGTGTACATAGCTCCTGTATTGAAAAGGATGGTATTATTTATTAAATGAGAAATATGGGTCGAGCAAGAAAATTGGTACTTCCAGAGGCCTTACGCCCTATGGTGATGAGATATTTTTATTACTCTATGTATGGTTGTCATTTAAAAATCAAAAGAGTATTAAAAAAAACCTCCACTCATTTGGTTTAACCGACATTCAAGTTGGCCGCTTCTCAGTATGATCGTTTCAGCGACGAATGTACGTGATGGAAACAGGCTCTGCAAACAAGTTTTGGTCAGTCGATGGTACAAGTCCCGTTGTGTCATTGGCAAGTAGTCCATTTAGATATATTTGGTAATTTTATTCTTTCCATGAAAGGCAATATATTATTATTTATTTTATTGAATACTTTCTCCATATTCGTGGTATTTCCACCATTGAAAAATATGACGTCTTCATCCATTGTCAATGCACTCACAGACCATCTTTGGAAAATTTTCGGTGTGCCTGCCGAGAGTGTGATTGACAATACCTGTTACTTTCAACCAGCTGCTTTTTTGGACATATTTTTTAGATGGGCGAATAAGTATTGCGCATCCAGCGCTCCTACTTACCTGAAGGAAATCAGGTGCAAATATTCAATAACAATATCAAAACCTATTTAACAATTCTCTACAATCAGTTACATATTGTGAGATTGCGATTTGGACTTTATAAGTGTGGGTTTTAATAGTGCGGTGCATTATTCTACGCTGTATCCTCCTTCCATGCCGTTTTCAGGCCATCCCTTGAGCCATGCCCTCCTCAATGTTTGGGGCAATCCGCTTCCTCCTTCCCTGAATGTCGCTAGCCGGATCGTCTCCTCAGTCATGCCACTCGGCATCTTGAAGTTTGCAAGTGCAAAGTTGCCACTTGCTTACATAAAAATATGGTCGATATTAAATTTTCCGCAAGGAGTTCAGTTTTGTAAAAAAATATTGTATTGGCAGATAATGGCATATATATTGGCTCTAGATTAATTGCTACGTTTATTGGACCATACGTCATTTCGAAGTTTTTGGGGGTAAATAATGTAATGTTGAGGCTTCCTGGGTACTCACGACAGTTCAGAAAGGCTCACGTGATTCACTTGAAAAAGTATGTGCACAGGTGTTTTTTTTTTACACCTTTTGCATTGGTTTTATTTGCCACTGGCAACCCGCGTGTGCTTTTTGGTTTTTCCTGTATATGGTTGTTCATCTCCTTCTCAAACCCTCGTGTTTTGTTTCCTGCCCCGCTTGAGCTCGGACTGCATGGCGTTGAGAGTGGCAATCATCGACTATTGGCTGAGATGCTGAGGAAACTGAGCTGCAGCAGGTTATGGTGTTATGGTGTTACGGTGCACCGAGAAGTTGCCAGTTTGCTAGGTGTTGCTGCGCACCTGCTCAAAACTTCGCCGGAGAAATCTTCGTTTCAGGTGGAGACAGTTACCAGTGCACAAACAACAAATACTCTTGCAGCGAACAATCTTTAAGAAATGAAGGCAAACACGTGCATTAAACTTTTATACAGAATTATTCTAAAATCGTGGAACAAACATCGAGGGGTGGTAGAGCTCACTAAAACAAACAATTATTGTATAGGAATATATGGGCGAAAGTGACGCGTTGAGGCACAAACACAAAAATAACACATGATATGCAACAAATTGTTTATTTACAACGTCGCCGCTAAATGCCTTTTTACAGCATTGTTTATAATAATTGCTCAAAATTGCTACCACCGACAGTAGCGTCGGTGGAGTGATGCTGATGCTGATGCAGCATGTCACTGGCTCACCGTTTGACTGCCCTCAACTATCGCCACCATTGTCAGCCAATCACGCCATATGTAGAGGTCGCCAAGCATGCGTGACTGTTGGTGGATGCATTTCCAGCAACTGTTTTAACATTTTATGTACGGAATCACTCGATAAGTATGCTGCTAATATCATTTTATGTTTCCGTTAATGTGTTATGTTTTTGTGCTTGTGCCTCAACGCGTTACTTCCGCCCATATATTACTATACAATAATTGTTTGTTTTAGTGAGCTCTACCACCCTTCGATATTCGCCCCTTGATTTTAGAATCACTCTGTATTCACAAGTGCGAACAATTTTTTTTAGGTAATAGTTCAATACAATAGTGATGGTTGCAGTCGATTGACAGAGATGACGGTGGTAATGTGCCCAAACCGCGCGTCGAACATTGAATACCTTTATGCTCTTGAGTTGCGCTACCTTTTGGAAATCCCCCGGGGGAATCATCTCGTGAGGAGTTAAGGCTGCTGCATGATTCGGCATCTCGAGATCTAGAAGAGAGAGGGTGTGGTAGGCGCGTGCACAATGGTCGTTATAGTATTATATATGAGAATGACACTAAGCATCACATTGCTCATTGGGCTTTGAGGCGGCGATATCGAGGAGCTCCAGCAGTCCAGGTGGAACTGACGGAAATTCGATATATTTGAGTCAGATTGGTATTGGCCGAACCGGGCCATACCGAAATTTGTAAATAGAACTTTGTTATATTTAGACGCAGCAAACTGAACAATTTCCAAAGCGTAAGTAATCTCCAGCGGTGTAATTGCGGGTGATTATCGTATCGTAACAGATGTCACCATGATGAATCTGTGCGCACTGAGAGAACAGCCAACAAATTTAATTTTTGTAAAGAGTAAAAATTATATATTGAGTGGATCTAACACAATATTTCGTTGAGTAGAGAAAACTTTGAAAAGCGACAAAATTAATTTTGTTCATCTAATAAAATACACGTTTGAATAAACCAAACCTCCTTGCAGAACACACACCAGAAAATGTCGTCACTGGCCAGTAACATGTCGTAACGCCATTCTCTAGACACAGCCTTGTAACTTACTCGACAGCTGTCGGCCCAGTAAATAAAGGAACATAGGCAGCACACGGTATACGCTGTTCACGGTAAAGTGAGCACTCTTGAAGCCTTAGTTACTTTTTTCCTATCAGCCCTTTTTTTTATCCTTCCACCACTTTTCAAAACATCTAAGGCTACAATAACATTAATTTATTGACTATTATTTCAAATGAGAGGGCTTCAATAAGTACTCACTTGACTGTAAATAGCCTATAGATAGGGGCAGTGATATTTCGCGAAAAGATCTCGAGACAAGATACAGTCCAAAGCACTGTAGGGTCGTCCAGTTTCTTTGATTGGCTAAAAAAACGTTCTGGCCCGTGTTAACCGTTTGCGCACGAATCACGAAGGTTCAGTGTCGGAGTTACTTAGTCTTGAGTGGCTTGGTCAAAGACGGACACGGCACCAGCAGCCGATGGAGGTATAACAACAGCTGAGGTGTGTTTATATTATTGAAGTCTACTGTGTGCTCCGATTTTTTACGCGAAAAGTCACTGGCCTTACCTATAACTAGAGACCTGAAAAATTCGCGTTATTATTATTTGGGAACACGTTAAACTTTAAACACACGTATTTTTGCAATACGTTTGTCATTGGACCGTACTTTATCTAACACGCCCTGTGTGACTCTGCGCCAATAAATGGACACTTCAAAATGTTGTGCTCTAATCACGTTTAGTTAAGTCAGAAAGGGCGTGGCTTCATGTCTAAGCAGCATCCAATAGAGAAACGACGCCTACTCCAGTGCAGATAGTGCTTCGAAGTTTAGCCTGATGCTGAATAGTAACGCGAATTTTGCATTTCTCTACCTATAACCAATCATACGCAAGGGTCATTCCCAGAGCCCCCCTCCCCCCCCCACACACACACACACATCCAATCAGCGAATCACACAACCACATCAAAAGAATCGCTATGCCATTTATCTTCCGTACACTCGCATATTGTGTGTCTTCGGTGCGGTAGGGCTGGTAGTTGCGGCGGCGGACGCGTGGCAGCGCTGCCATCGCCCCTCCCCTCTTTCCACCCCTCACTCCCATTGGCTGTGGTCTCGCCGGGGCCAGTGTGTCAGTGAGCCGTCGGCGATGGCGGCGGAGGCAGGTAGGATCTGCGCGCTGCGCAGCGCAGTTCTCGTGGGCCTCGTCTCAGTCGTCACCACCATCATCTACCTCACGCCCGTGCCCGGTGAGTGACACCCCCCGCCGCCTTCTGTCGCCTACACGGAGTAGAGTCCGCGTGTCACCTGCGCAGAAAACCTGTTTCCTAGTACTGGCACCGAACGACTTTGTTCCCACTACTGCAAACAGAAACACGAACTATATATATTGCGCGCCGCATATCTGCGAGCTCCGTGCTATAGGGCAGTATTGCTTGGAGAGCGTACAAAGGAGGAGAATGTAAAATGAGAACGCAGCCCGGAATTCTCCCTACCGACATATCGGAAACTATTAACTGCCTTCAATATGTTCAGCACTGTGTACGTAAATTAGTTTTTAAATTATCAACCGGATGTTGGTAAATCTCTTGGTGTAATGATAGTGAAAGCAAAGGCGATACTGGTGTACTCCTGTCGACAGTAACGGGTGGCTTTGAAGTAATGACATTCCCATTCCTTGTAGCGTTTGTCAATTTCGCAGATGTCTGGCGCGCATTATACACGACGTTAGATTGATATTTATCTTCTGCGCGTGTACTGAACATAAACTCTCGTTTCACGAGCAATATCGCGACAACGAGTGAAAACAAGTTTCTTAATAGTTGTTTCTCAGACACATCTGTTTTCGTAAATGTGTGCATTTATCGCGTTCCTTGTGTTTATTTCTGTTACGATATAAATCTTTGAGGGAAAGAACAATTTTTTTCCCCTTCAATGTTCGTGTTTAGGTAAACGTTTTGTCTACCGGAAATTCATTACACTGACGGATATACTGGCAAAAATTCCGTTCTTTTTTGGGACTTGGGAATTGTCAACCCTGCAGTTGCCATTCATGCTCTGCCCTTTATTTCCCTTGCGGTTTGAACCACGTGGAAGAAGCTAGCACAATCTGTGTTGTCAGATCAACTTAGTACAATTTTCCGTAAGGCTGGTGAGAAATTTTCCGTTTTACTTAGGAAATTCCCGTTCTCATTCAATTGTAAAAAGAAAATGTAAGACCCGTGTAGTTATGTAAGTTTTCCTATGTTTATTTACTCCAATTTGTTCCCAAACCACAAGAGAAATTACACGTATTAACAAACAAAGAATAATTATATTAAAACGACGGAAAATACTGGAGATAAAAGATTACGTATTGAAAATATCTATATTACCATCCTGTCCTAGGAATCAAAGTTACGGTTTTCTTCTTTTTATTTAAATTATGGAAATATTGTACGCAAATTTAACAGTTAATATAAGTTCTTAATTTCCATATTTTTTTTGTTTTGGCTTCTTTTTAGGTATTTTACAGCCATTTTCTGATGCTATTAAATTATTTACTAAGGAAAATGTATTACCTGGTTTTTCTAATTTTATTCCTTATTATTTTTCTTCTGTATTTAATTTACTTCTTTCTTTTGTTATTTGGCTTGTAATTCCATATTTTAGTAATATTTTTATTTATAGTTTGGGTTTCCCCACCACATACTTAAATGTCTTTGAAAATGGCAAATTTCCCGCCATCTGGCAACACTGAGTACAGTAGTTTACATAAATACGCAGTCAGGCTTGCCACCCCTCCTTCTCCTATCTCTCTCCTGACCGCGAGTGTCAGTCGCGCTGTGTCTATTGCGCACGAGCGTGTGAAAGCGACCCCCTTATGCACCAACTATCCTAGTTTAGCTTAAACTGCAAGGAATAACTAGAATTGTAGGTCAGTTCATATTTGGTTAGTGTAGTTTAAACTGTAAACTGAAGTGCTCACGTAGGTTTGGTTAGGAGATCCTGCTAGATTCGTATACTCTACTTTGTTCACGTTATCATCACACGTTTTAAACCAAACCTTTGAAAGTCACCCCATATAAGACATGTTTGGATGTTTAAAGTTATGTAATATATAAATCACAATCCTTTTTAACTTCTTTTAAAATAAAAGTATGTTATTTTTTTAAAAGTAGGACTTTTGATTTTATTTTACTTATAGATTTCAATAGGCCTATTTAATTTATAATTAGTATGAAGAAAAACAGAGAGAAAAAAATGTGTGCCGGTAACGCCTGCTAAGAACTGGTTTTCATTCAAAATATCAGTAAATTGCCTCTTTGGTTTAATTTTCTAGACATGGTTAAGCTTTGTTTGCGTGAGGCGGAAGAATATCCTGGAAGTAGAACTTCAGCATATATTCAGAAAAGATGGAAATGAGCTTGAATAAACTATAGTAGTTCATTGGCTGTTGCTCCAGTTTATCTCCAGACCGTAAATCACGGGATTCGAATCTTTTTTTTTTTCCTTGCCGATCCGTTACTGGTCGAAAGTCGTCTGGAGCGTTGCTAACAAACCGTTGACCAATCGAAGCAGAGACACTAATGTATATATATATAGTTGCAAGTTTAAGTTTTTCTCATGAATACGAGAAGTTTCTGTGTCTAATGATTTATAATTTAGATGGAATAATATGTAGAGAACTTTCAATTCCAACGCGTTTTTATGAGACGAAACGCTTTCATCACATGTTGTCACGTCACAGAGTAGATACATTCACAGAGGCGCTACTGTGTGTCGATTCCTTTGATGTTTGCGCACCGATTATCTCATTGCCTGCGCGAGGCTCTTGGAAATCACCTTACGCCTGACTGGCTGCTGCGCGCTACGGAAGGTCCCCTATTGGCTTGGCGGCCTGCTGATGCTGATTGGAGAACGGCGTTCCGGCGTGTTGACTGGCTAGCGACGCCATATTGCTGGTGCGTGCGGCTCAAGTTCGCCGCACAAGCGTGTGTTTGACCTCTGTATTCTTCAGTACTCTGTGCGAGCCGCGGTGGCTGAGCAGGTAGACTGCTCCCACCTGGGGGGAACCGGGTTCGATCCCCTGGCCGGTTCACTCTTCGATTTTCGCATGTGGGAATCGTGCCGGACGATGCCGCTGGTCGGTGGGTTTTCTCGGGGATCTCCCGTTCCCCCCCTTCCCACGCTCTTACATTCCGGCGCTGTTCTACACTCACCCCACTTCCCGGCTCTCAAGACATCCGTGATAAGAGCCACCCAAATCTCTTCACTCACTCACTCATATACTCTGTGGCCACGCAGAGTATTTTCCGACATGATGACGAGAATGTAGTTACATCATCGCTGCTGTTAAGAACATATTATTCAATTAAATGATTTGCAGTTTCAACAACCACACCATTCACATTAATTCATCACAGAAGAATCAGAAGTTCATCAAATTATTTAATTTTAATTTTTTTCAATAACTAGAGTTTATTTACAATTCTGTTCTTCGCGGATACACAAGGCCATCCGTTCCATTTTCAAAGCCTTCAGTTGAGGCTATAAAAGTGCAAAATTATGGCGAATGTGTGTGAGATACCTTAATATAAGCCCTGGCGTATTCCGCCCTCTCTCCCCGCCGAGAACTCGACAATAATGATATATCATCTTTATTTTTGTGGCAAACGAAATCCAGTCTTATTTTCGCTTTTACTTAACCGCACCATTCAAAATAAATTTTAAAGGAAACACCTATAAATATAATATTTTATTTATTAAATTTTCCGTTAATATATCCAGTCTGGGGTTCTATACGAAAAATCAAGTATAAAATATGTAAACAACTTGTGGCATAAAGTGATTTTTAAATGTGTTATTCAATTTCAAATATGTGAACACAACAAGCATTTAGTTAAATATGTCGGACAGAGGTTCAGATGAAAGAAAACAAATTTGCACAATTTATAAGGAAATGAAAAGTAACAAACAACCGATTATAAGGTTATTTTAAATGACTTATCAATTCAGAAAAAAAATGGTTTTGTAGTACTCTCATATCGCAGTAAATGTTGTAGACATAAATATTTGCTGAATTTAGAAAACTGAGAATTTATCACCAGGTTTGAGTGAGCAAAAAAAAAAAAAAATCCCACAAACAAACTACATTTGTGAGTAAAGAGCTCCCCCCCCCCCCTTTNCCAATATCTTGGAGTTTGGAAATACGATATTACATAAGCTATTTATTTTGCAGCTATACTTGAACCGTTTTAGTTTAAATTTAAATTTTGAATTCATATCGAACTTGTCTTAGAATAAAGATTTTTATTACTTTATAATATTGAAACATTAAATGACGTTTGATACAAATGAATTAAATTGTTTGTTTGTCAAGTATACAAAAGTTGTATACTTATTGACGTATCATTTCTTTACGTTGTTTATCTTATATTTAAAGCATTTGAATGGGGTGATGGTCTCTCTTCCAGCTTACAACATAAACTTTCTTTTTATTTATAAAGATGCGTAAATATAAACAAAATTGAAATAATTAATTATTATATTAATTTATTTTTGTGAGTAACTAATAAATAATAATGGCATTGCACGTATAAAGATACATTTGATCTTGATAGTTAAAAAAATTAAATTTATTGCTTTACTAAAAAATTAAGAAAACACCATGCCTACATTGCTACCGTATCGATTAATTTCTGCAAAAAATCTATTGTTAGGGGGTACATTTTAGAGAAAGAAATACTTCATTGTGTTATGCAAAATATTTATGTTGAAAGTTCTTGTTCTTTGAATGACCTATAGACAAAGAAATTTTTTTTTTTAAATACGCAAGGAATAATAGTTTTTTATGACATTGCCTCTTTGAACTAAGCACTTGCATACTGTAAAAAAATATATTAATTTCAAAAGGTTCCGCTAAATTTAAATTCAAGGCCAGTATCGAAGTACAGTTCAATACATTCGACCTGAACACAATTACTCATTCAACTGGCTGGGGAACAATCACATTAGCATATCTACGTTGATCGTTGCGTGACGGGTTCGCCTTTGTTCGCTGCACAATCCCGAGAAGTCTTAGTGGGAAACCGTTTCTATACTTTCGCCATTACTCAAGAGACTTAACGCCGCAAACATTCATCAGTGTTGAAGATACGCTAAAGTTAACTCCACACAGAGTTAAACGCTGTTTTGAAACCCGTTTTGAAATTCTGTACTTTCACCCGATTGTTTTTATGCTGCAATTAGAGACATTAGAAAATACTGCAAAAGATTTTGAGCCAATAACTCTGATAACACTGAAGATAGTTACCATGTAATGATTGGACTATCAACATTTTGTCTCGGCTAAGTTCTTTCCATAACGATCTCAAACGTTTTGACTTAGGGAATCAGAATCCTCATTGGCCCAATCAAACGGCAAGGAAGAAACATATGGTACACCTGTAAAGTACACTAAATCCTAGGAATCAATCAACTTTTCCTGCGATAAACCACTGTCTCCGATAAGACTATAACATAACGTCACATTTCCCACACAATTTAAAATAAGGTTTTTTTGACTACAACTAGTTTACGTGTACATCTAACTGTGAAAGAAATCACATAACGATAACGAATTTCTCCTGCGTTTATGAATTTTTAAAATCTCATTTCTTATTATTAACAGGCATTTGTTATCGAACGCAACAGTAATGTTTGCTAAGGAGTATAAAACCAAAATATAGAGCTTTCTCCAACCAACCAGTGGTAAGTTAAATTTTGTAACGTATTTTGAACCAATTTGTGCCAATAAAAATACCGCATTTGGTTTTTATTTTAATGAAGGGCTAATTAAGTATAGCCGAAAAATAAGAAAATGACAAGATACCCAACAAAAAAATTGCAATAAAATGCTAATTTTTTTAATAGTTAGTAATGTTGGATATATAACGTCACACAAATTTTAAGTACAGTAAGAGAAAAATATCCACTACGTTTAATATAGTAAACTTTTTTTGAGGAATTGTTTTAAGTTTTTAATAAATAATAGAATTTGTGCATAAACTCGCCAGCGAAGAGTAGCGTATTATCTCTCTCTATCTCTCTCTTCCTCTCTCTCCTGCAGTAGGCATTAAAATTAGGGGTTTTTTTTAAACCAGAAACGACATGACGCTCTCTACTGCTCAGGTAGTTGCTGTATATCTTTCCTGCTTCGGTGTCAGGGACGTCCTCAGAACAGTTCCAAGTCCCTTAAGGGCATAACCTGCGTCAAGGACAGGCGACAAGGGACTGAGATACGTCCAGGCAGAGCAGCTAACACATAAGTTATTTTTACTTTTATAACCTACTTATTTTTTTAGACAGATGTCAGCCTTAAAATATTTTAAAATTGGTTTAGCATTACAGTACAATGACAAGTGGATTAACTGAAAGCGTGTTGATAAAAAATACGGCCCCGAATTGACGGACCAGCTGATGTCGGAAGGATACGTAGTCAGATGTTAACAGTGGCGCTACTTTCGCCAAGCTGTCAAAAAGTGGCGTTCTTATATGGTACAGAATATAGGTAACAAACCTCAAGGTTGGTGCAGCCATGCGTCTTAACCCGTCCACCCACCGCGTCCACGATCGTTGACATATTGCACACGAAGGATGTTTATGGGTAGTGCTGCACACAGCACCTAGATATACGCATATATTCGTTGTGGCTGATCAGATTCATGGAATTTTTTACACCTCTTTGCCAAGAATGGCTAATGCCGATATCAACCAGGGGCAGCGCTTTGCTCATTGCTAGCAAGAAAAAATGCTTAGCAAAAGTAAAGCACACACCTAAAAAACTACGTGATTGCAACACTGTACTTGGAAATTAATCTGCGACGCGAACGGGTTGGTTGTCCTCTCGCATCGTCAGCGAGGCCTTCACACTAAGGTCCACTCGTGGTCCAGCCAAGGCGCTACTCTCGCCTCTACTGTGCGTCTAGGACCGTACAGGAACTACGCCGCCGCTCACTGCCTGTGCCAACACTTGCATGGTCCGAGCGAAGTGCGCAGTGATTAAGGCCCCCATCTACCTGGAACTTTTTCCCACGTTTTTGCCGAGAAGCGCGGGAGCGATAAGGGCGACACTGCCACGGGCATCAAGTACGCCATCGCCGCTAAGCTCAAGGCCCTGAACTGACGTGCAGTGTTCTCGTCGTGCTGCGTGTACCTATGGGACTTTAAGCGGTGACCATATTATTTTATAAGTGGGAAGTCTTTAGGAAGATTCAGTGCAGGACCCTATAGTAGTTTTGTATGTATCTGATGCGTGCATTTTGAGCTACAGCGCCTTGGAAAGGCTGTTTTTTTTTAGCGGTTTTGGAGTACTCTGAATTGATGTTTCTAACGTACGTGATATTTTGAAAGTACTATACAGCTCTCGTCTGAAGTGTGTGTTCTTTTCGTAGATCAGCACGTTGGACGCACGCTTAATAGTTTCGTTGAAAAACGTGTATTTGGAACACTCTGCAACGCAGTTCAAGCGCCAGGTAGACGGGCGCCTTAACATTCGGACCCGAATTACGGAGAAGCTGCGTTCGATTCCCGGTCCGGGCATACCGACTTCGAGTGACGAATGCAGATTTGTTACGGAAAATTGTTGCTACCTGTAAATTCTGTTTTAAAGAGTTCCCTGTTGGGAGTTGTATACTTTTTAAATTTTAACCGAGCGACAGATTATTTGCATCTGTTATTAAAAGATCATAAGATTAAACATTCAGCGCATTCAGTGTGTATCATTCATATAATCTTTGTACCTATCTAAATTTATTACTTATATCTAGGTAAGGTACTTCGGTTGTACATTAAATTTCGTATCAAAAAATAGTTACGTTGTTACAGATGTACTTGTTAATTGACTCTCATGACTTAGTTATGTGTATCATAAATTGAGCGTCACTGTTTCAGAGGCATGTGCTCAACTGTTGACCAGACCTGGGCGATGTGGCTGACCATATCGATATCGGTGCGACATATCGCTCCCAGATAATATCGGAAATCTGTACCGACATATCGCAAATATCGCTGATATTGATATAACAATTATCGGCATAAAAATAGCGGTATCCATAATATCGACTTATCAACTATTACTGAAAACAGTAGTGCAAATATCGGTCATTGATCTTGCAAATATTGATATCGCAAATACTGTTCGTACTTACATTTCAGTTACCAAAATCTGAATAAACGTATGTTTGAAATATACGTGTCGTCTCTCAATGTCTCATAAATGAGCAGCCCAAATCGCTAGACGTACAAACGCGATAATTTTGGGATAGCTTCTCATTAGGGTGTACAGACCGACTAAGGATATCGTTGCATGTCACTAATGCTGCGATAAGCTCTACATTGTAAAACAATTTAGCAATTGCGATATTTCACAAATATTATTTCGTGATTAAAATATATCGTCTTGTCCCACAGTTCTACTGTCGACACCATGGTGGTCGCACATAAAGGCATCAATTCCCCTGGTTAGCACGAAAATGAAATAGTTTTCGATAAGGGTTTTAATTAATGTTAGTTGTTATATAACTGTGAAACATGCTTCTTCTCTGCGCTTCGTTTCGTTGCATGGATCCAGGCAAGTAATGAACAAACCGTTTTCTAAAATCATAGAAATGTAAAATAATAGTTACCATTTTTTTGTATAAAATTAATTGCTAATACATGTTATTGATAAATAGTATCATTAAAACAGTGTATTCCTTCAAATAATAGACGAGAGGAAGAGTTGTACCTTGACGTACCTAAAGAAACGTAATTTGCTAGTAGAACGCACAAAACAACGAGGGTGATGTTTCCGCTACCTGTCCTGTGTACGATTTTAACGTCAATGATTTTTTAAAAGAAAAAATGTTCAGTAACGTAGATTTACAGCGCGTACTTTTGCCAAGAATAGCAGAACTTGTAAATGGCGAGCACTGACGGAACACTTGTATTCTCTGCTCAGAGCGGTGGCGTCTTCTAGCATTTGTTAGTGTTGCTTGACCTCCGCAGTTTCACACACATCCGTCAATATTTTCGTGAAATACTTTTGCAATTTTCGTGACCAATAAATCGGCCATTTTGCCGACTCAGCAAAAGAAAATAATTAGTTCACTCTATTGCCAGTATATACATTTTTTTTCTAGGAACAATATATTTCTCGCGCCAGTTATGACGTAGTTACTGGTTCCCTTTCAAAGATGTGTTTTGACGACGAGTATATCTTTCCAGCACTCGTGGATCACAGTGAAAGTAATCGAATGGCAAAAGAAAATTAAATAGAGAACTTTGTAAATAACGCCTTGAGATGGCAGCACATACACAAACTGCTTTGTGCTCTGCACGCTTCCAATTAATTTCAACTCGTGTGTTGAGACATTGTTACGCTCTGTCGAAGCGTGTAAAAATGCGAAGCAAATTTTTTTTTTTAGTTTTTGATACTCCTACTATACATCCGTCCTTATATATATTTGTCCTAAAATACTCCATTTCGTTTCACGTTATTAAAATTAATGAAATATAAAGGCCCCCTTTTCACGAAAAAATAGTAAGACAGCTACAGGTTAAACTGTATTAGCGTACATCTCTTCAGTTTCACTTTACCTGGACGCTGAAAGCTCTATTTGGAAATCTTTCAGCAATATTCCTCAATAGTATGTGGTTTGTCTCCAAAAAAACGGCATTTATTACCCTTGTAATTTATTTCAGACCATTTAACTTATGCGCACGTTTGTCAGCATTCACATGTGTATCAAATTATATAACCAAATTTTTCATGACAAACTTTTGAAATCATATACGTTAAGAACACCTGCCTACATTAAAAAAAACACTACTGTTTAGAACAAACATATATCTCATTCCAGATACCGTTAATTTTCCTTTTATGCTCACTTAAACTGAAACAAATTTAATATAATTTTCTTTTATACAATAAAAATGCACGTAAATTTCGGTCTGGAAGTTGTATACTGAGAGCAGAATAACACGTGTCTTCGATATAATATGTGGTTCACATGATTAGGTATGACAAGGGTCACCTGTTTTCCGTGAAAATATTCCAGGACTAGTTGTACTGCAGAAAACATTAGCTCTGCCAGTCATTCACGGACGCTCAGTGTCGGCGTAACTCCATCCCTGAGGCACCGGTTTTTCGCGTAAAGATTGTGCTCCGAAACACATTAGTTCAGATACAGTTACGTGATAGGATTACTTGAATTGTTGCGCAGCTTATTTGTCCGCCACTACTTGCGACTACGTTCAAGGTAAAACCTGTTTTCGGACGTGTTAAAGGGATCTGGAGTGGGGAATTAGCACTACTTATTATACAAAACATTTTTATTAGGCAGCATACACATACTGTACATGACCTAATACAAGCACATCACCATTAGTACCAACCAACTTTCTGAATACCTAAATAGCATCACCTAACTCAAACATAAGCTTACACAGGGAATACAATACTGGAGACTGTGCAATACAAATAACAGAATCAGAAGTAGCAACAATCTCATTAATAGCAAACTTCCTCCAACATATAATGTCTCGCACATCTATTTGACAATGATAATTAACACTAGTCACTGTATTGTTGTGAGGATGTCTGCAAAAGCACTATTACAGACTACCCAGATCCGTTACGAGCAGTCATTCCTTGCAAAGAAAACCTATACATAAAACTCAATAGAATGAAACTCTCTTCTGCTGTGGCAACTTGCTTCACAAACTCACTATCATCCTTAGCAACATCGCAATCAAAAGAACCAATATTCTTGAAAACAGGTCGTGAAATGTATCTCTTCTTATAACAACGTGCTCGCCTCATGGCGTTGTGTAACACACAAATACAGGCGACCAATAGCCAGAAGAATGCTGCAAGTACAGACGTAGGATATTTAAGTCTTGCAAGTGCGTGCAAGTGCGCAAATCTTATCGCGAAAAAAACAAGTGGCCCTACTTAAGTCTGACTTGCCACGTCGAGCATAAAATGTCTTCTCACACAGTATCGTTACCAATAGCGAGGGACAGTGATATTTCGCGAAAATATTCCGAGACAAGGTACAGTCCAAAGTAGTGTAGGGTCGTACAACTTCTTTGATTGCCTAAAAAAATATTCTGGCCCGTTATAACCCTTTGCGCACGAATCATGAAGGTTCAGTGTCGGAGTATCTTAGTCCTGGGTGGCTCGTTCAAAGACGGACACGGCACCAGCAGCCAATGGAGGTACGACAACAGCTGAGGTGTGTATATAGTATTGAAGTCTACTAGGTGCTCCGATTCTTACGCGGAAAGTCGCTGGCCCTACCGACAGCCGAAGGAAATGTCCAAGTGTGCATGCACGAAGTTGAAGCATGGCCTGCTTGCAATTTTTATTTCTCGAAGAACAGGCGGTCCTATGCGTGATCCACTTTTATTTCTTCTCCTGGGATCTGGTACTTTCCAACCTTCTGGGCGTTTCCATGGAAGTAGTTTCTGTGTGAGCAGGTTACGCCTCCTTCCTCGCCGACGGCAACTGCGCGAGCTAACGACTGCAGACTCCATGCCACGGAGCTGGGTAATGACTGTGGTTGGCCAGCAGTTTCGTTTCCGCTTCCACGAAAGCTTAATTACAGCAGCGGTCGCTTTCCGGTCGCCGGCTATACTCAACACGCTTTAGACGACCATGCTCCGCCGATCTCACTACGACCTTCAGGAGAGCTAAGCAGGGAACAGCCCTTTGTTATATGTCAGTGCCGAAGCATCATCCAGCGTACAGCCTTCCACCTCAAATTATCACATGTGAAAACAACGTAATTGCGGTTTTAAGGGAGCGTAAAGTAATGAAAAGTAGCTCACAGATTAAACAAAAGGTGACTATGAGATTATTCATAGCAACTATGTAATCTCATACAAAAATTTTGCACCTCTATCCATTTATTAAATGCAAAGGAAGTTTTTTTAATTTATGTTTTTCCCATTTCCAAATTTTTATACACAATTTTTTTTGTAATAAAACTTTAAATTAAATAATAAAAATCATTCTAATTTTGTTAATAGCTTGATTGTTTTATTCGGGGTTCATCAAAAGAGTGCAATTGTTATTCTGAAAAGTGAATATTATAATAAAAGGAAACAGTTTACTTACATTTTTCGTTATATGATCTTAATTTTTTGCATCTAAGAATTTTTTAAATATTTATTTTAGATATACTTAAGTTTATTTCATTTTACCTTATTGACGATAAGCGGATCCGATAAATTTCATCACACATGATGTACCAGAAAGAGCCGATACCCAATTTCCCTAAAATATCTTCAGCGTCTGTAATAAGTCAGCCATAACACTTGCAACAACAACGATCGTTTACAACAAAACCGTTTGTTCCCCCAAGAGATCCAAGCTAAATACGAAACTGAAACTAACCTTCATGAACTGCATGAGTGAGCCACCCGCAGGCTTTATCCCACTCAGCTGTTATTGAAGTAATCATATTTTTTAAATAATGAGCTCGCTAACTCAGTTTCATCACTCGTGTTTTTTGTCTCTCGTATATTCTGTGAGTAAGTCATCTCATAGAAATGTATCTCATATTTGTTAAATGGCAGAATCAGAAAATAAATTTAAAGTATTAAAATTTTGTGATTTTTTTAATTATAAATCAAAAGTAAAAATACTAAAATTAACACTTATAAAATATTTTTGAATTTTCTTAAATAATCTTGGAAGTGCGAATTCATTTTTAAATGTATATTTTAGTTTGTCGAGACATGGTCAGTATATATGATTCCATTAGTTATTCAAAAAGCTGAGTAGTAAAATGTAAAAGTCTTACAATACTTTTGTAAAAATTTTCAATATAGTGTTTTAACGAAATGCATACTTTTATAAGACAAAATTTTATGAGAGCGCTTCTGGGCAGTATTGTATAAAGCGCTCTCACATTGAATAATGGCTACCTTCACCAGAGTTGCAAAAATAAATCACTTCTGAGAATCGGACGTACATACTGTCATGAGTAATATGAAATGTAAGTACATTATGTCTACCAATTAATATTTACGCTTTTTGAACGTGAAATCAGAGAATCTGTAAAATACACCTTTCGGGACTGCTTCTGTTTGAAATTTATTAGGAGAAATTTGGGCATGTGAGAATGTTAAAAACATTTACAAATGTTCAAAATGTCCGCCGTGAGTAGCAAGACGTGGTCCGGAACGATGTAGAATACAACGACGAACAGAGGAACTACGGTTTCCACGCGAATGGGATTCACAGGCGGCCACAGTCGCGTTCTCTCACAGCACACAGTGTCCGTGGCTTTGTGGCGTGCATAGTGTACTTCAGAGTTCCCACCTGAAAACTGCGCTGAACCTCGAGGTCTGGGTGGATACTCGTAAACTTTACGTTGTCGCTCGAGCGACCTCCGGGGAGTAAAAGCGGCGTGTCGTCGGACCCGGTTTCGATGGGTCGATGCTCGCTGATGTAGGACGACTGTCTGGTTCACCTAGTAAGAGGACTCGTTCACGAAGCGCGTTCGTAGAGGTTGGGTAGACCTCTGCGCCATTAAGATGGCGCGTGCGTTATCAACTCTGTAAGATGCTGTTGATAGGTGAGCTGGTATCCACGCACATCCTCAGCAATCTGCTTCTATTGAACTGTACTCAACTGCAGCCGATCATAGTCTGGGTTCTGTCTTTATGGGACTGACCGGGGTGCACAGCATGGATTACTCAGGCATCTGAAGTGTGCAAACTGTTGCCTGACGTGGCTTTGTGGCTGCGATGACGACTGGTGATGGGCGCTGTGCACACTGTCGTTGCTCTGGATTTCACTCCTGTTTCACCTCAAAGGTACAGGCACAGGAGACTCGTCTGCCCACACGCTGTATAAGATAGTGCAGGAAACACGTCCACCTCCAAACGTATGTTTCAAGCGGGAGCGACCGTGAGTCTCGATGGTAATGCGACGGTGCACCGTCCTGCTGGAAGAAAGTAATCGTTACCTGGAAACAGTTGGTGAACTTCCGGTGCTATGTCTACCTGCCACATGGTGCGGTAATTACCAACCTTTCACCAGTACGTCAAAGAAGAACGACCTCACATGTTCTCATGCAGACGTACAACACAGCACCGTTGACCCATTTATATGACATGCTTGCTCAACCACAACGTGAGGATTTTCATCGGTCCAGTACACACTGTTGTGGCGATAGACAGATCCCTTCTATTATAAGGTTACCTGACCGGATCAAACAGTCACATTAGAAAAATATTCGATGTTTTAGCACAGCTCATAACCCACTCATAAAGTTCGACACACCTATCTGGGTCGTCTTAATTTATAGAGTTACGTTACATGGGAATGCAGGGCTGGCACTTAACGTGCTTTAATGTGCGATGGACACTTGATTTCCTAACATTTGACTCACGCGCATATTTCCGTGAAAACTTTGACTCGCCGTGGGAACATGTGAATGAGAGCAACACAGCCTTCACACTTCCTTCGTCCGTTGTTCTCTTCTAGCTGGACCGTCCTTTTTTTATATTACACTGAGTTCTTTCCCTCTCAAATTTGTCTCATACTCGTTTCGTTGTCGCCTACATGTGACGGTGGTGCAGTCTCGAATTATGCCCCCCCCCCCCTTTTTCTCTGCACCTGAATCATTTATTTATTTTACGAGTGGTTTTCCATGCGACGAAGCTATGGTGACATCGCCTTGGCTTATTCTTAACCACAGAAAACAATAATAACAATTTACTACATTGAACAATAGAAAAGAAACAGAATTGCCCATCTGAAATAATGCTTTAACACTTACAAAAGAAAAAAAGCGAAATGTTTATATTACACACAAGGTAAATATTTATAGGATGGATATTGAAAATGTATAAATTAACAAAAAATTAAAATTATTTATTCTCATGGTCGGCAATGGACAAAGTCCAATCATACCAACACAATAACATGAACTCACTTTTGTCATTAAACTTCTAAGATAAGATAGAATGTTAGATTCATAAAATGGTAACTACCAACTAAAAATATCATTAAGGGAAAAATATACAAATGTAAACATGATAAAAAAAAACAAAAAAGTAAGAGTTCCATTGTTATGGATATAACAAGCTCACAACTAACAATACGAAACAGCTATTACACACAATATAAGAAAAAAACTTAGTATTTTTAAGGCCCTAAATTATTGTAAAAACAGTGGACAGTTACTAAAGTAACCTTAAACTAAAAAATCATTCTGCTTCACATAAACGATAGCTGTGAGGCTGTTGCCAGATGGTCTCTTCTAGTGCATTACAAGCTCGCTCTGCAGCCAACGGAAATGATTTATAATAAGCACTGGTTTTATGTTAAGGTATACATATGGGCCTTAGAACGGGTCCAGAAGTTGTGACGAGAGTTCAGGCAAGTAGGAAGGAGTTTTTGTGTAGATTATCCTCCTTAAAAAGAGTCTGCCGTGTAATTTTCTCCTTTTATCAATTCGTAGCCGCAATAGTTTTTCGTGATAAGGAGAAACGTGATCCCGTGTTTTAAGATTAAAATTAAAACGGATGAATACATTTCGAAATTTCTGTGTTCTATTTGCTCGTTCTTCGGTGAGGTCATTGTAAATGATATCACAGTAGTAAATTACGTTAAAATAAGTACCTACATGTGCAAGATATATTTAAAGAGCTTAGAGAGTTGGATTATTAGACGTTTCACTAAAAAAAAGGTAGAAAGTGCGTTATTAGCCTACTTTCCGAAGGAAAAAAAGGCTTATGATATTAATTTCTTGCCTTTGTGTATGTGTTTGTATGTAAGTGTAGGTGCGTCTAGGCGTATGGGCGTGTGTGTATGTGCGTCCCCCCTTTTCGATTTTTGAACGCTTCAACCTAATTTCACCAAACTCGGTACACATATAATAAGTAGTCAGAATACCTGACTTTTATAATTTTCGACAACGTCGGGCAATTACTTTCGAAATGGTGGCCATTTTAAAATTTAGGGTGATATGCCACAACTCCGGAACCATTCCACCTATTATTTAAACCAAATTTAGTATGCTGGCAGACCATTGGGAAGGCATTAATTTTTGAGATGGATATTGTTTGGTCCGCCATTTTATAAGATAGAATCAATTAAAAACAATATCTTAAAATATATGTCAAAAACTATTGAACCAATTCTCACTCAATTTGACATATAAGTAACATTGTGGTAAGCCATGTAAACTCAGGTTATTGAACTTGATTAGTTACTGAGTTACTAAATGGTGGTTATAAAAATGTTTAAAGTTTGTTTAGTATATGTGCCATACCATTCAACCAATTTCTGCAAATTTTTGTATACTTAAAGTTTATATTACAATCATCATATACCTATACAAAAATAACCACTTTTGTCAGCCATTTTGGAAGCTAGCACCATAAGAAAAAAAAATGTATTATGTCATAACACTGTAAATAATTAACTGATTACTACCAAATATAGCAAACAAGTAATACTGATGCAGATTATGTTAAGTTATATGCCTTATGAACGTCAGACACTTATTTTCTAAATAGCAGCCATGTAGCCATTTTAGGTTATAATGCTATATCGTCAAAATCATTCAATGAATTTCAACTAAACTTTGTATGCTAGCAGTTGATAATACAACTATCAACTGTATGTACATAGAACATCTTTGTCCGTCATTTTGCAAGATAACGCCATGCTAGTAAATAAAGTTTTTCTGTCATATCTCAGGAAACAATTGACATATTACTTTAAAATTTGGTAAACAAATAGTACTGCAGCAGGTAGTGTAAACTTGTAATTTTTAAGTAGATAGGGTACTTATTTTCAAAATGGTGACTATAAATAATTTACCTCAGTTTATTATATCAACGGAACAAATTCAAACATTAACTTGAATGCTGGCAGTGCATATCAGAACCATCAATAATGTATATGCAGCTCCTCATTTCTCTGCCATCTTATAATGTAGCCCTACTAATAAAAAATAATGTTTTTATCTCGTAACTCGAGAAACAACCAGCAAAATTCTTACAAAATTTGGCAAAAATGTTGTACTGCGGTACGCCATTATAATAATAATGGGATATTTAAAATTAGGACGCACTTATTTTTTTAGAAAGGTTGCTATAAACATTTAAGTTTTATGAGCGATATCTCAGAAACTATATATATTTATATTAAGTTAACTTTGTGTATTGGCAGTATTAAATCATCGAAAATGCTACAACATTGCTCCTTTGTCCTCCATTTATGAAGATCACCAAATAGAAATTATGAACGTTTTATGCCATAACTCGAGGGTCAATCAACCAATTCCCACCAAATATTATACTGGAACATTTCAAATACACTTGTACCAAACTGTGCACACCATAAAAGCTGCAAAAGGCCATGTAAAATTCACGTCCGGCACGAATCCCATCGAATTGGGTTCAATTCCCGATCGGGCAGCTGCTGGATTTTCGCACGTGGGAGTTGGGCCGGACGATGATGCTGGTCGGTGGGTTTTCTAGGGGATCTTCCGTTCCCCCCGCCCTTGCATTCCGACGCTGCTTCATACTCACCTCTCGTTGGCTATCAAGACCTCGTTTTTGAGAGCCGTCCAAACCTCTCCACTATTCATATCATTGATTAATACTTTTATTTCCTCGATAAAATTATTTAAAATTATCTCTGTGCACCTATTTGGTTTGTTAATATTAATGTATAGTGACGCAAAAATATGTTCCTTACCTTTAACCATTTTATACATATGCCAAATTGTGGCGCTTGCCCTGAACAGTTCATTCTTTTATGTTCAAAATTAATGTAAAAATGGCATTTTTCTATAAATAACTTTTTCTATTTTGAAACAGACCAAAAGTTTTTAATATGTAAAAATATATGAATATAAATTTATTATGCCACACAATATATTCCTTCAGCTGGGCAAAAGTCTCCGACTAATGTACTTTTTTTAATGAATACGAATGTTCTGGTCAAGTCCTTATCAGTATACACTTGTCGTGTGACGGTTTAGGAATTTTAGAGCGACGCTGGCCCACAACTCCCCCCCCCCCC
>NQII01000763.1:329200-364499 GCA_002778355.1 Clitarchus hookeri
CCCTCACCTCCTCCCCCCCACAAGGCGCCACGTGCCGACAATTAAGACTGAAGGCTGGCAAGCATAAAAACCCCGTTTCGAGAGTAGTGGGGTGCAGTTGATTACTACCGCCCAGAGCAGAGAGGTCAGTCAGTTGATTAGTACCGCGCAGAGAGGTCAGTCCGGGAGAACAGTGAGTCGAAGACCGCCGAGCAGAGAGTTAGGTCAGGGGTTCGGACCCCTGGCCACATCAGTACGTCAGTAGAACAGAAGTCCAGTGGGACAGCAGTACCCGCAGGGTTTTGCCAAAGGCCGCCCATCTCCGGAGATCACCCACCACAGCTGACAGCACTCACCGCTGAGTTAAGTATAAAAATCGTCGCCCAGAGAAGCCCCACTCAACCACGAAGTCGCCCAGTGAATACGAGTAGTCAAATTAGGTACCACACCTCGGAAGGGCTGATGTATGTAGTACTTGTGTAAACTCCAGACAATATATTCGTCCTTAACAAATGAAACAGTAAAAGGCTTCATTATTACAGTACCCACAACCTCCAAGCACATTATAGTATGTGCCTGGGGGCATTAACCATGACACAATAAGCCACACTGTCTTCCACAGTGGCGGTATAGCGCCAAGTTAAATTGGCGCACAACTGTGGGGCCTAAATACCTCACACTGAAGAGCCAAAACAACCGGTACACCTGCTTATATCGTGTAGGGCCCCCGCGAGCACGCAGAAGTGCCGCAAGACGACGTGGCATGACCTCGACTAATGTTTGAAGGTATGCATGAGGTAATTCACACCATGAATCTTGCAGGGCAGTCCTCAAATCCAATTATGCGCCAATTTGAGAAAGGGTTGCACGTCTGTCACGTTTAATGATTCTCGTCACTCGTCGTTTCTCCCGTTCGTTCACGATCTTTTTCCGGCCGCAGCGATGTCGAAGATGTGGTATTTTACCGGATCCCCGATATTCACGGCACACTCGTGAAATGGTCGTACGCGGACATCCAAATGTTATCGCTACCTCGGAAATGCTATGTCCCATCTCTCGTGCGCCGACTAAAACACCACGTTCAAACTCACTCAAATCTTCATAACCTGCCATTGTAGCAGCAGTAACCGATCTAGTTGCCGAACGCATCGCGTTACTCTGATAGGTTTCATACCTCTGTTATTTGCATACGCACGCCTATGCCAGTTTTTTTGGCTCTTCAGTGTAAGAGTGCAAGATAATGTAAGACATTAACACAGCGGTTGTTTCTGTGGCTATGGATAAAAACGTCTCCCTAATAGCTTTCTTAGAATGCCAGTGAACGCACACCATGCTAATGATGTAAAGGCTGGACCTGAGATAAAAAAAACGTTAGTTGTTTCGCAATGCTGCTTCCAGTGTCAGAGCTTTCTTCGCGCGGAAATTACGAAAGATGTCTCTCGCGAATTCTCAAGGTAGTGCGTGTTAACCAACACTGAGATACTGGTATAGGTTGTTCACTGCAAAGTGACCACTTTTTGAAATCAACCTTTGAAAAATGTCACCATACTTACCTCCATTCATCTTAACTGGCACGCTGAGTGGCATGCGTCCTGTAATGCTGATAGAGTGAAAGTAGTTCCGAGTGTTAGGTAAACATTTGTGCGTATTGGTATTGTTTCTATTGCTTTGGGAGTTTCAAATGCATATAAGTGTAAGAATTAATAGATTGTAGAAACGTGTACTTTTATAATAATTTCACAGATACACTTGACCAACGCATGAACAAAGTGATCAGGCTGATGGCAATGTTAATTGTACATATAGCGAAAGAATACATAATGTGCACGCAAGTAGATCTTAATCAGGGTTTTTGAAAGTGCTGAGTTTACCGTAAACAGCCTATCGTCGCTGTAGCTCCCAATGAGAAACCTCATTGGCGACTCAAGGCAGATTTTCTTTATACCAACAGGGACACATTTCGTTTCCGGCTGAGGTGAATGTTCGTTCCACCGGCGGAAATTACAAACTGCAGAGATGACTACACAGGACTGGTAGGAAAGGGTATACATAATGAAAAACGAATTTCCTGTACGGCATTTCCTGTTTACGTTACGTAGGAAGACGAACCGAGGAAATGAAATAGAGTACTATATACCGTACCGTTTAGATAGCTATAACTCACATATCTATAGCAGACCCGTAACCAACCATACAATGGAAGGGTAAGGCGAAAATCGGGAGGTGGGAGGCGAAATATTTAAATTGAAAACGAGCTCATTTAAAGATACCAAAATCCTTAATATATTTACAGAAAATATACCTTACTAATAGAAATATTTCACTATATTCGCAATTTTCGTTACATATGTTTAAAATAGGCCACTAAAAAACCTTGGTTATAAATTGATACGCAAATTTTACTTTAGATGTTACAAGATAAAAATTCCAACAGCAACACGAAGCAATATCTTTGAAGTTATATTCTCCTGCTGTGACTAAATAATATACAGGAAACATAATGTCGTGGTTTTTACAATTGTGAGCAGACTTTTCGGTAATATTTATATACAGTAATTGAAATCCAAATACTGCAAAATATTGGGTTACATTCCATATCCTTAAATATATATACATCAGTATATTTATAATTTTTCTTCTCTTTTTATTAAATTTTTTCAAAAATTGATTTACAGCCAGATTTTTTGTTCTTTATTTATCAAAAGCCAGGCGAACTATGTTCTCTATCCTCTACTGTGCGAAACTGGAAGTCTTCGAGGACAATGTGTGTTGGCGAGTCTTAAAAACCTAGATTCATGAGATACAGTACCGCATCTGAAAGTTTCCGCTGTTGCAAAGAGCTTGTCTGGAATAAACTGTTTACGATGTAACTGCATGTTAGTGTGATAAAAGAACTATATAAAATGTCTGGTCGAGTGGATGGATAAAAATGCATTAATCTCACTGTTTAAATATATTAGTAAGCGTATATATATACACACACACACATATATATATATATATAGCAATAGCTTGGCAGGGTTGATACAAAAGTAGATACTGTGAAAATAACTTCAGTTTTTTCATGAAGATGATGAAAGCCAATGATTGTTTCAAGTCTACTGTAGAGTTTACCTCTGTGGATGTACCTTCTCCTACTGGTGGAAAATTACATTGAAAACCGTGTTGCTGCTGTGGAAAGATCTTCAGCAAAAGCTTCCATGCTTGGCAAAATGAAAAGAGTGATTGAAGATCCGATATGCTTTTCTTAGCTGCTCTAAATGTTCCTGACAGTTCATTCGACGTGATAAGTTAAATAAACACATCAAGGCCGACGAATGTAGTGTTCTTACGCCCACTGAGAAACAGCATGTTTTGACTTCGATAGCTCCTGTTAATACACTACATAAATATGTTCGCTGACGACGAGGGAACTCGCATGACGAAGTATTACGGCAATGGCCACGTGCAAATTATGCAAGGTGATGTATTGAAGAACCACACCAACAACAGTAAGGATTCGTCTTTTGAGAGTCAACAAGTGTTGCTACCAAAACCTCTTGCTGCATCCATTGGTACTGATTCGCCAGGCGATTATGATAAGAAAGTTAATGCTAAATATGGAATTACTGCATTGAATGTACACTGGCAAAACTCTCACGTGAAGTTGACGAACTTAAAAAAAAACGGCTGTCGGCTTTAAATACTGGTGCCATTTGACTTGTACAAAGAAATGTATACTTGATATTGAGGATGAAACAGGAGGTGAAGACGATCATGAAGACAGTATAGATGAAAATGAACCTGAATAATGTGGTGATGAAGTATCTGGTTATAAGGATGATGATTCTCTCGACGTTCCCACGCATTTCACCAACGAGTTTCCTTCGGCAAGTGGTCTGAAGAATGCAGAAGACGTCAAGAACGCTCGTTACATATTTACCGGAGATCCGAATGAACTTGTCGATAGTCTCAGATAATCGACTGTCCTGGAATACGTGGGGATGTCACGCATTGTTGAGATATCTTCAATCATCGATGAACTGAAGGATCGGGGTTATATAAGATGAGACTGTTGGCTACTATCAATGATCTGAAAGCACCTGAAAAATTTAAAGATCGAATGTGCATAGTAATTAGAAAGATAGAATGAATATAATGAGTAAATAAATTAAATTAATATATACATAGCAATGTGTGTTTGATTTATTATACCAACCTCCCTGCTTGTCTGAAAGATTAATTAATTAAGTGGTGTAAACACTCGATTGCGAGAGCCTGTTTTAGATATAATTTATGTGAGCGTGTGCAGAAGGAGGGTTATGGATCTGTCTGAAGTATTAGGCCCTATCATATGTCAAGTGGTGAGGTTTTTCTGCCCGCTACAATTCCTGGGTCATCGATGCGGACTTTGAGCACCAAACACTGAAGATTTCAATTAATATACCAGTGTATATGCATTTTTTTCTATTGCATTTTCTTATGTAGTACATTACTGAATAAATTTAGTTTTTGAAAATATGGTGTATTTTATATATTTTTTGAACATGTTGACGATCAAAATTACCAGCTTTTATATACACAATTGTTTAAAATAAAAAATAATTATGTTGGAAATAAAAGTAATTAATATGATAATTTATGTACCTTGTATATATGGACCAAGGCGCACTAGTGGATATTACTAAAAATATATAGACATTAGATATGGCATGGTTAGCAAGGGGGCTGGAAGGTGTCAAGCAAACATAAGTAATTGGCCTACAGCACTACCTATACGTTAAAAACATAAACAAACATGATTGCCACCTGGTGGCTAAATCGCCAGCTCGACTCACGTGTATATCCATAATTAATACACTAACGCCAGATAGGTGTTGAAAATGAAACCTAATCACATTCGAAAAAAACGAAACAAGATGAAGTGAGTATGGGGGAGGGGAATTCTAAGACAATGTAATTGATTGGAAGGGGTCAGACGTCTGCTTGATGTGGTTCTGGGATAATCTCTGGAAACGTATGTTTTTGGTAATTTCTTAAAAATATATTTTATATTTTTAAAATTATTTATTTTAATTTTTTATAATTTTTTTCGATTTTTTTCGGTTTAACGTTATTGGGGCCAAGGTTACCAGCATACGACTTGGGTGTCGTAGCCAGTAATGTATATGTTCCTAAACTTTTTTAGCATCTTTACATTTTTGAATTATTTGAATTTTTAGTTTTTTAGTTTATTGAGATCAAGGTCAAGGTCATCAACAACCAACATAGTGGTCGGGTATCAACAATTTAAGATTTTCCTTGATATTTTGAATTAGTATTTTTTACCTATTTTGCTTCATTTTTTATTATTGGAAGGTGGGTAGGTAGGGGAAAGTGTTGATGGTTAGCCTGATGGGGTTGAGCAGTGTAGGAGGAGAGGGAGAGTGGGGTAACGTTATGTGTTCCTCGAATCGTAGAATATTTTTGTAATTTTTCTTGATTTTATAATAATTATCTGGGTTGTTGGGGATGATGGGGGCGAGGTGAGGGTGGAGGGATGAGCAATAGGTAGAGGTAGTGTAACATTATATGTTCTTCGATTTTTATATATTTCTTCAAATTTTTGCTATCAATAATATTATTTCCAATGGTTAAGGTAAAGGAAGGGGGTGAGTGAAGGTGGTTGAATGAGTGTAAGGTTTATGTTATATGATCTTATATTTTTTAAATTTTTTTAAAAATTTTGATTTCATTTTTTATAATATTTCTATCGGGTTTTGATGGGGGAGGTGAAGTGAGCATGATTAGGGGGGGGGATGGAGGGGTGGTGGTGAGAAGTGCATGTCCGCTGCGATGTCCCCAAATGCTCCAATGTCTCGAAAGTTGTCTGCCGGGAGGCTGATTTTTGTAATTTTAGGGCACTGACCTTTTTGAGGGAAAAAAACAGGAAATCTTTATGGGAAAAGGAAACATCTGAGGTAAAATTGGCCGATTGTAATGGAAATAAGAGAAATTTTGAGGAAAAAACGGGAAACTTCGTTACGTCATCCAAGATGACGAACGAATTCTGAATACTTCGCCTGAATGCAAATGCCGAAAGGAACATTCGTATACTACTTGCCACCAAATTTTTCATGCCAATGATATTTCGCGTACACATATCGTCTTTTGCAGGGTTTTTTTTGTAAAATTTTGATAGATGAGAAGATGGAAAATTTATTATATTTTCGGAACCATCGCGCTAAAATCCACCAAATTTCGCACACCAGTAATACAATAAAGCCATGTAAACTTCAGTGAAGTTTTGTCAGACACTGATTTTCAAAATGGTAGCGATATAAATATTTATGATAACTTTGCCGTAACTGAAGCAATTTAACCAAATTCAACCGGACTTTGTATGCTGAGACTTTCAATTAGAAGCATATTATACAAAGCCTATTATTAGGTAATTTTTTACTGTTATTAGCAAATAAGAAAAAATAATTTTTACGCCTTTTCTCGGGAGCGAATTAAAGAGATTTACCCCAAATTCTTCACACGGGTAGCTATTTACGAAATAGAAGTGTATCAGTCACTTATTTTCAAAATTACGACCCTGTAAATATTTGAGGTTAGTGAACCCTGTCTGCCAAAATATTAAATCGAAATTTGATGCTCCGAATCTTACCTCCGTAATGCAGTTGATTGTAGGATAGCTTATGGTAACAGGTTTTCAGGGTTTGAGTCCTGGCTAAGGCACCTTTTGAACTTTAAACCGTCTTACTGCTTTTGCATACGTTTCTGATTCCGTCTCTAATAATATTGTTGTCAATGAGACGCCTAGGCCTACTTAACATCCAGGCTTTTAAGAGCACCATAAAAAATGATTTGCACCTATGTAGTGGGAAGTAGACTAATTAGTTGTACCTGTAATTTCTTGATGGTGTTTGATATAATAGTTTTAAGCGTCTTGAATAAATTAAGTGCTGCATTAACGACAACATTCTGGTTATAGCGGAGAAGAACGCTTCGTGTAGCATGAGCAATGGGCATTGCTCACTGGCAAAAACACGAACATGTTGGAAACGGAGAGAAGTTCCTTATTTTATATGTATGGAAATCATGTCCATTTGTTGATGCGCGTTTGCATGTATCAACTAGGCCTATATATTCCGAATAAATAATTACGTGAGTTTACAGACATTTTAACAGTGAACAGAAAAACGTATGCGCATCATTATAGATGCAAATATGCGAATACAAATATATAAGCAAATAACTCTGGACCACGAAACACATACAACACAGGAAGATACAGGTGAAAATACGGACAGGTGTTTGCAGGAAAACTGACAGACCCGACAAAACAAACACACACGAGCACAAAAAGATATCTACAACCAAATTAATTAGATTTCTTGGACAGTTTTTGGCTGTACACAAAAAAATGTCTTCTATGTAGCGTGTTTATATATAAACGTTAAGTTAATTACTCTCATTTAAAAAACTATTAAACAAGAAGTTAGCTATATAACTAATCAGCCTACCTTCTTTTACAGGGATGCAAATAATTTTAATGAAGTTTGTAAAATTTAGAAGGTAGATGGGTCTTCAGGTCTCGTTAATAGCGACGTTATTAAATATACATGGGTCTTCACGCCTCGTTAATAGCGACGTCATTAAAGATACATGGGTCTTCATGTCTCGTTAATAGCGACGTCATTAGAGATACATGAGTCTTCACGCCTCGTTAATAGCGACGTCATTAAAGATACATAGGTCTTCACGACTCGTTAATAGCGACGTCATTAAAGATACATGGGCCTTCACGTCTAGTTAATAGTGACGTCATTAGAGATACATGAGTCTTCACACCTCGTTAATAGCAACGTCATTAAATATACATAGGTCTTCACGTCTCGTTAATAGCGACATCATTAGAGATGCATGAGTCTTCACATCACGTTAATAGCGACGTCATAAGAGATACATTTGTATTCACATCTCGTTATTAGCGACATCATTAGAGATACATGAGTCTTCACGCCTCGTTAATAGCGACGTCATTAAAGATACATAGGTCTTCACGTCTCGTTAATAGCGACGTCATTAAAGATACATGGGTCTTCACGTCTAGTTAATAGTGACGTCATTAGAGATACATGAGTCTTCACACCTCGTTAATAGCAACGTCATTAAAGATACATGGGTCTTCACGTCTCGTTAATAGCGACGTCATTAAATATACATAGGTCTTCAAGTCTCGTTAATAGCGACGTCATTAGAGATACATGAGTCTTCACGTCTCGTTAATAGCAACGTCATTAAAGATACATTTGTATTCACGTCTCGTTATTAGCGACGTCATTAAAGATACATGAGTCTTCACGCCTCGTTAATAGCGACGTCATTAAAGATACATGGGTCTTCACGTCTCGTTAATAGCGACGTCATTAAAGATACATTTTGTATTCACGTCTCGTTATTAGCGACGTCATTAGAGATACATGAGTCTTCACGCCTCGTTCATAGTGACGTCATTAGAGATGCATGTGTCTTCACGTCTCGTTAATAGCGACGTCATTAGAGATACATGAGTCTTCACGTCTCGTTAATAGCGACGCCATTAAAGATACATGGGTCTTCAGGCCTCGTTAATAGCGATGTCATTAGAGATACATGCTTCTTCACGTCTCAATAATAGCGACGTCATTAGAGATACATGAGTCTTCACATCTCGTTAATAGCGACGTCATTAAAGATACATTTGTATTCACGTGTCGTTATTAGCGACGTCATAAGAGATACATGAGTCTTCACGCCTCGTTAATAGCGACGTCATTAAAGGTACATGGGTATTCACGTCTTGTTAATAGCGACGTCATTAGAGATACATGAGTCTTCACGTCTCGTTAATAGCGACGTCATTAAAGATACATGAGTCTTCATGCCTCGTTAATAGCGACGTTATTAGAGATACATGAGTCTTCACGTCTTGTTAATAGCGACGTCATTAAAGATACATGAGTCTTCATGCCTCGTTAATAGCGACATCATTAGAGATACATGAGTCTTCACGTCTCGTTAATAGCGATGTCATTAAAGATACATTTGTATTCACGTCTCGTTATTACCGACGTCATTAGAGATACATGAGTCTTCACACCTCGTTTATAGCGACGTCATTAGAGATACATGAGTCTTCACGTCTCGTTAGTAGCGATGTCATTAGAGATACATGGGTCTTCACGTCTCGTTAATAGCGACGTCATTAGAGATACAACCAGAAACAAAGGCAATGCTAGTGAGACAATATCGAATACAAACGCGCCTTACCTGAGACTCGAACACAGAACTCCTCGTACCGCGAGCTGGCGTGCAGCCAACTACATTACAGAGGTAGTATTCGAAGCCTCAACCTCGGTACCAATCAGTCTAAAGATTCGGTAGACTGCGTTTAGAAAATTAAAATACCTAAAGGGGCATCATTTTGAAAATAAGTGCGTGAATCACTTAAATTATTTAAGCCTACATGACCTACAGTAGCATTGCTTACGTGCAAAATTGGGTGGAGATGGGTTGACTGATTGAGATATGGCATAAAAACTTTAGTTTCTTATTTGGCGCTGTCTTACAAAAAGGCTGAAAAAAACATGTTCTCTATAGACATATATTATGCGTCTAATAGAAGACATCAATATCAAAAGTTTTGTTAAAATTTGTAAAATGTTTTAATACATATGATTATTAATCTAAATAATTTAACTTGCACTATTTTGAAAAAAAAAATGTTTGGCCCATTAAAATAATGTAAATTTACATGGACCACTGCAGTAGAAATACTTGTTTGCAAAATTTGATGGGGATTAGAAGTTTCGTTCACGACATATGGCAAAAAGTTGCATGTGATCGTTTGGTACTATTTTTCAAAAATTCGACAAAAGGTGATTTCTATAAGCAATTTTGATGCTTTAAATGGCTGCTGTCAGCATACTTAGTATAATTAAAAGTGTTTAAATTGTTTAATAGATATGGCAAACTTATCTAAATGCTTTATATGACTGCTTTACTGTAAATAAAGTCAGACACACTTAAAACATGGCCTACTGTAGCATTACTTATGTGGAAAGTTCAGCGGGAATCTGTTCGTTGGTCCAAGACATATAACATAAAAGTTATAACTTCTCATGTGGTTCTATTTTCTTTACTTCATATTTGAATTCTTTGTTTTTTATAGATACTGCTAGAAGTTTAACTAGGTTGATATTTTTTAGGACATTAAAGCTTACTGAACTAAAATATTTTCATGGCTACTATTTAGAAAAATATATTATTGCCTCCTTAAAACATATAAATTCCAATGTACCTCAAAAGTATTACTTCTAGACTGAAAGGTGGTGGTATCAGTTAATTGATAATTTTTCATGTAATGCTATCTTCCAAAATGACTGACAAATTAGTTTATGTATTTGTTGCTTGCATACATACTGACAACATACAAAATTTATTCGGAATTGGTTACATAGTTTCATTGATATAGCATAGTTGCCTGTAATGTTTAAGTGGCCACCATTTTGAAAATAATAGCCTGGCCAACTGAAACATGTAATTTAACATGACGTACTGTAGAATTACTTGAGTGACAAATTTAGTAATGTTTTGGAGAGGAGTGGAGATATGTAGGTGGCTCTTAAAATCGAGGTCTTCAGAGCCGATGAGGGTGAAGCGAGGTGAGTTTGAAGCAACGGCGAAAAGACAGGCATTGTCTAGCACGATTCCCAAATGCGAAAATCACGTAGCGAATCCTTCTGGTTCGCCGTGGTGGGAAGCGAGCCGGCTAACCACTACACCACCGCGGTCTCTTAAAATTTAGTAGGAATCGGTTAATGGTTTTCCGAGATATGACAGGAAAATTTTATTTTTCATGTGGCACTATTTTACAAAATGGTGGATGAAAGTTGGTATGTTTTGACACATTTGATGGTTGATAAAAAATTCTTTCAGCAAAACAATTTTGGACGAAACCTGTCAAAATATATTGTCTATATTGCAAATGAACCTAAAATGTCTATATTATCGAAATTTTTCAGATAAGTAAAATTATCCATTTAAATTCTATATATGAACATAGCCTACATACAATATACTGACTTATATGCAAATTATGACGGCAATTAGTTTCAATTAGTTTGGAAGTTACCATTATATAGCTTTTTAGTTTTATTTCTCATGTTTCACGATCTTCCAAAATGGTGAATCAATAATATTATAAATTTTCAATTTCATTGTTTACATCATGCACTGCCAACATACAGATTTTTTTTTTCAATGTTAAATAGTTCCCGAGATTTATTGTAAAAGCATTATTTTTCAATTCCCACTATTTTTAAAAATGATACACCGACAACATTAACGGTTTCCAAACTAAATGCTTTTATAATCCACTGTAAACTTACAAAAATTTGCTAAAAATCATTTAAATGGTTCCCAAAATATAATCGGAAATTCCTATTTTTTTCAATTTGTACTATCTTCCGAAATATCGAATTAATAATATTTTAGCTATTTAAGTTAAATTCCTATATCATGCATTATAAATGTAACAAATTTGGTTTAAATCGGTTAAATTGTTCCAAAAATATAACATGGTGCCCTAAATTATAAATTGCCACCATTTTTAAAATAAGGACCTGGTGGTATGGATAAGTATTTACTGATATAACTAATTAGCCTACTCTCCTCAACATAGGTTTAATACATTTTGTAATAAGTGCTTTAAAGCTGAGTGGTTTGGTAGGACTTGACTTCTCTATGAAAGCAATAACTTTAGAAATGAAACCAGTAACGTAGGTAACAGAAATTACACAATTACAGTTACACATGTACCTTACCGGGACTCGAGCCTAGAACATATCTTATAATAAGCTAGCGTGCAACCAACTGCATTATGGAGTTCAAATTCCGCAGCATCAAATTCGTATTTAATCAGCCTAATGTTTCGAATTATAAGGTTTACTAACCTAAAATATTGACAGGACCATCAGTTTGAAAATAAGTGACTGGGCCGCTTAAAAGATGCAAGTTTACATGGCCTACAGTAGCGCTCCATGAGCTAACAATTTGGTGGAAATCGGTTTATTGGTCCCTGAGAAATTGCATAAAAAATTTTATGATCTTATTTGAATCCATCATACAAAATTACCAAAAAGAAAGACTGTATATACAATTATTCTAAAGTAAACTGTCTGCATAAAAATTTTGCTTGAATTTGGTTAAATTTTTTAATATATGTGGCAAATTTATATAAATTATTTATGAACACCCGTTTTTTAATCTTGTTGTCTGGATTATTGAAATCATGAATGTTCACATGGCCATCTGTAGCATTTACGCAAATTTTTGTAAGAATGACTTAATTGTTTCCTAAGATATGAGACAAAAATTTAATTTTTTATTCTTGAGGCTATTTTACGAAATAGCAGTGAAATGAGATTATGCATAAACAAATTTGATTGTTCTAATATGTTATGCCAGCATACAAGGTTAATTTCGAATTTGTTTCGTTGATAAAATATAATGAGCTAAAATATTTGTATAGCCAACATTTTAAAAATAACTGCCTGACATACTAAAAACTTACCAGTTTTACCACCTGCTGTAGGACTATTATTTTGCCAAATTTGATAGTCATCTGTCGATTGTTTCCCGAGATTTAACATATAAATTTATTTATTCGCATAGTTCTGTCTTACAAAATGGAAGACAAATAATGCTCCGTGCAGATACAGTTGATATATGTAATATGTACTTTATTAACTCATGTAGTACTATGCTACATAATGGCAGACAAAATGAGCTGTTTTTTAGTTTTTTAGATGCTTGTAATAGATAATGTCAGCGTACAAATTTGGTCGAAATTGGTCTACCGGCATGGTAGTTAAACCAAATAAACCTAAGGTATTTGTTTAGACGCCATTTGCAAAATAAGTGCCTAATTAAGTTAAGTTGCAAACATTTATCTGTTCCATCAGAGTAGTATTTACGTGGCAAATTTGCACGCTGCACGCTGCACTCGCAAACGACCGTCATTGGCACAAATTGGCACCATTGGCACCAAGGCAGAATCTGCTTTCATCAACTCCGTGCCATTCATCCCTCCAGTTGCGTCGTTTGTGACACCATCCGAGGCAAGCTGCATGGAGATGGGGTGTGAGAGGAAGCCTGGCGAGCGGCACCCTTGATCGTAGCCCAGCGTCCAGCAAACGGTTAGTGATGGCCCTAGCTGACACCCTGAGTGCAACAGTAACCCTAAACTGTGCGGCGGTCGCCGTGTGATTAGCAATGGCTGCTGGTCTGATGTGGTGGTCCAAGGGGGAATCCTTATGCCGCTGCCATACGGAACCAGGTTGACGAGCATATTCACCATCGTTGTACCACCGGCATCACCAGTGATGCACAGCAGACACTTCACGTCCTACACATTGGGTGATTCTTCGGAAGGACCACCCAGCCTCCCTCAAGCCTACAATACGACCTCGTTCAAAGTCCGTTAATTGCACGAAGTGTAGTCGTCTATGCCGTCGTGGCATGTCTAAAATTCTTACTACACACAGGCCGATGCTTGAAACAACAGACTACTATTTCACCGAGTCAACTACAGTTGTTTTGGGCTCAGCGGTGTTATGCCTAGTGCGTGGTTCCTACTCTGTCCGCAGCACAGCGCTGTTGGTTATTGCATATACCGCCCTCTACCAGTGCCCTATGCACATCGGGTGTTTCTATGTCACCGCTTTAGAGGTGTTCTTTCATTTTCAACTAGTATAGTGTACTTTTGCATGCCCAAAAATTATTTTATAATTATACGACATGAAGACTTTTCAATAGTTTAAAGAACGAGGCTTGATAAAATAATGACAACATAGCGTCGTAACTATCTTTTACCGCAGACACAAGGAGAATTAATTGACTAGCCTGCCGATGGCTTGGACTTTTTCATTGGCAATATTTCTCTCTGCTGCCACTTTAAAATGGAAAAAATGTGAGCAGTGGACTTTTCAATATAGCGCGCGTATTGAAGAATGTATCTAGGAACCCTCGAATTCAGCAAAACAAAAGTGAAATTTCTCATTTGGCTATGTAAAATTTTTTTTAACCAATAAATGTAGAAATATGTTGGAAGTCTGCTTTAAAATTATTTTCAGCTTTCCCACAAATATTTTACATATTTATTCGATATGCAAACAGACGTTAGCGCGTTATTTCCGTTTCTTAGACATAATGGCTATAAGGCATTATGCGTACCACCAATCATCGTCGTTACCTACTCAGTGAACCCGTGTCTAGATCACGCTAAATGAAAACCACTCTTCAGATACGAATAATCTGAATCCCGGACTCTGATTTAAGAAAAAACCAGAACACTCTTCCTAAAATACTGTGCTTAATTTCCTAATCAGTTAATTACGTGAAATGTCACAGAACTTCAATCATATACACTGAAGAGCCAAAAAAACTGGTACAACTGTCTAATATCGTGTAGTGCCTCCGTGAGCACGCAGAAGTGCCGCAAGACGACGTGGCGTGGACTCGACTAATGTCTGAAGGTATGCAGGAGGCATTGAAATCTTCACCAATTTGAGAAAGGGTTTGCACGTGGTCACGTTTAATGATTCTCGTCAGTCGTCATTTGTCCCGTTCTTTCACGATCTTTTTCCGGCAGCAGCGATGTCGAAGATTTGATGTTTTACCGATTTCCCGATATTCACGGTACACTCGTGAAATGGTCGTACGCGAAAATCCAAATTGTATCGCTACCTCGGAGATGCTATGTACCATCTCTCGTGCACCGACAATAACATCACGTTCAAACTCACTTAAATCTTGATAATCTGCCATTGTAGCAGCAGTAACTGATCAAACAACTTTGCCAGACGCTTGTTGTCTTATATAGGCGCTGCCGACCGCATTGCGTTACTCTGATTGGTTCCATACCTCTGTTATTTGCATACGCACGCCTATACCAGATTTTTCGGCTCTTCAGTGTAATTCTGTTGCTACAATATGATCGCACTGTTATGTTATGATGATGTAACTTTCTACGGATCCCATTCTTTGTTTTTATTCCCGTATTGGAGTAAGAGCATAACAGCACGCATACACAATTAATATTTACTCTCAATTTTTATAGCAGGAGCAAGAAAATTGTTTTTGAGACATTCAACATTAGTTGCCATATTGAAAGAAAATAAAACTATAAATTTTGAAACTGACAGTTTTTTGGGAAAACGAGATAAAGTTCTTTTGTCCATGGATTGAGATTATTAATTATTAGCAGACAAGCAAATATATAAGGTGGCCAATACCAAAAATGTCCCACGTCCACTTTTTTTCAAAATGTTTTTTTTCGGTCCATGGGATTTATGACGTTCTTTTGTCGATAAATATGAATAGTTTTGCTTACAAAACGTCATTTTTAAATTTTAAGATAAAGAATTCAAGTGGCTTGGAGTTCTAAAGTGTCTCTCCTCTCGAAGCCTTATACAAAAATGTGGTTGAAGAAAGCATTTCATAGTTCAGAAACATAAACTCCTCTTACCTAATGTGGCATATGTGTTGCCTCAGCACCCCGCACTCAAGATGTGTTTTGGTCTAACGTTTACTATTCCGAAGTGTCTCTTGTCCTCAACATACATTGGTTTCCAATACATGGGTTCTCCTACATACTGCTACAAACCGTCCCATATTAATTTGTTTTCGCCTTTAAAGCAAATAATTGTAATTGTAAACACCATTATATTGACGTGTAAAACTATTTCAAAGGGTTACTGTCTTGTAATATTTTGTCTCGTACGGACTTTTGGTCATAAACAGATATATCTAAGTTGACAAAAAAAAGATACCGAAATATGTGTTTTATATACCGATACATATAAATCTCGTGTAAAGAAACTGCCAGTAGAATCGGTCGGGTTAAATTTGTACTTTACGAACCTATGTGATTATAGCTGCTTTATCGATGATTGGGTGTGACGCGGCTGCAGTACTTATTGTTGCAGACGTTTTAAAAGGAAATGCAGACAGTTATGAGCGCGGAAAGTGAAAGTGGCTAGAGGAAAGTGGCGTGGCCGACGAAGAACCCTTCCCCCCTGGACCACACGGATCCCCCACCCCCCTCGACATTACACTCCACCAACAGTCGGCCGCTGATAGGACCCGGAACCAGCTCGGCTCTCGGCGGACTCGCACTCCGCACAGCATCGCTGACGGGTCCTGCCATGGCTTCCTTCAGGACCTGCGCCTTCCGCTCGTCCATCGTGCTGGCCCTCGTGTCGCTCGTCTGCACCATCCTCTGGTTCACACCGCTGCCGGGTGAGTGCGTACTAGTCGCGCTGTCCGACCACAGTTCTCCGCGTTACTCCGCGCGTGTAGTGCGTTCGTCGTTACCGCTTGTCCGCGGCACCTTCGCACTTTCCAGTGAAACTTGCAAACATCACCTTGTGGACGACGCGTTTGTTTATTTCCTAAATATGTCATGTGTCCACAAGCGTTCTGTTACAACAAAAGCATCTTATTTTTGGTTAAATTTAACTTTTAATTATATTTCATATTTAAATTATAACATTTCATTCCAAGATAATACCGATAAAAACAGAGAGAAAACAAATGTGTTGTTAATGCCTAATAAGATATAGTTCTTGTGTAGAATATTATTAAACTGAGTGCGCACGAATGCGGTGCGTTTTTCCTTTGGTGTAATTTACTAGAATAAGCCCAATTTTGTTTGCATAAGGCTTTGGAATAGCGTGAAAGCAGAGCTTCAGCAGTCCTTCAGAAATGACGGCAGTAACCGTGAATGCACTATACATCCGACTTTTCTGAAGCCTTGCTCAGGTTTTGCTCTAGTCCTCAGGCTAGAACATGGTTACACCAAAGGGAAAATGTGCCAACCTCGAGCGCTCTCAGTTTATAAAGGGCCCGTCTACCTGGCGCTGTTTACCGTGTTTGAGACTCGGAAGCGATAAGGGCTATACTGCCACGCGCATCACGTGCGTTATCGCCGCTACGCTCTAGACTCCGAACTGGCGTGCAGTATTCTCGTCGTGCTGCGTGTACCTATGGGTCTTTAAGCAGTGGCCCTATCAGGTAATTGGTGCAAACTCTGAAGTAATGTTCATTGTATTCCCCTCGAGTGCTTTTGTACGTACCTGGCATGAATATTTTCAGATACAGCGCTATGAATAAAACCTTTACCTTTTTAGCTACACTAAAGTGTTAAAAAATTGTGTTCTCAGTGCGCGTGATGTCTTAAAAGTGCATGAATCATTCAAACAACACGTTCAACATTTTTATTTCTTTTAATTGCTGGAACGACTATGAACACCAATCATTTATAAACAATTGTTGTAATGTATCTCTTATATTTCAGAGAAAAAAATTATAATTCAATAGAAGGGAAAGTGCCCCCGCCCCCCTTGGTTTATTTTGCCTACTTATGACGATTATGGTCCACAGGTAAAGAAGGGCCTCGGTGGTGCAGCGGATATAGCGTGGTAATCGTGCCGGACGATGCCGCTGGCCGATGGGTTTTCTCGGGGATCTCTCGTCTCCCCTGGCCTTGCATTCAGACGGGTGTTCCGTACATAGCCTGGTTTCGCCCTCGTTAGCTCTCTAAGATCTCGTTTGTAAAGATGCGCACATTCCTCTCTACTCTGCTCTACACCTACTCGAGTAAAGTAAATAACGCGGGAGGCTTCCTGTGGCGCAGTGTGCGAGGAGTCCTTCCTGTCTGGAGGCGTGCTTACGTAACGCCGGCCACTCGAGCCGCGTGCGGTCACGCGAGTGTCGGCGAGTTGTCGACAGCGAGTCACTCAGCCGGCGGACGTTATGCCCTCGAGGCGAAGTGCTTTCACTTTCGCCGGCAAGCGGAGAAAGCTACTCCTCCACCGTCTTGTCGTCGCCCAAGAAAGAAGCAGGAAGGAGAGCAAGCTATAGTAAACATACATAATAATTCCCGTAAGATATCCGAAGCGAAAGCTCTTAAATTTATTGAGAAGGCCAATAGATTATTAAAGCACAACAATCTCTATCATAGAATTCCGTATCATTGAAAAGCAACAGACCAACCCCGTCAAGTAATTCCTCATGTAAATAAAGTTGAGAAAAAGTAGGCATGAAGTTTAGCCCAACTCGCTTCCTTAGGATGGACACGCCCGCAAGTGAGGAGATGAGCGACATGTTTGTTGCGGACAGCACGGGACCAAATTCACGTAGACCTCTTGAAGTACGTGAAGTGTACTAGCAAACGAACATGCACGTTTACAGAGAAGTACTCGCGGTACACACAAGCACTAATCTACGGAAAAACTTGTGGTTGCCACCCAGGTGTACCCACTCGTATTGAAGACGAGTGCAATGCCTTCCTACTGCGTATGTGTGGGCCGTGCCGCATTTACTGGTACACCACACGCACTTTGAGATGTCTTGGTAAATTTGCTCCCTGATATTTGCGATACATGTCGCTCATCTTCACTTTTCCGGACGTGTATACCATCCTTACGAAAGGAGTTCAGCTAGATGCCATGTATGTACACTTTGTCGTACATAATCACTAGACGGAGTTTGACGCAGATTTTTGTGAACATGCTGTATATGTTTACACGTATACACTAAATATGATTCAGCGGTGTTAATTTACCAATCAAATACTCGTTTCTCATTGTCGAAGAATAGCTTCAGCTTAGTGTCGTTTGAGCGTGGCATTAACATTTTGTAGTGTTGCAATATCCCGGAACTGGGCGGGAACCATAGCCATGTAAAAAAGTAAATTCAGCCGCTTTAACAAACAGCAACCTGACACTGGTTTCACTAGTCTGAGGCAACGTAAAATACGCACGTGCAGTACGCAGATTACTCATGGACTCGTGGGCAACGCAAGAACGATTCCACTTGTTAAGCTGTAGTGGACGATGTCACTGGGCTCGACTGTAAGAGCCGCTCTCCTCACTTGTGATAGGTCCTGGACATCCTCCGCTATTGGAAGGCCCTGTTGCTTCAGCGCGAGTGCAGAGTCTTGTTGATAATTACCGAGGGAGTTGCGTGGGGGACAAACCTCGGGGCTGGAACGTTCAGTAAGAGAACACATCAGGTGAGCGTGCCGGCCAAGGAAGAAGAGTTACTTGCAGTACTCTAAAAATAAGTTGAAAAAAACTGCGTCACGTGTGGTTATGCAGCATCCCGCTGAGTATCGCGCCAAGGCCGTTCTGAAGAAACATAAAAAATTTTTTCTCATTATAATATGCCTATATTATCCCTGTCTAATGACGATACATTCTTCATCTCGAAGCAGGCTGGTCTGACGAGGCCAAACTCGTGCATCTACACTATTCAAAAAAATCGTGTATTTTACGGAAAAGTGATTGTAAAATTTTATCAAGAAATGTCAGTAAACCCTCTGTAAAATTAACGACTCACTGATTTTAAAAAAACGTACTGTCCGTAAATCTTACAAGATTTTCTGTGAATTAATGGAACTCTCCGTTAATTCCTTGGCTCTTTTTCTTTACTTCCATTTTAAAATTTTAAGAGAAAATGAAAAAGTCTTTAACTTTCGTTATATGAGTATTCTGCTGCGTATAAAAAATGGGTATTTATAAAATTAAAATATGTTATACTTCAGCAAGATTTGAACCCGAGTTGAGGACTCTAACCAATAACTTACAACCTTTACAAATCATAACAGGTAAAATTTTTGGTATTTCTAATACAGTTACATAAGCAACTTTTTCAGTTTCTATGCAAGTTAGTTTGTTTTAAATGTTGCTAAACGTTACAGGCACCTGGCGCTACATTTCAAGTTTGAAATATTAGGTACAAGTGGCGTGAATAACCCGATTGCCGCGTAAACGATAACTTTCTGGTTACAGTAGCGAATAAAGCTTCGCGCACACTCGGCATTGTTCGTCCCCGAAACCCGAAGATATAGAGGATACGGAGACTTTCCGCATTTCGCGTTTACGAACTTGAGTCCGTTTTTTTAGTCATTAGTGATTGCGTTTCCGTATATTTACTGTACATTTCCGTAAACATTTGGATATTTTTTGACAATGTAGGTTTCATTGGCCACAAAGTCGTGTTGAAGACGAATGCCATTACCATGGTTTGACAAGTTTAATCAAGCACTGCGGCTTATTCACGCTCACGCCGATGTCTATACCCGACCCCTCATCACACTCTTCGGCGTCAGTGGTTGAGGGTAGCAGAAGTTACAACCCCTCAAGGTCAACAGATATTCCTCTTTGGCAGGAGACGGTGTCTAACGCGAGATAACACACTGCATCACTGCAATGCAAAGTTTTTTTTTTTAAAACTTTACAGTGATCTAGTTCATAATTTTACAAACTTTTGTAGAAGTGCAAATATATTGATTGTGAAATGTATTTTTTTTTTGTAAAATTTGCAAACGCCGTTTTTGTAATTAAAACAGAGAAAGTTTTACAGTTTACAGGAACTGCTTTCAGTCGAAAAGTGAAGGTACGAATTATCGCACTCTATTGTAAATATTCAACTTAAAACCCACGAATGTGTGTGTGAAAGTGCGAATAACATTATATTGAATAACTAACAATTATTATTTAAAGGATTATATCTCCTTATTGCGTAGTTTTATTAGTATAGGAAATGTCATTGCATTTAACATTATTTCCCATGAGATAAACGTTTATGCGTTAATGCGGCAATGTCTCTGTATTTACCATCTCCTAATGTTTTTAAAATGACCAAGCAGCCTGCAATAAAATTCTGTGAATGTGTAAGGCCAGGAAATGTCATCCAGACGCAACGTTTCGTACGAAAATTTATTCTGAGATTATAAATCAGTGAATATGCAAATGTGCAATCCACTCGAAGAAATGTAGTACAAAAAAACTATTTAAAATATCTTTGCCAAGTTCATAGATATTCAGTTTTTACTAGCGTGTCATTTGCAGAAACTGTATGATGGATTGGTGAAATGGTAAAGGTCGTTGTTTATAAGCTGAGAGAGCACGGGCTTGAGTCTACGATGTTGCGTTTTTCTTCTCGTAAATTAATATATCAATGATAATTTTCGTACTACTAATTTTTTTTTTTATTATTTGGTTTTCGAGAGCGCATTAAACATATAATATCAGACTCGCGCTTTAACAATGCATTCGAAGTACAAGATTATGGATTTTAATTTAAAAAACATAAATTTTGCAACAATAGTTAGTAGGTTATTGTATTTTTTTTTATAAAAAGTGAGTTGTTTTTCAAATACATGTTTCGGAAGTTTTATTTCTACAGCGTGTGCTTCCTCCCACACAATGCTGTGTTTCCAGAGTCCCTGATTAAATCGTCTTTGTGCCGGATCCTCAGATTGCTATAAACTCCACCAGCACGCTAATTTGCTGGGAGCTCTTGCCGTATTGCTGGGAGCTCGTGCCGAATTGCTGGGAGATCGTGCCGAATTGCTGGGAGATCGTGCCGTATTGCTGGGAGATCGTGCCTTATTGCTGGGAGATCGTGCCGTATTCCTGGCAGTCTAGACGCAGGATAACACGATCCTCGTGTCTTAACAACCCTGCCAAGGTCACGGTGCAACAGACGCGCACGATGCGTCTTGTGTTGCCGACAGGACATAGTGAGACACAATAAAGAATACACAAAAACAAAAACGTTCTATTTGACTAAAAACATTTTTTTAGAGACTAGTGGCAACTTTTTTTTTTTTCAGTACTGCAAGTAAAATGTTGTATTGGTAGCTTATATCCGCGGCTTCGCTCGCGTGATTATAGTAACAAACTGATAGGGAGAAATGACAATATTTATTAGTAGACACGACACTGATCATAAACACAGAACAGAGCACTAGCGATGCCATTGTTTGGTGCTAGAATCGCTCTTTTACATAGCCACTGGTCGTCATTTATATTTCTTTGTAGATCTGGGTAAACGCTAACAATCAGTTCTATATCACTCTGCAACAAATTACTTAAATCCCCCGTCAGCCCTCGGCATCTGTTTCAAATTGCCCATCTCCAATTTTTATTAGTGCATTAGCATAATGTCCTGTATCAACGTCATTGTAGAGGTGCACTCTCATGTTTGTCGTCAAGCTGAATTTCTTGACATTTGCCCATAAGCTTGACGACTTGAGACAGTCTTTGATTTCATCTGCAGGTGTGCCCCTCTGAATCACCGGTAGAGTATGGCGGAAGTCACTAGCCAATTATACAACCATTCCTCCCATAATTCCTGTATTGTTTCGTATATCCTGTAGAGTTTGGTTTAGGGCCTCTATCGCTTTTTTGTGCGACATTGTGCTTTCGTCCGACACTAACAACTTACATTTACACAGCATTGTACCCCGAGCGCTATTGTTACAAATTTTTTTTTCCTACAAAGCATTGTTTTATGAAATTTACAAACGTTGCATGTTTATCCATGGCAATAACAAACGTTTAGTCTACATGTCTTGCTATAGTAAATTGACGGTTTCTTCATATTTTTGTGAAGCCTCGATAAAGTTATTCTTCCAGGATAATCATCCGCCTCATGCAAACAAAGCTGAATCGAGTCTAGAAAATGACACCAAAAGGACAATGCACAGTGTTCGTGCCTTCTCGGTGTAGTAATATTTTTCTTGAGAACTATTAATAGGCATTAATTACCTACGCACTTGATCTCTCGCTGTTTTGTTCGCAGTATTTTTTAATGAGAGATAAAATTTAATAGATAATATATATAAATAAATATTCAATTTAAACAAAAGTAGGGTACATTTATGTAAACCAAATTATAAAATACCTCAGATAAATTACAATTTTAGGAAAGAATCAAGCACGGCATACATGGGTTGTTTTGCAAAACTTTGAATCAAAAAGTGTGAACAAACCGCGGATAGATAAAAGTTATAAATTAGTATTAGTTTTACCTTCCACAATGACGTGTTGTAAAATTAGCTCTTTTTTACTTGTAGTGCTACAAGAATAATCTCGGCAACCAGTTTCTCCAAGAGTGATGTGCAAGAGTATTAATACTTTTATAGCATAGTCCATCCCAAATATTGACCTTTTGCTGCCTGTAGTCATTAAAAACTGCTGCTGAACCACGTGAGATTTGTAATATTACGTTTAATAATTAATGGTTATAAATATTACATACCTGTTCTGGAACTGCTGAGCTCTATTCACCACTCCTTGGTATTTTAATATCCAAAAACACAAAAATGGGTTTTTTCAAGTTAATAGTAATATCTGAGTGATATATTTTTCATGAACTATTAACGCTTAAAAATTTTCGTTTGATTTTTATTCACGTGTATTTGATTCACTTTGTAATAAATAATCCTCTTATTAATAACATAAATATATTTACAAAGCGAAGTCCTTTAACCAAAGTAGTTGTGTTAAAATAGAAGAGATTATCATGATCTTCAGCATAATTGTATGAAATATTAAACACTAGAGTATAGCTTGTATAATAGCCATTCATTCCAAACCATATCAATAATTTTTAAATACATAGTACACACACGCGGATTTATTCAAAAGAGGTTACATTTTACAACGCATTCCCTAATAAGAAACGCTTTCATGCGTATTAATGATATCTATGAAAATTAATTAATAATGTAAATTAATGAAGAAAAATCTTGACAGGGAAATAAAATTAACATGTAGTAAAAATTACTCAATTAATTTAGAGGAACGCTTCAAAGTATACACATCAGATTTCAGTATAATGTTTACATATTTGCAGCATTCAATAAATAAAAAAATTATTCGAATCTTTTCTTTTCTGCCAGATGGAGTAATTATTTATTTAGGACATTCACATTCTAATATTGCGATCCCTGGTAGAAGGTTTTTAGTAAGTAAGATGTGATACTTTCAGACTGTTAGCAACAGCTGCTGGCCTGACTTTGCTTCTGTCTTAACTCTCTTGGTAATAACGAAAGTGTGCCGTATATGACCAAGTACTCGATATTGCCTACTGACTTGTTCTCGGTAACCTCGCCACTAATATGAAAGGTGATCACACCAGAAGTTTCGAGAAGCAAACATAACAGCACGTCTCTTTCACCAACGGCGCAGTGTCTGTGAGCAGATGGAGAGAAGGGTGAATGCGTTTGTTTATCTGTTGCACCGCATTTGTGTGCTGTTATTTCCGACTGGCATCTTTCTTATTTGTAACTACTTAACAAAAATATTTACATAAATTACCTGTTTATTTTATTGTGTATAATGTATAGCTTAAAGTGGTGATGCGATAAAATAAATAAAAATTAATAAATGCAGGGAGTTTTAACATAACAAATGTATATCCCTTACAGTGGGACATCAATATGGCTTATACAGGCCACATTGTGTACACACTACACATAAGCAAAAATACCACTATTCCGCATTCTCAACATAAAAGAGAAGGTTTATAAATACAAATTTATATTTTACTAGGGAACCGGCCCGGCTTCGCCCGATAAGAATTAATTTTTACAGCGATACTTCGAAAGACAAAAATGGTTACTGTGGGTCATCCTTAAAAGATAAACGTATGCTATCACGAACTTTTCTGTGCACATTTTTGAGAGCTACAATTCTGTAGTACATTAATTCGATGTATCTCTTATGGTTTAGTCACCGCAAGCCATGTAAGCGCCCTAAAAGCGGGGTTTTACGACTTGACTACAAACAGTACGACATTTCTCTACTATCCTTACGTTAAATATAAATGTATTTTACACCAAAACCTTCCTCAAGAAATTCTCTAAATGATGTTGGGAACCGCATCGAAATTCATCAAACAGTATAAAAGTACTAAGCGAATGTACAGACATACGCGGATAAGCGACTTTCTTTTATACTATTTACAGATTGCAATGTATATACCTTTCATGAAACTAAAAAATATTGGTCAATTTTTTTCCACACAATGTCTAGTTTTCGAGATATTTTGTTTTACAACTAAACAGCCTGTTTCTTTCGTAATCATGTGTGATTATTCTTAGTGTCTATTATTCTGGTATCTCATTTTCAGAAATGAAAGCTCAGTGAAGTGGAGATATTTGGCCGGCTCTTAACATCGAGATTCTGAGAGCCGATGTGGGTGAAGTGAGGTGAGTATGGAGCAGCACCAGAATGAAAGAGCGGGGGTAACGGGAGATACCTGAGAAAACCCGCCGACTAGAGGCATCGTCCAGCACGATTCCCAAATGCGAAAATCCAGAAACGACCCCTCTGGGAATCGAAGCCGGTTCACCTAGGTGGGAGGCGAATAGTCTAACCACTACATTACAGCGGCCCCTACCACAGTTAGTATAATTGATGCTATATTCATCACAGTAGAACCGAACGTAAAATGGCAAGCAGTTTCCTAGAGAAAATATGCCACAAACAGCAAAGTTACTGTCCTGAAGAAAGCATCGTTTGTGACAAATGAAAATATGTCTGTAAGAAAGCCAGCAATGAAATCTCAAACCCTACAATGCAAACTTTCAAATAAGAAGGCCAAGTGGCATCAACCAAAACACATTGTTGGTATTTTAGGGTGTGCAATGAAACTTTAACGACGGATATGCTTTTGTGCATCAGTGGTCAACAATATATGCATGAAGATTGTGTATGATTGACGAAAGAAGACAAAGAATCCTTTCTCTAGCCATACGGTAACAATCAGACTAATAAAAGCTATTTGTTTCATTTATTAAATGCTAACTGAAATTAGGGCATTTTGAGTAATCTGTGTACTCAATACGCCAAAATGCACTGTTTATAAAATATTTAGTTGTGTGTTCCCTATTGTCTTTACATTCTGGCAATCTATGTATATGTTATAATGTTTATGTGTTTTGGTTTTTGAGTCCATTTGTTATGAGGCAGTTATTTGCAATTAAACACTTACAAAAAATTCCTGAACCTTAGCTAGGCCATATAGGGCACACTTACCTTTCTTTTATACTTCTCACCATCTTTCCCTTACATTGCGTATGACCTTGGAGTATTCCCTATGTCCACTATTGTTCCTGGTATCCACACTGTTTCTGGATTTTTTATTTAACATAACTGGTTGATTAACATGAAACAGTTTTCTGTTAGAAGAAGATTTGTCGTAATGTTTCTAAGATTTTCTTTTGATTAGTAATGTTCTAACTTCATTCACTGTTATCTGCGTTTTTAAACTATTAAATTTACATGGAAGTAATGTCCGATGATTTCTTACCACCAAATTTGCCGCTATTGAGTGAGTTTCACCTCTGGAAGTTTTCCTATAATGTAACAAAGCTAGTATCGGATCTTCATTACAATCGGCTGATATTTTAAACGCCTTTTTTTTACATTTCTTAGCATTCTATGCGAGCCCCCGTTTGACTTTGGATAGTGATGGCTTGATATAAAATTTACAAAATAACATTTGTCAGCAAAATCTCTGAATAAATGAGAGTCAAAATAAAGTGCCCCGTCTGTGTAGGCCATGAGAGGTGTGAAATATGCATTTATTAGGATAAAATTTGATTTATTTCTCCATGGCACTGTTTAAAACTCTCTGTAATATTTGCTGTAACTGTTCAAAGTTATCAGCCCAAATAAATATATCATCCTGGAATGTTTCTACTTTTGGTATGTTTTCAAATGTAATATAAATTACCTCATGGAATTTCTGTGCGACACTACTCGCTCTAAATGGTAGACTTTTAAAAGACAACATCCCATGGAGTATGAAATGTACATCATTTCGAACTTCTTTAATTCAAAGGTAGCATCCGAAAACCTAAGAAGGCATATAGTTTACAAAAATACTTTGCCCTAGTTAAATTTGATGCAATTATCCATATAGTTGGGAACGTAAAATTAGCGTGCTCAAGTGCCATATTAAAGTTACAAGGTTCCATATATGAAATGTTGACAATTTTTCTCGAGTTTATGTTTTCAAGGTCATCCAAGGTCTCGGTTATAGATTCAAGGTCATGAGTCAAGGTCATGGGTAAAGGTCAATGTCTCATGGATCCAACATGGCAGTTGGGTAACGTCACAACATGGAGGCTGGTCGGTTCCAGTCCCTCGTCCCTATAGGCTTAAACATTTAAAATTCATATATTTTTTAATAATTTTTCATTAGGACTTTTTGGGTTTAAGGCAAAATGTCACTGGGATCCAAACAAAAGTTCAAGGTCACCTGGATCCAATATGGCGTACAAGATGGCTGACAGAACAAAGATGGCTGATGGTTAGATCTGATTCCGGACCTGGAGCCCTTTTATCTTTTTAGCATATTGTAACTTTTAGGTGAAAATGGCCACCGACTGACCGGAATGATAGAGCATTAACAGCTCCAATCTTTGATCGCAGATCCCTATATCCCAAAACGAAGTTAATCATACTTCTCATATGATTCACCAAGTCTGTAGGTTCTTTGAATTTTCCTTTTATTCCCAGTTTCCTCGATATATTTAATTCATCTCTTACTTTAGACCTTATAGAATAAGGCGTCTGTAAATCTACTATGTATGGTATACAGCCAGCCTGGTCATCAAAATTATTCCTAAATTTATCAGGAACAATATGTTAAGGTAATGAATTCAAAGTATCAACTCTATGTATCAAGCATAACATTTCTGAGGTTATAAGGCCAAATATATTGGCGCAATCACCCTCTATTATAAAAAACTTAATGTTTTGAAAACTGGTTTTATACTGACAAGGTAAAACATATTTAGCCAAAATAGGAATCTGATTCCTATTAAATAATGTAAACAAAACATCTGTTATTTTATTTCTTTTAAATCTTGAGCGATCTCCTCCGAAAAGCAGGAACTGGTGAAATCCCAATATTTCACATGAAGTTCCAGTGTCAATCTTGAAGTTTACAATATTACTGTAGATTAGGATAGTTACATTGTACCGAAAACCAGAAGTGATTTCTTCCACTGACGCTATCTTCAATTCACTGAATTGGCAATACACTTCATCTTCCACTGCTGAGATTTTAATTCATCATGAAGGTTATCATACTCAGCGCTGTCTGTACTTATTTGAATATTATCCACTCCTTTTCTAGCTCTACAAACTTTTGCGAAATAATTAATTTATTAAAAACTGCACACATTTTTCCATAAACTGGGTATTGTCTATAGTTATGGTCAAATCCAGAATATCTACAATTCTCCACTATCTTATTTTGTTTTTCATTCTCTTGAATTATTTTTTCTTTATGAATCCCCTCAATGACTGGCTGTTTAACAGTTTCTTCTTAGATACTTGGTACTTGGATATTTCTTATTTGCGTTGAAGTTAGTGCTCGAGTTTGGCAAAACTCCAGTGCAAGTGGCTGACGTCAAATAAGCCTCAGTGAGCAATTTTTCTTGCGTAGTATTTTTTTACGTATACCAAGTATGAAAATTTCTCTAATTAATTCTTCTTCTAAAGTACAAAACTGACAATTTTTACTCGTGTTTCTTTAAGCAGCCATAAGCTATACATATGATTCTTTTTCCTTCTGTTTTCGTGTGAAAAGTAAATATATTAAACTCGTTTTTGCAATGCAAAAGTCATCCAATTGCTGTAGTAATATACATGTAACATACGTACACTTATCTTATAATTTGTCAAATTTAAATGAATGAAAAATGTTTTGAAGAATCTCACCTCTAGAGTAGAGTAACATTGCCACTTTTACAGCATCAGTTTTCTTATCACGAGTTACAAAGTTCTTAAACTGACGTTTGTATTTTCACTTGTTAGTTGACCTATTTCGTTCTGTTGATAGTGATGGTAGATGTAGATCCATTATTCAATGTTTTGTATATAGGAAATTCCTTTACACACAAGCCTATTGAGAAATACTATATATTATATTTATACCGCTGCCAAAATGTTGGATTTAAATAATACAGATTATCATGATTTTCAGCATAATTTAATGAAATATTATACATCATATAATATCTTGTGAAATAGTCAGTCATTGAAAACAATACCAGTAAACATAGCACACACACATAGGTTCATTCCAAAGAGCTTACATTTTACAACAAGAGTTAAATAGAAAATAATTATTAAAAAAAAAAAAAATTGGGTTTTTTGAACCGTATATTTCACCTAAAATTAGCAATATTTGTAATTTAAGGTTTTGATACTTTTCTTAGAAGTATGACTTTTATAATGGTTTGTATTTCTGTACTTGTCCCTTATTTTGCGGCACCAACATAAATTTTAAATAATTTAAAAGTACATGGTAATGCCGGCAAATTTATCAAATGCACTTGTCACTGTGATAACTTTTTCAATTTGGCGAATAACGTAACATATATCTGTTTAAGTACATAACTGTTAGAAGGTTAGTTTAGAATATTAAGTCAATAGACATTTACGAACCTATTTCTGTACGGAAATGAAACACTTCATCATGTGATTTATCACTTAATCATAAAGGATTTATCATTTCAAGAATACTTCGCTGTTAGTGTATTATTTGGGAAAAACAATAATGTCGATAATTGATCGCAGTAATAAAAGACAGTACTTTTTCATGTGTATTACAAATAATTGTCCATAAATGTGAAATTACGTACTTGCCCAGAAAAGATAATTTGTTGTATTACAGACGCCTAGTTTCAATCAAGTGATTCGTTGATATTTTTAAATTAAATACATGTTTTATTATTTTATAGTTTAATTATTAGTACAAAAGTTTTAGGGATAGAAATATTCACATTTCCTATCAATCGTAATTAATTGGTAGACTAAAATATATTTTATATTCAATTATTTAGAATTCATAGAAAGCGTATACTGCACACATTTGATTTACAACTGATAACCTTGAGATCATATCAGAATATCTTGTCATATAATTATATAGTCATTTTAAGTTAATTTCTTTTTATTTAAATGCCTTTCATTTAAGTGGTTCTGTTTTATCGTTTTAGATGTGGACTTTGCATCCTGTGAGAGGACTTGCAAGGACATGGACTTACCAATGATATGCAGGATCAAATTGACTTTCGAGGTGTACCAGACGTTGAGTAGGTAAGTTGCAAATGTCGCATTACTCTCCTCTACTTTCCATGAAGTTATTACACGCACTACTTATGAGTTTCCGTGCGAGATAAACGAGAAAAGGTATTTCAAGGACCTTATGATAAAAAATAAATTTATTTTTGCTTACAGGAAATTTAATAAATACTTTTATCTGCAATCGAAATACTTAGACGACGATGATACTTTTCTCAGGCAGACGTATCTACAATCAAGGAGATGAGCCACAGTCACGCTATTATACACTACCCAAAGTAATTGAGCACTTTTAAAATCAATCATTGAAAATTGTCTGTGTTTGTAACTGCACGTATTATAACGGATACAAAGACTGCCATGTGCTCAGTATTATGTTGATAACGTTGGAGGAGAGATAGTTCCACGTCTTAAGGTTAAATAAATAATCCCCTAGTAAACATTTGTGAATACTAAAATAATTTATTTTCCTGTGTGTAATTTGCATGCAAACAAGCGCGAGATAAGAAAACTGTTTAATTATTTACTTTTCCAATAGTTTCACATTTTTGCGGCCGACGCATGGATAAAGTGAACAGAATCATGGCAATGTTAGTTTTACACACGGCGCAATGATACACAAGGTGCATACAAGTAGATCTTCAGCAGGGCTTTGTAAAGTTCTCAGTTTACTAGTTAAACTAAGCGTCAGCTGAGTGGCTTCGCCATCTTTCTGGTAGAGAGTGAAGCTGCGGGAAGACGTGTACACTAAAATACATTTTTGTACTTATATGAGAAAAATCCTTGGAAACCCAGTTGCCATGAAAATCGTTTTTAGAACTACGAACAGTTTTATTGTAAAATCTGCAAAACATATATTTGTAATATTACAAGTGATAGGCCTGTTTTACAACTTATGTTATTGAGAAGTGGGCATAACATAATTTTTTCTTCTACAACACAATGTGATGAATTAATAACAGGGAAAAGGGAAAAAAATTATTTCTAAGTATATTTCACGGGAAGAAAAAAATGTTACTCTCCGCCAGTTAAGGGACTAGAACCCAAGTATGTTGCGTTAAAATCACACACCTTCAACCACAAAACCAAATTAACTTACAAATTTTGCAATTTAATTATTTTGTTTACGGAATATATATTATTATATATATTGTTGGTGTAAAACCAACAATATATATAAGTGAAGTTATTAGGTTAGGAAGAACGCTTTTATTTCATGTTAAGAGTTCTGTGTATATATGAAATATCAACAATAACAGCTGACAAATAATAGCGTCACGTGTTTATTTAAATTGTAGTTGGTTTAATATTATTATTCGTGTTGTTTTAAGTGCTTCACGTTTCTCAAATTTGCAATACATTTCTTTATGCACGCAACTACACTTTACATCGCCTCTAGTTTTTGCACAAACAGCTATATGTGGTTTTAGGTTGTCGGGTGTCCACCATTTTGCTTATGTTCGTGTATACGGGTCGGTATAGTACGAAAATCCTCCTTCAGGTCTGTTACAAACCCGGCACTCGTACTTTTACGAACAAGCAATTCTACAAGAGAAATTTCCGTACTGTCACGAACATTTGTAATAATGTCTGAGTAAAAACGCCGCGACTGTTTGGCGATGCGTTGTGCTGGCGCTGAGCGGACTCGGGGTGTTGACGTTGCAGGTCGTGTGGCGACTGTCCAGTCAACGCGAGCGACTGCGACCGGAAGTTCTGCATCGTCGGCGACGGCGTCCGCAGGAGCATGCTGGCCGTCAACAGGCAGCTGCCTGGCCCGACCATCCAGGTAAGCACACTGTAAACAAACTCCAGGTGAAGTTCCTTAACATGAAAGGGAAGCAGATAACCAGCCGCCGAACCCTCGCATGCCACCGAGTGGCTTTTAGTGAGGTGAGACCCAGAGCCTAGGCTCCCGTAACTTCACTGGGTGATTGTCAAGCAAACGCACCCCCGACACTTTCTCGAATCATTGGGTCCGGCGTTGGGGCAGTGGATTTACGGGTTGTTGGGCGCCGGACCCGTATTTAGTCAGTTTATTGGTGTCGCCTATTGTAAGTAAATTTGCGTATACATGTTTTCGGTGGGGGAGTGAAGCTCCCCTCCAACCTCCCTTCTGGAGCGAATGTTGTGTCGTTGATGTATGTCTAGCATGTTGAACTGTTGTTTGCAAGTGTGCTAATTAATTTCGCATATAGCGTGTCTGTGAATCCTTAGTCTCCCTACATGTCAGGTAAATGTACCTCTTAAAGTAAAGTGGTATTCCTCAACTGCACGTAAAAGTACCTGGCACTACTGTGGGAAAGTACTGTAGAGGTAAGGGAATATTAACTACGGATAGGGGCAGTGATATTTCACGAAAAGACGTCGAGACGAGATACAGTCCAAAGCACGGTAGGGTCGTACGGTTTTTTTGATTGGCTAAATAAATGTTCTGGCCCTTGATAACAGTTTGCGCATGAATCACGAAGGTTCGGTGTCGGAGTTACTTAGTCCTGAGTGGCTTGGTAAAAGGCGGACACGGCACCAGCAGCCAATGGAGGTATGACTACAGCTGAGGTGTGTATATAGGATTGAAGTCTACTGTGTGCTCCGATATTTACGCGGTAAGTCGGTGGCCGTAACTATGGAGTATAATACAATTATGTTTTACAAAATTCCAGCTGTGTTAGCACTGTTTTTTTATCGAAGCTACAATTCTTAAGTCCTCGATACTGACCGGTGGGTGGGCTCTAACCAAGCTTCTCTATCCCAGGAGGCCGATGCCCTATCCGTTACACTACGGTGACAACGTGGTTGTGTTAGTGATTATTAGCGCACTAATGAAGTTCACTACGAAAAAAATTTTATTTATTTAAGTTACCTGCAAATTTTTAAATTAAAATCACTATACAAGTTTTTCCTGAAATATTTCTTGTTATTAGCATAAACATTCGCGCTAATCTAAGAGCAACTTGTACAAATTAGTTATTCCTGGAACTGGTTATAATAATTATTTTGTGAAACAGATTGCTCAGTTACTTTTGTGCGGTACAAAAACAATTTTCTTGTAGAATTTTTTTTAGTGGCTTCATTAGAGTTTTTAAGACAATATCTTTGGAAGTCTTATTACTGTAATTCTCTGGACAAGAAAATTACGCGGGCTAAGATAAATATGTATATTGATATTTGAACGCGGGGACAAACAGCTATCCGTCGTACACCGTCTCTTACGAATTTCCTTTTTTTTTTTTCACAAACTTTCCATTTGTAACCATTTGATAAAAGTATTTTACAGATTTTCTGCCTTAAATTTAATTTTCATGGCTTAGTATTATGTCTGCCCCCCACGAGTATATGTCCTACTAGCTGTCCGAAATGGCGCCTCGTTTTGTTTCTTCCTCTCCGTCCTCCTTGGAGCTGTTGAGACAATGCTGAGGATAGCCACACGACGTCAGGTAATTCTTCCATCCATGTGTGGAATTTTCCACCGCCAGGCAAGTGAATTTTACTCCAGAGTGCTGTAATCCTATCTTACATGCAAAGAAAAATATGCTTCCCGAACAAGTTTGCGAATATTACCTTACAACTATCAGGTCCTTTTACCAATATTTTTTTTTTTACAATGCACCCTCTCTATTCCATAACCCTTTCCTTCCCACATTAATTTATTGTTTCTGATCTTGCAAATAAGGTATTCTATGATACGCACTGCACTTCATCTGGCAAGGAACTCGTTTTGTTATCACAGCCAATAAGCTGTAGGCTTTCTGCCAGTAATACGAAGCAGCCATAATGCAGAGTTGTACCACGATTTATGTATCAGTTATCCCCATTGGATACTGAGCTTCGCAGAGTACAGTATCGATCAAATATAATCTTCCTGTGCAACACGTAGACGATGGTCTACAATGGGTGTGAAATAGTTAAGAAAATATTATATATAAATCAACGCCATCAAATTAAATCACACTCTATAAATTTACGGAAGCAAATAAAGAAAATCCAAGAAAGAGCAACACTTTATTACTCTGTACTTACTCGCTATATGAGCAAGCATTTTAACATAAGGTATGTACTTATGTAGAGCTTTACCTTGCACTGTAAATCTGAACAAGTAATTTCTACGCAAGGTACTGGAAAAAACGTATGTTCACATAACTGAAAATAAAAATTTTTTCGGACTACTCTTTCTTTATTTTCTGTATTGGCTTTCAGAATTCTATCAAATTTTGTAAACTTATTTGGATTTAATTTATGTCCCACGCACTTAATAAACGACATATGTATTACTAAAACACATTTCAGAAACTTACAATACGCGTCTTTTGCCCTAAAATTCGCATCGTCTGAAATAAATTCTGTCTTAAAGGTAGAAGTATTTGGCCTCTATGTAACATGGTTTGAAATTCGTTTAGCCTAAAAATTTGTTCCCCAGAAAAAATATTCCCCGAAAATTCGCATACCTTTCAACTCATTTAGTATACAAATAAAACGGCTTTAAGTTCATTGTCAAAATTGCTTTCTGCATAATTTACTTAGTCTTAAGTCGTTTAACCTTTTAGCATAATTATAAAAAATAAATTTAAAATTAGTCACTTGCCTTAAAATTTTTATTTTTTTCCAAATGACTTTCATGCTAAAAATGTATGTCCGATATAAGTCACCAAAAATAATTTTTGTACTGTGAAAAAATATTATTGTATTTATTTTGTGTGAAAGGTTTGCATCTATCGATTCAAACCACGCCAAATAGACTTAAACGTACTGTTTATGCAGAACATTTGCCACGATCACTGGTGATATTCACCTAGTATCGCCTCGATTTTGAGATGCTATCACCAGTTAACTGAATTTGTGTTTGTGTGCCGACATTTGTCCATAGTGATACAACAGCTACATATAATTATCAACGTACGAATGTAATATGTCTACAAAAATAAGTTTGCTGTTTCCCTAAATATCTGTAATAACGCAAAAAAAAACCCCCTTAATTTACTTAGATACTGTTTCATAGAAACTAATATTTTACGGCTGCTTCTGGTCGATACGTGGGTATTATAAGAAATAAAACGATAACTTTCCACAACGGTCTTACTTTACACATTGCTAGTCTCATATCATTATGATGCGGTGTTGTTTGGAGCCTTGGAGGTTACATGCGCCGATTAGGTTAGTTAATAAGGTAATACGCGAGTAGTATGGCTGTTGCATCCTCTTCTGAAGCAAAATGTCCTTAGATACTCTGTATGTAGTTCGGCGAAGAAGGCTAATGCCCGTTTGGTTTGTTCCTGAGCCCGAGGGACCAGGCTCGCCTCTTCAGTCACATACATCCCTACCGTAGCTTGAAAAGGTTTCAGGAGTTTGGGGGG
>NQII01000763.1:364522-375815 GCA_002778355.1 Clitarchus hookeri
TGGGGGGGGGGGGATGGTTGGAAATTTTTGAGCGCCTCTTAACAGTGATGAGGGTGAAGCGAGGAGAATATGGATCAGCGCCGGAATGGATGTCTAGATGAGTTGGATATCCCCGAGAAAACCCGCCTACGTGTGGCACCGTCCGGCACAATTCCCACGTGCGAAAAATCCGGGAGCGACCCCGCACGGAATTGAACCCGGTTCTACTTGTTGGGAGGCGAGTGCTCTAGCTCCTACGTCAACCGCGGTCCCTTAACTCTAACGGGAGTAAGTAGTTTTAACGCCCTTTTGAAAATTGTTTGCACTCTTTCGGNAACTACAATTTATCTGTGAAGCAAATGAAAATGCCAAGGGAAAACCAATGGCAACGTATCGTCACTAAACGGTCATTTGTGGTGACTTTGTTTCAGCTAGGTTTACATCGCTCAACCTACCTAATCTAAATTAGAATGAATGCTCGAACTATCCTTGAACATTGCAGACTTCTTCATGTATAACCATTTTATTCATGAGGCACAATTTACATAAAAGTGGACAAAAGGGGGAGCGTAAAATTAAAAAAAAAAAACTAAATGTGCACACAATGCTTTCCCAAATTATTATACTTATTTTTCGTACCCATTTCATTCGTTTGTTTCGTCCCTCTTGCTACATGCGAACAAAAATGGTGTACTAAATGAGTGAGTGATAAGATTTGGGCGGCTCTTAATGAGTAAGTGAAGAGTTTTGGGTGGCTCTTAACATCGAGGTGCGTTTACTTAATGAGTGAGTGAAGAGTTTTGGGTGGCTCTTAACATCGAGATGGGTGTACTTAATGAGTGAGTGAAAAGATTTGGGAAGGCTCTTAACATCGAGGTGGGTGTACTAAATGAGTGAGTAAAGAGTTTTGGGTGGCTCTTAACATCGAGGTGGGTGTACTTAATGAGTGAATGAAGAGTTTTGGGTGGCTCTTAATATCGAGGTGCGTTTACTTAATGAGTGAGTGAAGAGATTTGGGCGGCTTTTAACATAGAGGTGCGTTTACTTAATGAGTGAGTGAAGAGTTTTGGGTGGCTCTTAACATCGAGATGGGTGTACTTAATGAGTGAGTGAAGAGTTTTGGGAAGGCTCTTAACATCGAGGTGAATGCCCTTAACGTTACGAATGCCATGAAGGTTGTACATTTCATCCACCCCGCTACTTCGAACACCTACATAGACTGTATATACATGTATATACATGGCTTGAATTCTCTTTGCTTTCGATGCTTCCGCCTACTTTCCATATTGCAGAGAAAGTAACAACCATATTTTATGCAAGCCTGCGCTTTTCCTTTTACTTCGTCATTTACCGCAAGTCGTAAAAACATTACTGTTTCCTTTTCACTTCAACAATTCTTACGGCGTGTGAAAGCACCTCTGGTGGTCACTAAAGAAAAAAGTTGCAATGTCTGTAATGGAAGCCGCTATGACCTAATCCGAAGAGAAATAGGAAAGAAGAGATGGCAATTTTGTATATATTCGTATATATATGAAAGCGACATTCCGCAAATCTATAAATCACATAGTTACAACCAAAAGTATAAGCTTAACATATTAATGCGCTTCTTTATTTTACCATTTTTATGAAAAAAATTTATTTACGAGGGGTTCTGTTAACTTTTATTTTTCACATCGTCACCTTACTATCTCAAACAAGAAAATAATATTGGATTACCAAATCACTAAAGAGAGAAATATTCACATCTTCAGTAGCGTTCTCTTCTCTGAAAGACGTCTTAATATTTAGTATGAAATAGATTCGTAGACAATAGTTATGCTTCTATGGGGTCTGTATTATGCGTGATTTGTAAGCAGTAGAGAACAATTTCAGCTAGGCTAATATTAAAACCAAGGGCATGTAAATAATATCAACGTTTATACGGTTGAAAGTCAAAGTACACATAATTAAGCTATAGAACACTATTACAAATTAATGACGATTTTGCCTTAATAAACTCGTAAAAGTTGAGAAGAAGTGTTAATTAATAGGTTTCATAGCCACTGTGACAAAAATGATAATTAATTTAAGACAATGAATAATTATTCTGAAAAGTATTTCACGAGTCTTTGTTTACACGTAGTAACGGAAACTCACACAAAATTTTTTTTTAATGTATGTGATTATGTGTATATTTATTAATTATTTTGCGTGTAGCATGGGAGTGTAATTCCTTTCTCGTATGAAAGTTAACACAGTCTAGTCACATTATTATGACCACCTGCTAGAAGGGCCACCTACATCCCATAGCCCATGACGTATGGCCCGTGACGTGGGCTGGTGAAGCGGGTATATAATGCGACCGACAGGCTGGCTGTACACATGCGCTCCTCCCCCCACCAGAGTAATGCGCAAACGTTACTCTGGTTAAACCAGCGCCAATCAAAAGAAAGATGACCCGCCCCCTCTCTGCTAGCACTTTTCCTATCAACTAATAAAGAGCATGATTCCTATCCATCTGTCTCCTGTAGCATTTTCTGTTAAATATGATAATGCATGAAACAATTTTTTAAATTATTTCCTGTCGAAAGTGTTTTTACGGTGACTATGCCAGTTTTTACCTTTATCTTCTAAATATAGTTTAGCTATAAGTACACTTAGGGAGGTTGTCATGGACACAATCTGGTCACGGCAGCCCAATCCCTCTTTGCCGTGATGCATGTCTCCTTGCATGATACTCCCTTCCTTGTAGGCGTATGGGGCTTAGCCGTGAGACGCACTTAACTCCCGTCCCTACCGCGGGCTCATATAACACTTAGTTTTAGAGTAGTTAGTTAAAAAAAAAAGTGGCTGTACACAGTGCACTTCCTGCTGTCATGGGTAAGGGAAGCGGCTTAACCGAGTTGCAATAAGTGATGATCATTGGCTTTCCTGCCAAGGGAGGCCGCATTTCGGAAAAAGGCGACGTTTGTGAACTGTACACGTGCCTCTGTGGCAAAGACATATCGTGAGGTGGACAAATGGCACCATTGGGAATAACCATCGAGGAAATTGCGAAGCTCCACGCGCCATCGATGTCCGAGGTGAACGTCGACTACGACGGTGCGTGAAGGCCAACCGACAGGCTACAGCGGAACAGCTCACCGTCCAAATGAACCAGGGGGGCATCCAGGAACGTGTCTACTGTAAAAGTTCAGCGAACCCTTCTGCGAATAGGGCTCCGGAGTAGACGGAGGATGACTGCACCCGTGCTAACACAGGTTCATCGACGGAAACGACTGTAATTTGCTCGACAGTACGGCGACTGGACCGCTGCTGATTGGCGACGGGTAGTCTTCTCCGGCGAGTCAAGTTTTCAGCTTCATAGAACGGACGGACTTCCGTGTGTCCGGCGAGAAACGTCGGAGAACAGACACCCTGCATCCATTGCTGGACGAACACAAGGCGGTGGGGGCAGTGTTATGGTCTGGGCAATGTTCTCGTGGTATTCTCTAGGTACTATCATCCGTGTGGAAGGCACCCTTGATCGATTTGGTTATGAGTCCATCCTCGGCGATCACCTACACCAGTACAATTTGTTAAACATTTTTTTTCAATGAAAGCATATGTGTCTTATGACCACTTTTATTGGAGAGCATCTTCAGTTTAAAAACTTCGTATTTTTAATTTTAAACACTTTCCAAAGGAAATGTTACATTAAAAACATTTCGTTATTTTCAGTCAGGGTCTGGATCACGTTGAATGATTTTATATATTATTTTTAAATAATTATGTAGCAGACCACATTTTTTCGCAAGTCGGCTCCTAAGCAAGCGAATATGTACAGGCGTTTAGGTAGGCGAACATAATTTGCGAACTCTTAGAGGCAGGCTCGTGAAATTCAGTTTGCATGTATCATTTATAGCTTCAAGCACATATTTACGTTTCTGGTAGCCATATTAATTTGTATAGGAATAGGTTATATAAAATCGAAATTTAGTGTTTATTACGCCATTAATTTTTCTTTAATATAAAACATTTAAGTATTTTTGGTTAAATCGTACTGAAATTGTACATCAGGTATTGCGGAGCCACGCAAAAAATTCGCTCAACTTAATTTCCTGTCTCCTCTCTTGAAGTCTAATTATTACACGACGTCGAAATTTACCAATTATTCTCGGCTTCGTCTGTTTTGTTGACATAAATATTGTACACAGGTTATATAATTGTATGTATATGTGACCAATCCACGCCCATCATATGAGTAACGACTCTCTGCACAAGAATGATTTATTCATGGTATGGGTCAGCATTTACCAACACTTTTAATAGCATAGTGGTCTATCGTTTACAAACCAATGGGCCCTTGAGACCAGGAATGTACGAGGGCAGCTAGGGCGATATTCATCCGTGCTCTTCTCAAACATCATTCCTTCGCAATTCCCGCCAATCCTCATTAAACCTTCGATCAAGGCCAATCCCTCGTTTGTTCTTTCGATCATTCCTTCGGTTTGTACCCCCCACTCCCTCATGCATATAGAAATTACATTCATTCGCCATCTCCAAAATTTGTACATGTTGACTGAATTAGTGTTTTGTATGCAGTAAACTATCAACGCATTTTAATAATAAAGTCTTTATTATCATTCTATATACAGATATTTCTGGTAATAGTCGAGTGCTCATAGTAGCTCTTTAAAGTTGTGGGGAAAAAAGTTCGCGACACACAAAAGTTAAAAAAAGCTATTATACTATAATAATAATTTATTATTATTTTCGAATTATAATTTCAGAAGAAAGCAGTTCATAACATTATTGGATACATCTCTGTTTCTTCATTTTACAAACGATTGAATATATCTAAAAAAAATCGCTAGAAATACCCATATTTTTGCAGGTCAATCAAATGCTTTCAAAACATATCAACAAGTTCATTCGGATCGTCGGGAAATACGTAGTCAGTATTCTCAGCAGCTTCCGCTCGTTGCAGTAAATGAACGATCGTTCTTGGCACCTACGGCTTTCTTCACACCGCTTATCGAAGGAAAGTCTGTGGTGAAATGTGCGGGAACGTCGAGAGATTCATCATCCTTCTCATCAGATACTTCATCAACGCTGTCTTCATAGTGATTATCATCAATGCTCTCTTCATGATCGTCTTCACCTCCTGTTTAATCTTCAATATCAAGTTAACTTTTCTTTGTAGGAGTCGCGGGGTCATCGTCAGTATTTAGAGTCGACAGCTGTTTATTCTCAAGTCCGTCGATTTCACGCAAACATCTTGCAAGTGCACATTCTACACATACTGACTCTACCAATCATTGCAGGTCTCTCATTCTGCCATTAGCATTACCTGTCCCATCATAATAGTCTGTGGAATAAGTACCCATTGATGCAGCAGGGGGTATTAACGACATCACTTGCTGGCTCTCAAAAGACAAATCCTGGCAGTTCTTGACGTGGTTCGTCAATATCGCATGCCTATAAAAAGTAATATGCCTACCAGAAAGACACATTTTTACTTGAAGCTGGAAATGCTACTTGCAAAATGAATTTAACGAGTTTGCCTCCTAAGAGTTTGCGAATTACGTTCGCCTACATAAATGCCTGTGCATATTCGCTTGCTTAGGAGCCGACTTGCGAAAAAATGTGGTCTGATACATAATTATTTAAAAAGAACTTATATAAATATTCAATGTGAGCATAGGCACATATGATTCAAACCCTGACTGAAAATAACGAAATTTTTTTAATTTATCATTTGCCTTTGTAAAGTTTTAAGAATGGAAAATACGAATAATTTAAACTGAAAATGCTTTCCAATAAAAGTGGCAATGAGCCATACGTGCTTTCATTGGAAAAAATACATAACAAAATGTTAAATACATTTAATATTTCTGTAATTATATAAGGGAATTGCAGCCTCTTCGTTTCGTGGCTATTAGAGTAGATATTATGAAGCCTTCCTTATTGCTGCTTAAGTAGTTCAGTGGTCAGATTACCTGGCTGCTGTTAGGGAGGTTGTGGGTTCGATTTCGCATCCAAGCATGAAATGTTTTCTTTTTTTAATGTTACCAAATGTCATGGGAAAGTGTAAAATTTACATCATTTAACTTTTATAAACCGATCTTGCATTAAAATTATTTTTTCAATACATGTTACTGTATTTTTTTTTTAAGATTTAAGGATTTTTTCGAAATTGTAAAAAAATTAAATTTAAATAAATTTTTTTAAATTATTCATAAATGCATTGATTCCTAGANTTTGACAAGACCAGTCAGCTGCCTGATCCGCGACAGCGGTGTGGGAAGAGGTGCCGGGCATTGGAAAGAGGGATGGGAGATGGGGGCGGTCGAAGCTTTTCGTGACTGTTAGGTGTCTTGGAGGGGGGAGCCTGGTGGGGTGAGCAATGGAAGGGGGTCTAATGTTATATGTTCCTCGATTTTCAGTATATTTTTTTACTTTTAGTAATAATTGCGGTGGGTGGTTAAGGGAAGGGGGTGAGGTGAGCTTGGCTTGCGGTTGGGGGAGGGGGGTGGTGGCCTACAAGTACTAAGCGAGAACCCCTGAATCTTTTAAATGGCTAGAAAATTGCCTTTCGTGGGCTTGCTATAGCAATTTTGGAACATGGATCTTTTTGGATGGAAAAACAGGAAGTTTTGAGTGAAAAATACCGATTTCAATGGACAAAATGGTTGATTTTGAGGTGAAAACGGGGAATTTTGATGTAAACCGGCAAATTCCAAGATGGCGGTGGATCCTTAAATCCTAAGCCTCCGGTCCTTTTCCTGGATAATACTATTACTATCTACTTACACATAATTCTCAACTACTGCCACTTGTATTGCGGAATGCTAATTTTCTGTAATTAAAGATTTGAATTTTAAATTTACGAAAATATTACTAGTGTACAAGGTCACGTTGCTGTATGATTTTGAACTACTTCGAACCTTATAACGGTGTTCACTCAGAAACATAACTCCTTTTAATGGAATATACTTGCTGTTTGCATATAAGATCTGGGGTAAACTGTAATCCTCTGTTTGATAAGGGCATATTTTTATGTATTTTAAACAGTGGTGTTACAGGACGTAAGTTGAGTTACAGTACGTGGCAAAATGAAAATAAAGTACCATATAACCCATACCTAGAGTTTGTATTTACATAATGCAGTTGTAGAAGAGTTGAGAGGGATGTTAAAATTACGTATGCACTGTTTGTGTGAATGATGTAGTGCAAAAATTATTTTCATATTAATTTCTAGAAATGTGATTTGTTACTTAATTGTAGTAGTAAATTGAATTAAGATATAAAGAGTGTGGTGAAATAATTATTTGAGAAAAACTACATAATCTAAATTACATAAGAATTGTAATTTGAAAAAAAGGTAGTGTTTAATTAGTAATAAAGTGCACATGTTGTTTACCTAATCATAAAGTCATTTTTACTTGGAAGCAGAATAACAAAACGTATTCACATTCATAGGTGTAAAAATACACCTATTTCTGTGAAGGATGCTGTAGCTACAAGCATTTGTGCAATAAAAAGTACGCAAAATTGTTTTACAGAAATTATTTAAAGGATTATTTGTTGTTTAATATTTGCAAACTCTGACCTTAGTAAAATTAATATGAGTTTAAAATTAAAAGATTGTATTCATGAAACTCGCAGAATATAAAAGCGTGGTGGCCGTGAGGCAAATTTTTAATACCACATAAGTGATGTTGACGTACTCGTATATTTTATTACTTACAGGATTGTATTTTGTCGTGATAATCTCTTGGAATTGTAACGGCACATATTTACAAAATTTCAGAGATTTTGGGTTGTTCCTGAGAACAATAACTTTAATAAACTAACTGGACTTTATGAATGATAGTATCGAAATCTGATTATTGCTGCACTGAAGACAAACAAGAGTAGAGGATTGTAGAATCTGCTGTGCAATGTGGTTACTGAAGCTGGTTTCTTCTGCTTAACGGTGACATTTATTTTCCTAAAATTCTCGTCATGTTTCACGATTTGACACGGTTACGTCAAGTCGTTAGATCTACGGCCTTCTTAATTATAGCGGCTGGTGGAATTGTAAACCTGACACTCGGTTTAGATCTCTTAAAATTAACTATCGATAAAAGTATTTTAACCTACATGCTTATATTCTAACGAACGCATTGACTTGTATGCTCCGAGAAAATATGGCAGTGACGTAGAATTTTTTTTACATGTATTATCACTGTAGGACTATTTAGAGGGAGACGTGAAAGTCTGTTAGCTCCGATTAAATCAGATTAGAACTATTATTTCTTCTCCTCACATAGGTGAAAGAATTGTCCAATAACTAGCTTATATTCGTTACTCAGATTTTCACACTCGCACCTGATACACGCACAGATAAAGCGCTCGGGTTCATGGCAAACTTTAAAAATGTGCACGCCGTAAGAATACTTGTCAAATGGGAATAAAAGATCTCAAGGTTTCCGGAGCCACGGTGGTGTAGTGGCTAGACCAGCTCGCCTCCTACCTGGGCGAACCGAGTTCTGTTCCCGGCGGGACCGCTCGCCGATCGTGGCATGTGGGAACCGCGCCGGATGCCGCTGGTCGGCGGGATTTCTCGGGGTCCTCCAGTTTCCCCCGCCCTTTCATTCCGACGCTGCTCCATCCTCAACTCGATACACCCTCTTCGGGTGGAGACCTCTATGTTGAGAGCCGCCCAAATCTCTTCACTCACTCACTCACTTGTCTACTTGCCTCTTGAACTAGTTTACGTGGCACAGTGTTTGACAAGTACTATTTTTTCCCATGAAACTTATAAACGCGTGTGTCCACTGTGCTGATCTACGAAATCAAACACATGCACATCAGACGAAGGTTGTTTGGTGCTTTCATGACGTTACGCACACTAGAAACACTATCCCAGAGCACCGCAAAACTGCTAAAAACGGCTCTTTCAAAGCACGGTGTCTCACAATATACGCCGCAGATACATACAAAAGTATTCAACGCCCGCTACAGACTTCCCGGAAATAGAAAGACAGAGTGACCGCTGTAAGTCCCATAGGCACACACAGCATGACGAGAACTCTTCACGCCAGGTGAAAGCCTTTGCGCTGAGTGGCGATGGCGCACTTGACGCCCGTGGTATTGTCGCCCTTACCGCTCCCGCGCTTCTCGGCTTGGAACGCGGAGAGGTGAGAGCCTTAAGAACCAATTTTTTCGCAAGTGCTCATATCACCGCGCACGGCCGAGAGACAGGGGAAAACCGAGAATGGCTTTGCAAGAGAGGCGTGATCTCAGGACGGTGTATTCTGCAGAGTCATGCACTCCGCAGGCAGGCTCTCCCCGCTTCCCCTTCTCTCTTCCCGCTGCGGCCGACTTCACCACCAANGACTTACCACCCGTAGGCGCTGTGACCGAGCTGCATGATCGTGTGGAATCGGATATGCTCGGGTACACCAGCCGGCTGTCGACCCACGCCGCCGCCATCTTGCATGTCCATTCGTATCACATTGAAATTGATTATATTCGTAATTCTTGTCTTAAGTGAACTGGTATTATGTTATTCTTATCAGACAGTTTTGCCCTTAAATATTTATACTATATCCGTAAGATACGTGCAGAATTAAGTCTAAGAAAGTCACTGAAATCAAAACCGGTAACGCATTTAATATTTTCAATCTCGTGGGAAACACCTATTTTCAATCTGATGGGAAACACCTATTCTCAATGTGATGGGAAACACCTATTTTCAATCTCGTGGGAAACACCTGTTTTCAATCTCTTGGGAAACACCTATTTCCAATCTCGTTTGAAACACCTATTTTCAATCTCATGATTAACACCTGTTTTCAATCTCGTGGAAAACACGTGTTTTATATTTCGTGGGAAACACCTATTTTCAATCTCGTGGAAAACACAAATTTTTAATCTCGTGGGAAACACCTGTTTTCATCTCATGGGAAACACTTGTTTTCAATCTCGTGGGAAACAACTATTTCCAATCTCGTTGGAAACAACTATTTTCAATCTCATGATAAACACCTGTTTTCAATCTCGTGGAAACACATGTTTTCTATTTCGTGGGAAACACCTATTTTCAATCTCCTGGGAAACACAAATTTTTAATCTCGTGGGAAACACCTTTTTTTCACCATTTTGGCCAACTGCTAGATGCTCAAAGTTTCGTTAGTTTTAAATTAGTGTATTTGTAGTTTTCGTAAACAACTACAACATGTGTAATTTTGACAAACATTTTTACGAATACAATCACTCTTTTAAACAGGCAAATGCAGAGATATATTAACTAGAAAGTTGGCGTTATATAACACACTTTAAGTTGACCCATTTACGGAAGTGTTTCTACTTTCTACACTATAGTATTAACCAAAAATAGGTTGGTTTAGCAGTGGGTGGGTCCAATTGTATTAGACAATTGTATTATATGCTCATGGAATGTATACCCTATATATATTTTTAACACGTATTGCTTTATGACGGTTTGAAAAATTACGGAGCTACGTAAGTATATAAAATATTTTGCCCTTCATATATTTTTATAAATTTTTATCATGATACCTTACGCCTGAAAAGTGCATAGATTCTTCGAATTCAAAAGAAAGGCATAAGTGACATTTTGTAAGCAAGAATCTTTGTATAATATAAAAGACACCAAATCTATTCACTTGACTATTAGTTCTCATAACGCCTGCTCGAAAGGAAGAACATCGAGTACATAAAATAAGAAGGCATCGTGATCTTACCAATTTATTGCCAGATGTCATGATGTTTCCCGTGAATCGATCTCGATAAAAAAAAAGACACATAAATTAATACCAAATGAATAATACCTCTGGTATTGCAACACTGGATATCCTGCTTATCTATTATGAATAATCTTGGGGAACAATTTTTCACTTCCATGTTCTCGGACAACTTATTAAAAACGCGAGTGCAATTCACATTGTTTACTTATATTTTATTTATACTCGCCTGATCTATTTGTAATTACGTCGGACTATTGTCATGGAAATATTACAGTATGTGCAAATGTTTAAAACATATGCATTTTTCACACATTTGCCGCCAGGTTCGCTACCAGAAAGATTTTCCAGTATAAATGCCGAGTGTCATGACTAGAACGTAAAATGCTTAGTGGAACGTGCCTCGTTGATAAAAAAATACCAGCCTCACAGGATACGTTATATAACCTCACAGGATAAATTATTTATCCTAGCGTAGTGTGTGCGTTAGGTGTGCTTTCAGTTTGATCTATCTTTATGTAGCTTTGTACAAATGAACTGAACTTAATTCAATGAAAAAATGCTACCTATTTAGGTGCGAGATATATGTATATATATAT
>NQII01000763.1:375828-609610 GCA_002778355.1 Clitarchus hookeri
TATATGAAAAATTAACTATTTACGATTCTACTGCTATCCCTTAAGTAAGCTGTACAGGGAAGTACGAATAAATATATTTTTAACTTTTTCACTATATTTTTTTTATCCTTATGTCATATTTAAGTAAAGCGATTGTGTGTAAGTCAACCTTTTGTCAAACTCAGTTTACAAAAGAATATTAAAAAAACTAGTGGTTATATTTTGTTATATTTACACTGTAATGCTAAAAGCTATGTTTATACTTTACGTAGATTTCAACACAATAGAAATCTGAGAATTTTACAGAATAAGGCATATATTTATTTTGTGAACATTGTAATATTCCCGTTTACTTCCTAACATGACGGGAGAATCCGGTACACTGTACACACACGACACCAGCGCACCCTGGCAGCGAACATTGTTTGTTACCCAACTAAAACCATTTAGATTTTTAACCTTAGTAGAATAAACCTCACTTCTGTTAAAGAGATGTCAGATACTGGCGAATCCAGTGGAATGCACTTAGGTTTTACTGCCAGGTCAATGGAATGCACTTAGGTTTTACTGCCAGGTCAGTGGAATGTACTTAGGTTTTACTGCCAGATCAGTGGAATTAACTTAGGTTTTACTGCCATATCAGTGGAATGCACTTAGGTTTTATAGCCAGGTCAGTGCAATTTATTAGGAATCATTGTTTGATCAGCAAATAAATTTATTTATGGAATCTTACTGATTTAAGTGGAACACTTCAACATATATGCAGTTAAATTTGCTGTTTTGAAGCTAATTTAACTGTTTCGAGTTTGTAGTGTTCGTAATTATTTCACGTAGCACGCACCCTTCAACGAGCGTCGTTGCCTGGGACTCCGCCCAGCGAGACACTCTCACACGCGTCTCAAGGCTGTTGGGTATTCGCGCCCACAGGCGGCAACAGAAGTGAACTTTGCCCGCCCGTGTGGCAACAAGCGCCAGCAGCATCCAGGTCACGTCTTGCGGGTAGTGCGAACCTGCGACGAGTCGCGGTCATCCAATGACGATGCTAAAGATGTCTCGGCGCACATTGAAAAAAACAACGTTGCTAAAGTGTAAGTACGAATCTCGAAAACCGTGACGTCAATGAGTAAAATACTACGTTAATTGCTGGAAGAATATTTAAGGCGCCGGCTTACCTGGCGCTTAAACTGCGCTGCAGAGTGTTCGAAATACAAATTTATTCGCAAAACGATTAAAGGTTTGTCGACGTGCTCACAAATTAAAGGAATACTAACTTCATACGAGGCCTCTACAGTGTTATGCACACGTCACGCACATGAGAAACACCATTCCAACGTACTCCGAAAGTAGAAAAAAAAAGACGAGTTGAGCGCAAGGGCATCTGGCACCGGAGCTCGAAGCCGTTCTTCCTCGGTCATTCTGGTCCCCGGCGACCATTTTCCCTTCAAAATTTACCTTTTTGCTTTTACCATTAAAATTTCCTAAAAAAAAACACCCCCGCCCCCCTGTGACAACAATAAGTTACTGGTAACGAATGAGCCTACTTTCCTCTACAAAGGTGCAAATGAATTTTAGTGAAGTTCTTGAAATCTAACATGGTAGGAAGTCGTTGACATCTCATTGACAGCAATATTAGTAGAGATGAAACCAGAAAAATGTGAAACTCTACAAAGACAATTAAAATACACATGTGACTTAACAGGGATTTGAATGAAGAAAAACTCAATAAATTAAGATAGCTTGCAATCGACTGCACGCCATTAAAAAAAAGTGACTTCCATAAATAAAATATATTAATTAATACATCCTACCAAAGTACAAATACTTCGCCAAATTAAAAATAATTCGATTGATTGCTTCTGGAGATACAACACAAAAATTATGTTATTTCATGTGGCAATATGTTAGAAAATGGCGGAAAATGAGGCTTTGCATACACAACTTTGATGGATATAACTGAAACCGTCACCATACAAAGTTAAGCTGAAATTTTTTTTACAGTTTCGTAGATAAAAATTCGGAGCCAAAGTGTTTATATGGCCGCCATTTTGAAAATATGTATGTCTGACACTCTCAAAATTAATTAGTTTACATAACAAGCCTTAGTGCTAATTGTTAGCCAAATTTTGTAGAAATGGGTTGTTTTTTCGGAGATCACATATTTTAATTTTTTCAAGTGACACTATTTTACGAAATGGCGGACGAAAGAGATTTAATGTAGACATTTAAATGTTGTTATATGTACAGCGATAATAGGAAGATTCATTGGAACTAGTTTCATGGTTTCGACAATATAACATACAAAACTAACATATATACAGCCGCCATTTTGAAAATAACGGCCTGACATAGTCAGCAACAGATCTTATGTTCTTGAACTTGTCATACCACGAGTTAATGCTCTTGACGTCAGGCGGCATTGTCTGCAAGTTATTCCGGGTCCCGTGGTACCAGAGGACACACTGAACTTTTTCCTGATGATTGAACGTGTCCGGTTTCGTATTCACTGCAACTGCTACACTACAGCCACATTACTGATTCCTGCCACAAAATTAAAACTCTGTTAGTTGGCCATAATTTTGGAACCAGTTTCACATCTCTATCTTAAATAAAGCGGATATGAATAAGTTTGTAATCCGGGAAATACTTTCAGGACAACCCTTATAACTTAACAGGACAAGTTCACTTATTTATTTTTTCAATATTTTTATTCTGGTGCAATATAACAATTTACTGTGATATTTTAAATATGTAATGTTAATGTCTCTGGTAATGTTTGCTACCGCATGAACAAACACCACCAAAAGAGTAGCGAGTGGCCGCGTTCACGGACGGATGTGAACATGCGTGGCGTGCTGTTCGCAGGTGTGCGAGAACGACATCTTGTTGGTGGACGTGGTGAACCGGATCCCAGGCCAGGAGCTGGCGGTCCACTGGCGCGGCCAGCCGCAGCGGGAGACGCCGGTGATGGACGGCGTTCCCATGGTGACGCAGTGCCCTATACCGAGCTACACTACCTTCCAGTACCGCTTCCGAGCTTCGCAGCCGGGCACTCACCTCTGGCACGCGCACACCAGTGAGTCCCTCAGCTCGACGTCGACTCACAGACATCCGTCAGTCACCCGTGCGTCCGGTGCTCACGCCGTATTCGACCAACTGCACGGCAACTTGGTTTTTTTTTTTCTATCCGCCAAACCGTAAAATATTTTTCAATCTTTAACTTTCGACGGATGGACGAATGGGCCGCCGCCTTACGACGACGTTCCGTAAGCGTGGATACGAACTTTCAAATAAAATGCAAGGCGGTGGATATGTGCTTATTTATCTTTGGTGGTAAATTCCGGAAATTAAAATGTAAACAATATTTCAATATCAATACTCACCACATCAAAAAATGATTTCCCCAAAATGTTTTTCTCGTGAAAATATATCACCAACCAACATATACCTCAAACTATAGAAATATCACGATGTTAAGTTGTCACACTGATATTTTGCAGCACAGAAGGGTTGACAGACGACGGATTGTCTGTGAATCGCTTTCAACCGACGGACGAAATTACTGGCGGATGACTGACTGACAGACGGCCGACAAGCGGATGTTTGTGAGTCCATTTTTACATAACACAGGGAATGACCTCTTGGATGTTAGGCACATAATGTGAAATTGAATGAGGGTTTGCAGAGGTGTACCGGCTGGAGCGCTCGCCTCCCACAAAGGCGAGCCGAGTTCGAGTCCCGGCGGGGACGCTCCCGGATTTTCGCAGGTGGGAAACGTGCCGGACAATCCTGTTGGTCGGGGTAGTTATCTCTCGCCCTAGCATTCCTGTGCTGATACATACTCACCTCGCTTCACCCCATCGGCTCTCGAGAATCTCAAGGCTCTTAAGAGTCACCCAAATATGTCCACTCCAACTTAATGTGACAAAGTCCAATTCTAAATTAAAACAATATTTCAGATAATCGATGAATTTTATACACGTAATGAATAATTCCATTTAATTTAGCAGATTGATTACTGAAAATAATACTTATTAAATTATAGTATGTTGAGTAAATAAATGCTTTGCCTTTATATATTACAAAGTCGTCTTTTAATATGTGAATTGTATAGCCTTTTAATTGAATAATTGGTCAGCTAAATCTAAACCACAATATTGATTAAAAATGTGTTAATTTTAATGAATACAACATGTTCTACAACCAAGAGCAATACGGTTCATTTTGGGATTTTATGAAATAAATAATAATAATAACAATTAAGTGATTTGTTAAATCCATTAGGTAAGCTCATATTCAGACTTGCTTATCCTTCAACAATATTACAGTTCTTTGCCTCCTCGCATAGTTTAGACCGCTACAACTAACCGTCCTCTCCGGGTGTCACATTCCATAAACATCACCAAATATAATCTCCCTCCACTGAAGATTCACGCTTCAGAAATCTCTGTCAATTAGCTTTCCATCAAAGACTCGTTTGCAAAAATGTCACCATGTAATTTTTACCGAATTTCCTTCATGCGCAGGTATCACTCTGCACAAGTGCCAATGAATTTCCTCCTTTCACAAGTGTCACCCAGTTAAATTGTCTTTTTATGTCATTCACCACACATGTCGATCAACAAAAATGTTCATTTCCTCCAGGAACTTAAGCTGAATTGCACAATTATCAATAAGTCTCCTCCCTAAGCTAGTGTCACCTAATGTAACTGTCAGTAACTCGCACCTTCCCCATGAGATTGTCATGCAGCGCAAAGGTCACTAAGTCTCCATTACACACATGTCACTCATCATGTTCCACTAAGTCTCTTCTCTGTGCAAGTGTCATCCAGTGCGATTGTCACTAAATCTTCCCCATATGCCAGTGTCACTCAGCGCAACTGTCGCCAAGTCTCCCTCCTATACGAGTGTCCCCCAGTGTAGTTGTCACTTAATCTTCCCCCATGCAAGTGTCACTCAGAGGAACTGTCATCATGTCTCCTTCCTACACAAGTAACACTCAGTGGAATCGTCGATAAGTCTTCTGGGCTTGTCACTCAGTGTATTTGTCCACTAAATACCCTACGCAATTGTCGGCAAGTCTGAACGAAACGCACGCAAGCATGAGCGCGGCTAACCCAAAATATTCCCGTCACGTGAGTGAGAGTGGACGCAATGTTGTGGAAGAACACCCAAATCCACTCATAAATTCACTCACAGCACACATACCTAGGCTCAAAAGACCTCCATTCTCCACAACGCATCTCAGGGAAGACCACCACCAAAGTCTTAAACTGCACTCCAGCTCCAGCGAGGAAGAGAAAGAAGATCTGCAACAACAGTGAAGGAAGGCTTGAAACAGAATAACAAGTGAAACAGTAAAGAAGTGTAATCAGTGTAATATTAAACAAACGACAGTGCATTAGGGTTTTTTTACAGGGAGTTCTCCCTTTTTCCCCAAAATCAAAGAAGCGAAAAACCCCCAAATTAAAAAAGAGAAAACACATAAACCCTAAAATAAATAAAAAAATTAATTATTAGATAGCTAAATAAATCCCAACACAGTAAATTAAAATGTCATTGCCAGTTTATATTTAAAAGTATAACAAAGAATTTATGTAAAATACAATTTTGAATAAAAAATTAACTTTAGTAATTAATAACTGAAGCCAGTTAAATTTTGTGGAATGTCTAACAACTAGAATAGTAGTAGTAATAATATTTTTAAAAATGTTGTGAGCAGCATGTGTGTGGCGCAGGCTCGCAGGCAGTGGACGGGCTGTTCGGCACGCTGGTGGTGAGGAGACCAGCGACCACTGACCCCGTGAGGCAGCTGTACGACGTAGACGACACGAGGTACCTGGTGGTCTTCAGCGACTGGGGCCACGCCCCAGCCGTTCGGACGCTGGTGGGGTCCACAGCTCGCGCCGCCACGCTGCTGGTCAACGGCCGGGCTCCGCTACAGGTACTGCAAAACAACTTCTCAACAGTTACTAGTCCGTTTCTGTACGTTCGTAGTTTGCGCGGTACTGCAACACTACTACTCAACAGATGCTAGTCCGTTTCTGTACATAGGTAGTATGCGCGGTACTGCAACACTACTTGTCAACAGATACTAGTCCGTTTCTGTACATTCGTAGTTCGTGTGGTACCACAACACTACTTCTCAACAGCTGCTAGTCCGTTTCCGTACATTGGTAGTATGCGCGGTACTGCAACACTACTTCTCAACAGATGCTAGTCCGTTTCTGTACATTCGTAGTTTGTGTGGTACCACAACACTACTTCTCAACAGTTGCTAGTCCGTTTATGTACATTCGTAATATGCGCGGTACTGCAGCACTACTTGTCAACAGATGGTAGTCCGTTTCTGTACATTCGTAGTTTGTGTGGTACCACAACACTACTTCTCAACAGTTGCTAGTCCGTTTCTCTACATTCGTATTTCGCACAGTAGAGCAACACTACTTCTAAACAGTTGCTAGTCCGTTTATGTACATTCGTAATATGCGCAGTACTGCAACACTACTTCTCAACAGATGCTAGTCCGTTTCTGTACATTCGTAGTTTGTGTGGTACCACAACACTACTTCTCAACAGTTGCTAGTCCGTTTATGTACATTCGTAATATGCGCGGTACTGCAGCACTACTTGTCAACAGATGGTAGTCCGTTTCTGTACATTCGTAGATTGTGTGGTACCACAAAACTACTTCTCAACAGTTGCTAGTCCGTTTCTCTACATTCGAAGTTCGCACAGTAGAGCATCACTACTTCTAAACAGTTGTTAGTCCGTTTATGTACATTCGTAGTTTGTGTGGTACCACAACACTACTTCTCAACAGTTGCTAGTCCTTTATGTGCATTGGTAGTATTAGCGGTACTGCAACACTACTTCTCAAAAGTTGCTAGTCCGTTTATGTACATTCGTAATATGCGTGGTACTGCAACACTACTTGTCAACAGCGGCTAGTCCGTTTCTGTACATTCGTAGTTTGTGTGGTACCACAAAACTACTTCTCAACAGTTGCTAGTCCGTTTCTGTACATTCGTAGTTCGCACAGTAGAGCAACACTACTACTTTTAAACAGTTGCTATTCCGTTTATGTACATTCGTAGTATGCGCAGTACTGCAACACTACTTGTCAACAGATGCTAGTCCGTTTCTGTACATTCGTAGTTTGTGTGGTACCACAACACTACTTCTCAACAGTTGCTAGTCAATTTATGTACATTGGTAGTTGGCGCGGTACTGCAACACTACTTCTCTACAGTTGCGAGTCCGTTTATGTACATTGGTAGTTTGCGCGGTACTGCAACACTACTTGTCAACAGATGCTAGTCCGTTTCTGTACATTCGTAGTTTGTGTGGTACCACAACACTACTTCTCAACAGTTGCTAGTCCGTTTATTTACATTCGTAATATGCGCGGTTCTGCAACACTACTTGTCAACAGATGCTAGTCCGTTTCTGTACATTCGTTGTTTGTGTGGTACCACAACACTACTTCTCAACAGTTGCTCGTCCATTTATGTACATTGGTAGTTGGCGCGGTACTGCAACACTACATCTCAACAGTTGCTAGTCCGTTTATGTACATTGGTAGTTGGCGCGGTACTGCAACACTACATCTCAACAGTTGCTAGTCCGTTTATGTACATTGGTGGTTTGCGCGGTACTGCAACACTACTTGTCAACAGATGCTAGTCCGTTTATGTACATTGGTAGTTTGCGTGTATCTCAGAAAATACATATCCTGGCAGTATGAACTTTTACCAGAAAATTTAAATAAAAAAATAAAAAATTTTCTATGCTCAAACAGTTTTGTTAATATAATATTATATTTATTCTAAAACAAAAATGGCGGAGACTGTTAAATATCGCATTTTCAGGGCCCTCCTACGCAGCTTCATTACTAGGCAGGAAGCAATTTAGACTGTAGAATCGTAGTATAATCTACGGGTTTTCGTCACTCGTAATAAATTCACACTGGTACATATCTAATTTTCACAGGAATTCGTTGCAGCGGAAGCACCGCTCGCAGGTTCAGCGCCTGGCGCATAGGGGAGACGGGGCGCTGGTCGTGCGCTTTATTGTCGCCCTTATCGCTGTGCTTCGAAAACTGAACAAATCTGCGGGCCATACACTCTTCCGCCTACCAAGCCTACTGATGCGGAGTTAAAATGGCGTTATCAATGTCCAAGAAATTATTACTTAATGCGTCAGTATTAATAATTACTGTTTCAAGAAATAATTCAATACGTCTTTATTAGGGGGATACTGCCATCTTAAGAAATTCTAAAAAAAATTAAACCAAAATATTTTTATCGTAATAAATACATTATTATAATATATTTTAGGGAACAAAATATTAAACGTTAATTTTTGCACTAGTTTTTAACGTGCAAGTATGCCTTAAGGAATTTCTGAAATTACAATTCCTGTTTCAAAATGTTACATTTAAATTTGATACATTAAGAAAGAATTACTTCAAACATTGAATCCCCATTTAAACTCTGGGGCTGCCTGCAGCCTTTGTACGTAGCGACCTTAAGCACAGTTCGCTTGCGCGTATTTTGTGTACAAGAAAGTGAAAATAAAATGTGAACAGATAACTTAAGAATGACGTACATGCTAGCTAGCATGCGAGAAGTTGTGTGACCCCTACACGCGACATGCGAGGAAGAAAGTTGATGAGCAAATGTGGGTTTTATCAAACATTTCAGTCACAAAAGTGCCACCGCTTACACGTACAAGAAAAAGATCTCTCTCTCTCTCTCTCTCTCTCTCTCTCTCTTTTACTCGTTCACTCAAATAATTATAACTGTGGGTCTGGAACTCGTTTTAACGTATAAAATAAATAATAAATATACCCCCTCATTTTAAGCATTAAATATGTATATTTTGTATACATTCGTCATGTACAAGAAACATTGTGAAAAATAGGACTTTTCCTATACGGCACTAGCTAGTATACAAGTTCTTGTGTGCTAGTAGCTAGCATACTCAGAGGGCGTTCACACTATGTAAGTCAGGGTGTACCCGAAAGTGTTCACCTTATTGTACTAGAAAGATGCCCCTGTGCACTAGGCTTTACTGTACAACTCACTTTAATCTACAACAACTGGCCAGTTGGCACGTGTCATTACTCAATTTGCAGTTAAAAACTTGCCGAATCGCGTGTACTTGTTGGTAACATCTACACTATACTACTTAGGTCAAATAATTTTTACGAATTTTGTAAATCAGTGGTTTTCTTTTAACCCTTAGATTGGTGCCGATGTAATATTACGTTTGCCTGAATTATATAGTTTTTATAGATTTTACTATAATTAAATAATGTCCAAATCCCTTGAATATATCGACAACCTAATATTGCGTTGCTACCAATTTTCATGGAATCCTCTGCAACGTAACAATACGCAGCACTCGACGTGTAAGTTGCTCAAATGCACACAATGCAGCGTGCACTGTGTTACACGGGAAGTAATATTTCATTACGAATAGACAAATCGCCATCACATTGTTTAACGTCAGGCCTGTAATGGACGTTGCGTGGCACAGCGTAGCGAACGGTGTATCGCAGATCGGCACTACGATGGTAAGTGGTGATGCAGATAACAAGAACACTAGTGTTAATGCTGCAGCGAACATAAGCCTCTCACTTATAACTTACCGTTACTGACTGCAAATCTGTGCCGTACTCAAAGTGTTCAATAAACCTGTACTGATGTCTTCATAGTTACTTTTCTAAAGTACTGAAGATATCATTGTAAATTTTCACGTAACTACAACAATTGCAATAAATTTATATAGTGACTTCACCAAGAGATGGAAATATTAAATAAGTAGAGTAAAAAAAAATAATATTTATTGCTTATTCCTGGCCTCTTCCAAGTTTATATTCTTTAAATTCAAGGTGTAACAAAATAGCTTCACAAAAAAAAAAAAAAAAAAGGAAATTTAAAAAATTGGTTTTAAATAACATAAAGCTCGATACACAAAGTTAGTAAATTTCACATTATAACAATAACCGTTCATACGCACACAATTAATGAACCATACTGCAACATAGTTAACAATAAAGCACATAAACTTACAAAAAATAAAACATAAATATTAATTTAATTTTATACATGGACTCGTGTAATAGTATTCAACAAAACGTATTTATTAAGCATTTGGACATTCTTATTTAGTTACTAACGACTACAACTGCGCGTTAAAAATATGCTGAGATAATGAATGTAGTGAATTTCCCGAAAGTATGAAATGCATGATAAGGCGTGCAGTAAAATACATATGATTTCCAGCTAAACTGCATTACCAAATTACACTGGAGAGCCAAAATATCTGGTATAGGCGTGCGTATGCAAATAGCAGAGGTATGGAACCAATCAGAGTAACGCGATGCAGTCGGCAGTGCCTATATAAGACAACAAGCGTCTGGCAAAGTTGCTAGATCGGTTACTGCTGCTAGAATGGCAGGTTCTCAAGTGGTGTTATAGTCGGCGCACGAGAGATGGGACATAATATCTCCGAGGTAGCGATAAAATTTGGATTTTCGCGTACGACCAATTCACGAGTGTACCGTGAATATCGGGAATCCGGAAAAACATGAAATCTTCGACATCGCTGCGGCCGGAAAAAAATCGTGAATGAACGGGACAAACGATGACTGACGAGAATCATTAAACGTGACAGACGTGCAACCCTTTCTCAAATTGACGCAGATTTCAATGCCTCCTGCATACCTTCAGGCTAAGTCGAGTCCATGCCACGTCGTCTTGTGGCACTTCTGCGTGCTCGCGGGGGCCCTACACGATATTAGGCTGGTGTACCAGTTTTTTTTTGGCTCTTCAGTGCATCTTTAAACTAAAATATGTAAATATTAGTAATAATGAGAAATGGCATTTGATATGATAATAATTATGCTCTATATAAAGTTTATATAGGCAGTTAACGACAAAGTGAGCATTTCTGATAGCCCTCTCATTTGGAATAAAAGTCAATTAAGAAATTTAATTTTAGCCTTAGATGATATATTACGAGTAAAGTGGAATATACACACTGTGGTTATTACTTACATTGAAATATTAATTTTTAAAGGTGGTTAAAGGAAAAAAAAATGGCTGGAAAGAAAAAGTAACAAGGACCTCAAATGTGCTCACTTACTGTGAACAGCCTTTAAGAATATTTACAAAGAAGTGCTGTTAACCGAATATATTATACAATTATCCTAACAGATGGTTTGGCCAGTGATGTCAGCCCACTGGTGCATACTGAGAAAATCTACTGGTTTTTCACAAACTAGCTCATGCCCCACATGTTTCGTCTACTGGTAGCACAAAGTATAAAAGTTATAAGAAATGAAAGATTACTAAGCTTTTACATAAACAACAGCAGTGCAGATAACGTGTTTTAAAAACCCCTCTTTTGTCGCGTATGATCATTTCTCTCGCTCTGAAAAATAATATGGCGCTATTTTTACAGAAGGTGTGGAGCTCACAAATTTCATTAGATAACATGCAAGCTTGTTGCCAGGAATGATGCATTGTTGACCATAAGGGAGGGCATTGTTTTCTTTCGTACACAGTATGTGAGCATTTTGTTTTCATTGAGCGACCATTCACATTCATTAAAACTTTAGCAGACAGATGTGAATATTATTATTGTTACTGATAGTGATACAGTTACAGATGAATAGATAAATAGTGTTCACGCAAACATTCCACTTTACACCGTAAAAAAAACATAATGCTTTCAACTGTCGTGGACAGCTTTTACCGAATGTGATAGGCACCTAAGCATTAAACATTTTTACAGCTCTAATAACAAAACTTTTTGCCTACTAGCACTTCATAATGTGAGAGGCGAATAGATAAGATAGACAAACAATTTGTAGGCCTAATATGTTTTACAAAGGCTGTCTCGATTTCATCATTATGCTGCTGTGTAAACATGTTTCATATGCAAATGCTTAAGCAGTTATTAAAAAATGTATATATTTTCAACAAAATTCATTTTCATATACACCCAAAAAAAAAATAATTGTACAGTATTTATGATGGATCTACTAAAGGCGAACCCTGGTAAACTTCATTAATATCGGAGTTTTTTTCTATTTGCCGTTCTCTGCTGAGAATGAATTTCCTGCATCTCTGCAAGTTACCATTCCCTGTACGTACAATATCTACTACCGATGTTTTTCGAACAGTTAGTACACGGTTGTCGACTGCGCGAGCATCCCCTTTACAACCCCCTTTCCGCCCTTTCCGGCGACCCCGCTTTCAAGCTTCCCAACGCCTAGATAACTGCCTGTCACTGTACAGTGCAGTCGGTGTTGCGATACGTTTTGAGTAGTGATAACGACTTAATGTAGCGTGACTCTGTACTAATGTGTGTAAACACATGCGATTTTGTAATGCGTCGTCGGCACTGAAGACACTACCTGGCAGCACAGCAGAACAGACACTGCAATCATTCGAGATTATGCAGGTGGCGTATGAAAACAATATCTCTTAGACACACGCCTTAAGAAATCCCCTCGGCCAGAATTCTACCGGCGTAAACATTGGGGAGCGCGGTGGCCAAACACGAGGCACACCCCGTTCTATCCTGCGAGAGCGATACTCTGTTTTGAGGTGGTCACGCAGATTTCTGGTGAAATGGGGAGGTGGACCGTCGTGTTGCCGCCACATCAGTTCTCCGATGGCGAGTGGAACATCCTCCAGTAACTGTGGCAATCGAAACTGCAGGGAATTGTGATATTGAAATCCTGACACACGGTTCGGCGGCAAGAATGGGCCAGTAACACTGTCCCCCACTATGCTGGTCCAAATGTTGATGGTAAAGCGGTGCTGGTAGCCTCTCGATACAGTTGAACGGGGGTTGGAGGCGTGCCACATGCGGACACTTCTACTGTGGCAAAGGCCTTCCTGTGTGAACGTGCTTCGTCTGTAAACATAACATTACATTCACACTGCTGCACGAACCACCGGCGGGATTCTAGCTGTGGGACATAATCTGCTGGCCCCTTTGCTTGTACCCTACGTGCATTGTATGGACGCAGCAGCTGTTCATGGAGGACACGCCATACTGTGCCAATCGATGCAAGCGTTCTCTGCGCGATCGCGTGGATGCTCCTCGAAGTGTTGTCCTCTACATTCTCTAAGACCACCTCTGTGGAGTGCGGACGGCTGTCGGTAAACCAGGTCCACATCGACGCTGAAACGTGCCTGTTTCCCGTAGTCGCTGTATAAGTTGTGCGAGTGTCTGGTGGCTCGGCTGATGTGCAGGGTATCTTTGGCTGTAGACGCGCGCAGCTGCTGTACCGTCGCCTCTCACTCCACCATACACCAAGACCATGCCAGTCATTTCAGGATTGGTGAACTCGTCCATCTTCACGTCTGCAGTACCTAGTGAATCCAACCAGTGACAAGCTGCGAAAAAATAAGCTGGCCGGGGCAGACGGAGGGGAAAACTACACTGCTCAAGAGGGGGAAAGGGGAACTGGCTGTGACCTGTAACATCATGCATAATACCACCAACTTGTGTTTACTAGCGGGAGTAGGATGTGTTGCTTACCCACAAGGCCATGGCTTTGCTACAACTGTGCCCTTCGTTAGCGTTTTACACGGCAACGGTTGGTCCTCGAGAGTCGCAACTAGGGGACATTTTGTGCTAATTACGACGTCCTGCTTCATGCGATGGTATCCACAATCAATTTACCCTTACAGCGTCAATGTTGCATGCAATCAAAGGGTGCCAACCCCTATTAATTACATGATGATGTAATTAATACGACGTTCCATATCGTCCTTTTGTACAAGAATTTTGTTTGATTAATTCGTATACCAATTTGTATCCCTCTTACACGTAATATGCTTGTCGCCCTCCCCCTTTAAGGGATTCTACAGCCCTTTTTATTTGAGATCAACTATGAGTGTTCCATTCCATTTTTTTCTCTTTTTTGGCCACGAATCACACGCCCAAATTTATACACATGATTCCTTAACACCTAGTATAAATATATATAAATATATATATATATATATATATATATATATATATATATATAAATACATATATATAATTTTTCTAAGAGCGAGAAACACAGGTTGTTTTTCCTTACTCCTGGCAGGCCACAGGTATGCGTTTACCTCTCTCAGAAAATGTTTTTTTTTACATCCACTGTCTGCTCGCCGACCACGTTAAGAGACAATATAGAGAACTGTGGAGAGTTCTCTAGTTTTGAGAGAACAGTATCTTCTCTATAGTCTGTTCGCCATATCTTCACACTTTTTGTATCGAGCTTTTGAAATATTACCCCATGTATGATATGTTTTGCTACTTCCGAAGTATGCCGTGTATCATGAGTGTTTTATACTTCTGTAATCATAAAAGTATTTTAACTTTTTTAGTTTAAATAAAATCTATATTTAATTTTATAATTTTAATCATTTGTAGTTTATGTTAATGAAAACACGAAGAATATATATAAGCGTTGGCAATGCCAGTAAATATAGTTTTTATGCAAGCTATTATTAAACTAAGTGCGCAAAAATGATGCGTGTTGTCACTATGGTGTAAATTTCTAGACATGGTTAAGCTTTGTTTGCATTAAACAGATAAATAGCCTGAAAGTGTGACGGGAAGGGCTTCAGAAAAATTTGTAATTAACATAAATGGACTATATAGCTTGGCTCTTTTTACAATAGCGCTCTATACATGTAGTGTTGTAGGGTGGCTTGTTGAGTGCCAGTAGAGAATGTGGATAAAGAGAAGACACAACCCACCGAATTCCCCGTGACAGTATGCGCTTTACCCTTGCAATGTTGTGAGAGAGGTTGTTTTGGTGTGTTGGTACAGGATACGGAGGGGCACAATACACATCCCACCGTGTTCCCGGTGCGACAGGGACTGCGCTACCGGCTGCGCATGGCGTACATGGGCGGCCACAGCGGCTGCCCCATCATCGTGTCCGTGGACGGACACCAGCTGCTGCTGATCGCCCTGGACGGATCGCCCGTCTCCTCCAGGCTCTTCTCCTCCGTCACCCTGTCCCCAGGTACGACCTCCGACGTAGGAAACTACCACACACTGAAGAAGAGGCAAGCGAATGGGGGATGTGCAGCAAAGTGGCTGACATCTAGTAGCAGGTTGCTGAACCCCAGTCGCCTAGCTTCATGAGACACACAGGCGCCACAGATTTACTGGCAAAAATATTTTTCAAAATTACAGATTTACATTTGGAGGTGGAGAAAGCCAGCACCGGAGTTTGTCCACACTCTGTTGTCTGCGCCGATACCAGACGACCACCTGGGTCGGCGTTTAGTCCTGATACATTTCAGGAGTAGGAGATAACCTGCGCAGACGAGGGTTTCTTTCTGCTGCGCAGATGCCCTGGACGGCAGCGTACAGGGAGATGACGATGAACGTATCACTTTGATTTGCACTTCAAAGCAAGTACGGCGTGTGGTGGAACTTTTGTGACCATCTGTTGTCTCTTATAAGTTATATTGTTTTGTTAATAACGAAATGCCAGACATTTTTTTTTGCAATCGTATTACATTAACAATTTACATGTCTCTGAATGTAAAAATACATAATTATTAGGAATTTTTACATTAAATTCATAACAATTTGTTTTTCGTGCTGATAAAATATTAGGCTCCTTTTTTACTAGTTTGGACAAGAACCTGGGCCATTGGGCGTTCCCAAATAAAAATACTGTGCTGCGCCACTACTGAACCCGCAAAATTAAGGCAAACAACTTAGTGTTACCTTTAACGTAAACAGTGGAGGAATAAATATTTAACTGAAAAATAAATTACTTACGATATTGCTTATCTTCCCAATACAAAAACACCCATTTTAAGAGTATTTCACTGCAAAACACTCCTGTTTCCAAAGAAATTGTGTAAGAAAGCAGAAAATTGTAAAATATTCTCACACGTACTATCGTTTTTAAACTCGCACACAGATGATACAATTATAATTTACATCATATTAAACATACTGTATCTATTCAACATTCCTGCAGCTCAAGCCCGGACGTGATCACAGTTGGATGCAAGTTCGCATTGGAGCGGATCACTGACAAGCGCTGCTGCTTTGCAGTTTGCCACCTGCAAGAACTCACGGGATTGTCCTCTGCATCAAGAGAAACGCCCTTGCTGGTCGTATGTGAATGGCGGAGAATAACCTAATGTTCGGCAGAGAAATGTGTCATATTTACGCTCTAAATCGGAATCAGTGACCATCTATTGATTGCCAGTTGAAACTCCTCCATCTGGAATCAGCATAAAAAGAGAACTTTTTAATCTCTTCAGTTAAAATAAATCCACTAATTCAAAAAGTATAAAATCAGTTTATTATTGTTGATTAGTTAATAAGGTGCAGGATTTTAAATTAATTGCATTACTGTGTAAAATAAATTAACCACAATTATTTTGTTGCAAAAAATAATATCGTCTCTACAAAAAAATTGTTCGATGTGGTTAGGCTCAAACCTCCGCCCTAAACGCAACATATATGTCAGTCTTAATTTCTATCGTCTTAGTAACTTCGCGACTTTTTTTTAAAGTCGGTTTTGTTTTACTTTATTGACCGATTTATTTGCCGGTGGACATAGTGTGTGACGTTTGACAGTGTGAGTGTGTGTTGCCGTGCGACGAGCTCAAGTTGTACACATACTTGATGGCAACTTCACAGTACACATGTGTGCGACACGCGAACTGGAAACCTGCCGCCGGGGAACCGCGTGTTACGAACTAACTTTTCAGCTAGCTCGTACTTGAAAGTATTATGGGACGTAGCTCGATAATGACTCATGATTCGGTAGAGCACAACAGTATCTGATGAGGTTTTATTACATGAAGATTATACAGTTGCTTTTTAAATGACTATTTATCGGGGGAGCTTTAAATTTAATACCAAGATGATTATTTAATTACATTATGATTCACGCCATTTTAATTAAACCTAACTGGAAAGTCATCACCTTGTTAATGTTGCCGGAGGCTGATTCTACGAGACGGTTAACGATGGCCGGACACATCGATCTTCCTGGTCTGCTTTTCTGGTCGGGTCGCCCAAAGGACTAAAGACTAAAGACGATAGACGCTCGTTCCGGGTGTTACGCCGGCATATATCAAGCGCGTGGTTCTGCGGCCCCGCTCAGTGACCAGTGGAGGGGATTTCTGCAACTGTCTTCTTTCGCAAGGATCGACGACCAAATGGTGGCGTTACAATCCCGCTCGTTTCCAGGTTTAATGTTTGAAGGTGTGATCAGACAAGCCGTTCGCGTCCGACCACATCCATAAATTTTTTGTGTACACAAAATTCGTGTTTTGTGACAAAATCAACCGTTCTTAACGTATCTCACATGGGAATGCTTTGATTTTTTTTATCCAGGAGCTTATTTATAAGCCAACCATAAACAACTAATTTCCCACTGCTTGAATTAGTGGATTTATTTTAACTGACGAATAAGTGATATTTTTCTGCTGATTCTGGATGGAGCAGATATTACCTGGCAGTAAGTAAATATTCACTGATTACTATTAAGAGTGTAGACCATTATCGATATTATTTTGTTTATCCTCGGACCTTTTCCAAGCGACTCTGGGTGCGCGGTTTCCGGGGAGAGGAAGTGAGGTGTGTATATATCCCCCGGAGCTGTGCTTGGTGCTTGGGAGAGCACACACTCCCCGGCGAGGAAGGGATCACACCTCCCTTCTATTGACGCCACCCAATGGTGTGGTGAACGAGATGCTACTAGAGTTAAAGCATTAATCTAGGACTACATTCCCTTTTTTTTTTTTTTTTTTTTTTATCCAGNAACTAGTCGTGCAGCGGGTAGAAACCCACAGTAAAAAGGGTGATAAGCGTTTATGGGAACGAATCGTTATGATCTCAGGAAGTAACAACTCCTGGGCATGTTCTGACATGAGTGGCATCTCGGGTGAGTAGTATGGTCAAGGCGATTCTGGGACACGTAGGAAGCTGTGCGGTGTAAAGTCGTTGATACGACAGGATTTTTTTGGAGAGATGGTGTTAAGGTGCGCGAGAGCTGTGAACTAGTCGATCACTGCCAGCATAGCATGGTGTTTGGTGGGGTGAGTATTGCCGGCTCTGTAGAGATTAGTGAATGTGGTCCATCACTACAGGACTACCGGGATCTTAAGGTGTCAGGTGACAGGAGAACCCTCGGCTTCAGGTCTGTGGTTTTCACGTATGCTGTAGAAGAAAAAAACTTTGAGTTGCCTCTTACCACCTCAACCTCCACAAGACCCGGCTCCACGGGAACCTGGGGAAATGATGGGATCCAGACTTAAGTAGCCGTAAATTAACATGCTAGACTCGCATCGCAATGTTAATTAAAAAATATTATTTGGTTCGTTCGGGGCCAACTTAACTAGGGAGGCCTGCATGTTAGAATGCACTCTAGCATATATGTTGTCACGGTTGGTGTTTTTTTTTTCAAAGGTTGAATTCACAAGTGCTTGCTTTACCGTCGCTAGCCTTTACAACGCCATGACGGGTGTGCAGGAGAGCGACTGGACGCGGTGCTGCACGCCAACCAGCGGAACGCCTCCTATTGGCTGCGAGCGAGCACCAATGAGAAGTGCGCCCATCCTGCCCGCAACGGCCTGGCAGTGGTGCGGTACGAGGGAGCTGATCCTGCGCCGGTCGTCGTCGGCGACATCTCCAACTCCGTGGACGAACCGGAACACGCTGGGCTGCACGTATGCACAAGCACTGTCATTTTAAAATTTATTTAGCAAACTTTACAAATTCATGAACAGCCTAGCTGCACGAAGGAAGGAAGTGAATATCAACATTGTTTCGCCTCGTTCGTATTTTTAATTCACCACAGTAGAATTAAGGAATAAATATTTTGTCAGTGTGTTTATAACTTACTACACTCAAAGATCGAGCCGGTCATGCCAGACATTGAAGTAATATTCATTGTATGTAAGTCGAGGGCGGATCGTTATAATGAACTGGGAGCCGGTGACTATGGTTTAGTGCAATTTACAAAATTCTGTGGGGATCGCATTTAATGCAGTGAAATTAAGTCATCAATCAGACACTGACAACAGGTGGAGACATTTCTGCTGAATTTCTCGTATTTCGATACACTTTCCACTATTACATGTATCGACAGTGTAGAAAGTGTTAACCAAAAATACTTATTAAACGAAAACATTACGATTTTGTCAGTAGTTTACCAAATAAATACAAAAAAAATAATTCTTTTCCAACAACAAACTATTTGATTGTCACTATACAACAATTAATTTGGTCACCAAACAGACTTTGTCTGATTCAACAAAACCGTTTTCTCAGTATAGGCAGACGACTTCCTTAATATCTTGTCGACAACGAGGTCGTCATATACGGGGCAAGTTGCTCGGAGAAGCACGGACAAGCCATGGCCGTGGCCTGTAGTGAGCAACAATTCCCAGCATTTGCCTACAGTATGATTCTAAAATCATGGGACAAACATTGAGGGGTGGTAGAGCTCACTAAAAAAAAAAACAATTATTTTATAGGAATATATGGGCGGAAGTGGCGCGTTGAGGCACAAACACAAAAATATCACATGAAGTGCAACACATGGTTTATTTATAACGTTGCCGCTAAATACCTTTTTACAGTAATGTTTATAATAATTGCTCAAAATTGCTACCACCGAGAGTAATGCAAGCTTGGTAGCATCGGTGGAGTGATGCTGATGCTGATGCAGCAGGTCACTGGCTCACCGTTTGACTGCCCTCAACTATCGCCACCATTGTCAGCCAATCACGCCATATGTAGAGGTCTCCAAGCATACGTGACTTTTGGTGGATGCATTTCCAGCAACTGTTTTAACATTTTCTGTATGGAATCACTCGTTACGTATGCTACTAATGAACATTTTATGTTTCCGTTAATGTGTTATGTTATTGTGTTTGTGCCTCAACGCGTCACTTCCGCCCATATATTCCTATGAAATAATTGTTTGTTTTAGTGAGCTCTATCACCCCATAAAGTTTGTCCGATGATTTTAGATTCACCTTGTATAGTGGTTTCGGTAAACCATTAAAAACCCTCATCAGTGCAAACGGACCGGGAATCGAACACAGTAACCGCAGGATGCAAGTCTAGTGGTATCCCACTCCGCAACCAGTCTATGTCAGTGACAGAATCGAGAAATTATTGCACGAGCGTTTACAGAAGCCTGAACATAAAATAAATCCGCAGAAAAATAATACCGTTAGATCATTTAAGTTTTAGCATACGACAAACATCACATGGAATTTTAAAATCATCTAATATATTGTAAACCTCGACAATAATGCCGAAAGATACCTATGTTATTTTCTCCGTGAGAGTAAAACTAACTTTAATCACAGTTTATATACGTCATGTTGACACATTTTGGTTGCTTAATAAGTTGTATATTCGTCACAACGTGGTTATTGTTGTAAAATTCGTCTGTATATGAGTTATGAGTATAAATAAAATAATGAAGTACTTTCCACCGTCCTCAATTAAGCATATGAAATTATAACAATATAAAATTATTACAAACACTGCATCTGGGTTGACATGGTCGCGTGTAGGCCACAGTGACATTTCCTGGTAGAATTCCTGATGCTCATAAGGCTCATATGGCATCAATTTAGTAGTGTAATGTATGTTTGTAGCCTTCACTGGTACTATTTCCATAGCATATGTAGGTTCCGTTAGAAACAATGGGTTCGGAAGACCAGGTTGAGAAAGCCGGTGTGTGTGTTTCACGATACCGTCAATAAACTGGCTTGTGATTGATTATACATCCACGAAATTGGCTGTTCTATGAAAAATGCATCATTATTCTGATTCCAAAATAAACTCTCTGGTCTCGTTGTAGTGTCTTTGGTCTAGTTCCTTCTGATACACAGTTTATTTTCTACATAAAACACCACAAATCCTTAAAATTTAAAATATCTTTCGTTTGGACTTCACACACCCTAAAATTTCCAGTTGTGCTAATTCTTACAACCGGTTCTGTGACTTCGTTTGCGGAGTACAGTCGATCGTGCTTCCTAAGGGTGCATTTTTTGGTGGCAAATTCATGTCACAAGGTAGAAATTAATGTCCTGTAACAGGAAAAGTACTACTAATTTTTTTGTAAATCGGTCAGTATCTGAGCGGCTTTGCCAGGGTGTAATTTTTATTCTGCCCTCCACAACTGTCGGCAAAGAAATTAAGCTGTGTCATTTCGGGAGAAATGTCTTGCAAGTTGTTATACAAGAATGAACAGACCTCATTACACCCTTAATTGGCAACACCCTCCTGATGAATGTATATTTTCGCTTTATTTGTTTTATTATTGTGAATGCAAAATACGTTGGTTGTGAGCTGCTACAAGTAAATGGTCTCTTGTACAGGAATAACAGGTAGCTGAATATTTTGCATAAGATCTATTGACAGATATAATATGCGGGGATGATTATTCACGCATGTCTTCTCTTGTAAGTTTGATAGAATTTGTCCGCCCATATTGTGTGTACAATAAGCTCCGCCGATGCACATCTTTTCGCCTTATCATTAATATGAGGGTCACGAAGTTCAACTTCCAATTCTTCACACATGCGGCATGCGTCTATTTGGGGGTACCCAAATGAGAGGGACGTAGTTGGCATTGAAAAATGCTTTAAAGACTTGGACACTGCCTGTGACAGTGGGATGCTTCTCCAGGAATACCTGTGCATTATCTTCACATTAAGCCTGGTATCTTTATACCCAATTACTTTCGCGCAATAATGACTTTCTCTTGCTGGGTATCTATCAATGTGTTCTCTCATCTGCTGCTAGGTTTCTGGGGCAAAGCATTAGCACTGGGATTTTCCCCTCTGCTATGTTTCTGACCAGTGAGGTCATCTTGCTGGCGTGTGTGGTTAAAGTTCGCATTGCACGCCGTCGTTCCACTTCTGTACTCTTAAATAAGAAGTGCCTTGCTCATATAGGCGAAAATGCATGTCATGAGCGTGCCCAGGTGGCCCTTAGCGTTCCCACGCTTCTGTAGTCTGTTCGCGGTTAACTGAGCAGTTTTGAAATCAACTTTTGAAAAAGGCTACTGTCCCTATCTGCATGCAGTTTAGCGGTCGCAATGAAATATGTGTCGAGTAAAGTTGGTAACGACAGAGGTAAAGTAATTGCGTGTCGTGTTATCAAATTAAAAGTGCTTGGTAGACATATAACTACTGAAATTACACCGTAGAGCCAAAAAACTTGTATAGGCGTGCGTATATAAATAACACAGGTATGGAACCAACCAGAGTAACGCGATGCGGTCGGCAGTGCCTATATAAGACAACACGCGTCTGGGCAAAGTTACTAGATCGGTTACTGCTGCTGGAATGGCAGGTTATCAAGATTTAAGTGAGTTTGAACGTGGTGTTATAGTCGGCGCACGAGAGATGGGACATAGCATCTCCGAGGTTGCGATAAAATTTATGTTTTCGCGTACGACCATTTCACGAGTGTACCGTGAATATCAGGAATCCGGTAAAACATCAAATCTTCGACAGCGCTGCAGCCGGAAATAGATCGTGAACGAATGGGACAAACGACGACTGACGAGAATCATTAAACGTGACAGACGTTCAACCCTTTCTCAAATTGGCGCAGATTGGATTTGTGGACTGCCCTGCAGGATTCATGGTGTGAATTGCCTCCTGCATACCTTCAGACATTAGTCGAGTCGATTCCACGCCGTCTTGCGGCACTATTGCGTGCTAGGGGGGCCCTACACGATATTAGGAAGGTGTATCAGTTTTTTTGGCTCTTCAGTGTATTTATTCTTCCTTAAGTTTTTTTTGTAATCCACAAATGTATAGGAATCACCGAACTGGTAAAATATTTACATTTACTGTAATTTCACAGTTTCATTAGATCACTGTGTGAAAAAAGTTTTTAGGCCCATTACAAGGTTAATTTTACATATAGTGTATGAATACACAATTTGAATACAAGTAGGTCTTGATAATGGCCTTGAAAAGTTCTCAGTTTACCGTGAACACACTCAAGGCGGAAAACCTCCAGCCTGACGTTGCCCTTCCTACAGTTGTCGCTGATAGTGCAATGTCTCGGGTTTGGCACCCAGGTTACTGAACCGCCGGCACTGTTTGCAAGTCGGTTTGATGTGTCTGCAGTTCCAGAACTCCGTCGACCGGACGTGCAGGTCGTCCTCGGGGGGAAAGCTGTGCCTGGACGAGGTAAAGTCAGCCGCCAAGATGTCCCCGGAGCTGTCGGGGCCCAAGGTGGACACCCAGCTCTACCTGTCCTACGGGCTCAAGCGCGTCCAGAGCAGCGCGTCATCATTGGCTGGTGAGATTCTCGGCTCCTCGCGTGCATTCCCGCCTAGCTTATGCGCGAAATAACGTGATTGCAACAACTCATTTGTAATTTGTTACCTGAAAGAGAGATTGTGCCGACGTAACGTGTAACTTAAAAAAAAGTTGTATAATCATGTAAATTAAATTGTTTCGGCATTCGGGAAACATTTACTCAAGACTATTGCCGTCCAGAACGGTAAACAGTTGAAAAAAAAAGTGGTGAATAATTTTCCGCTTGACAGCAAATTAATGTTATAATGCTTTTATTCGAACATATTTCCCGCATACAGAATTATATTTATGAAAGATTTCGATTTTCAATATCGGTAAACTTCTACCGGTAGGTATGCGAAATTATTGTGACTAAGCTTTTTTTAAAACTGAGTTGTTTTGAGTTACCTGTGACGTATTAGGTAAGAGGTCTAAGGAGACGACCAGAACAGAACAGAACAGTCGGTGTTGTTGGTGGGAAACTACTGATTACAGTAATGTAAGTATAGAAAGTAATAAAATGGCACGTGTATGCACATGATTACGACTGAATTTGTTCACAAAATAATGTTTTCTGCTAGAAAATTTCTGCATTTAAGTACGCTCGCCTTAAATGTGGCTGTGTTACACGAGGTTAGGTTAGGAACAAACGTACAGATGGCAGGCTTTTCGCAAGTTTTCGTTGGCTGGAATGAAGAAATATCATGTGAATTGCGGATTGTATATCAGGAAGACGCAGTGCCGTGTTCAAAAACCGCGATTACTGCTTAATTCTTAATGCATATTTTTATTTATTTTAAACGCAGAGTTATTTAGGAGAGGATAAAGATTTCGTTTGTGGGGGAATCATTTTCCCTTTCTCTAAGCGAAGGTCCAGACTCTTGATTCGTGGCATGGGAAGGAGCACTGTATAGTTACAATTAAAAATATATATCTATTTACTCAATGTACGTAATACAATCAGTATTTTATAGAATTCTAATAATATTTCAGTTCTGTTGTAAACCATTCACAGGACAGTTTCATGGCAATTTAATGGTTCTTAGAGAGGGTGTTATGTACCTTGTGCTATTCCATCTGGATCTGCCTTTGGCCTTATTATACAGACATGTGAGTCACCTTGTCACTCAAGCCGTGGATTTTTCATGTGAAATAAACTATAGTGTATTCACGGCTTCTTCACACTTTTTGAATCAAACCTTTGAAAAATCGCCCTTTGAGTAGCATTTTTGGTCGTTTCCTAAATTTGTATGTATTAATAATGTTTTATAATTGTGTTTACATAAAAAAAGCCTAATTTTTCGTACAATTTAACTTATACTGATAATTTATCTATAAACTACTATATACATTTTTTTATTAATATGAATGATATACTTTCAAATAAGGGCGTTGCCATTTGTAACATACTGTCTGTAGAGGCAGCGGTGTTAAGTAGCCTAAACTCAATGTCACAATATTTTTTTTTCTATTTCGGAGCAACACGTAATAAGTTAGCGAACAGGAAGTGAAAACCACGCAATATCATTCAAGTTCCTTGTATTTACTTCGACAATGCCTGATACATTGAGAGTACACCAAAATTCAAAGCTGTACTAGACTTTACTAGTCCTGCCTCACGGATGAGAACTGTACACTTCCGTCCGCTAAACGAGAAACAGTAATACACCGACGGCGCACTAGTCGGGTGCGTTGTCCCTCTGGCGTGATTACACTGGCCAACAGCCATTTTGGTGCCAACGATTTGTCAACTATTCCTGGGTAAGTTTTGGGTGCAGAATACAAAATAGCCATTAAATTTCGTCTATCAGATCTAGTTTTTTTAAATAGGCTATGCTTTCTATGTTTGAAGTAGCTATACACATATTCATTTCTTATAACTTAAAAATGTTCTTTTATACGACTTTCTAGCATAAAGTTAATTCGACAGTCTTGCTGAAGACTCCAACAGTAGTCGGCCTTCATGTGGCTATTCCATCGCCCTTGATATCGATCTTCCATAGTTTTTATGTCCTGATGGAATCTTTCTCCCTGTTCTTCACTACAATCACCTAGGTTAGTATATGTCCATTTGTGTCTATTGTTCCGATTAATACCTTTGATATTTACGAGACAAAAGTAGCAGTCATTGTGATGGTTTCGTGGTTACCTCCAAATAATTGGTACGCCAAACTTTAGGCACTGTCTCATTCCCATGGTCCACTGTCGCAAATGTTCAACACATGTTTTACATACAAAACGTTGAGCCCAAGATTTAACCTGGTCTCCAAATGGACGCCAAAGTATGCCAAATAAGCCTTTTCCACAAAGTCAGAAATACGTTTTCTACTTTCTTTCAAAATGTATTCGCCACATACATAACAAAACACGTTTGGATGATTTACACAGCTACGTCTGCTAGTGGATTCCATGGTTTTAGTTCAGTGTTTTAATACTAAAGAACGGCACAAATAAACACGAAATTAGCAAAACTTTACTCACGAAAGCTCAATAACATACTGAGCCGGGTAAGGCAGAGGTAGACAGAAGGTAACATGGGTCAAGGGTTAACGAGTGGGGATGAAGCAGGTATAAGCAGGTCAGTCGAATCATGGGAAATTCAAAGCATATCTGGCTAATTCGATTTTAATTTGTGGTAAGACATTTCTATTTTGACCTCAAAATATATTTTTATTTCTTTACTTATGCCTTTTATCAGAACTAAAATCAATTAGCCCGTATCTCAATAACTAGAGCTGATAGAAGAAATCTGATGGCATTTTTAGAATCAGCAGATTAAAAATATCCCAAATCAGTCCTTCGTTTTCCAGCACCAAAAAATATTTTTCGTGTTGTTGGCCAGTGTTATTAAGACTGGGTTCGAGCTTTGTTTGCGCGAGGCGGTGGTAGAACTCGAGCAGGGATTCAGAGAAGCTGTGAGTGACGATGAGAGATCTGATTGGTCGCAGTGCCGGCGTGGTCGGTGCCTCACGTGAACAACATCAGCTTCACGTATCCGCCGCACCCGCTCATCTCGCAGAGAGGCGACGTGAGGGCGGAGCTGCTGTGCGACGAGACCAACGTGCCGCGTGGCTGCCACGAGGATGGTCGCGTGTGCGAGTGCGTGCATCTCGTCAGCATCCCTCTGGACCACACCGTCGAGATCCTGCTGCTGCACCACGGTGAGTGCACAACCCTTGACCCCACCGTCCCGCCCTTGCTCCACACGATATGTGTTTTTTCCCTTTTGTATTCATGCAAGGAATTCTTTGGAAACTACTTGCCGTATGTACCTTTGGAACACTACAAATAAATAAGAATGGAGGCGTTAGGGCATCTTCAGAACCGACGAGGGTGAGGCGAGTATAGAGCAGCGCCTGAACGCAAGGGTGGGAGGAACGGGAAATCCCCGAGGAAACCCGCCGAACAGCGGCATCGTCCGGCACGATTCACATGTGCGAAAATCTGATAGAGACCCCGTCGATAATCGAACACGGTTCGCTTAGGTGGGAGGCATGTAATCTGACTCTTCCACGACAGCGGCCCCAATAAAATAAACTGACTTTCACAAAATCTTAGTGTGGAATGTGTGAAATTAAAGTTTAATTTCAGCAAGTAAACGTTGTCGATTTCAAGGTTGTCGATATCGGAGCGCCGTTAAAATACGTTAGTCTGCGGGCAGTGACGTTTTAAAATATTTATTCTAAAAGTGCCCAGTTAAACGGGAATGACCCATAGAACACTATGACCGGGTGTAAGTAGGAAAATGCATCTATTATAGAAAACAAAATTCTCATGAATGTAGATTCCTTATTTCGGTAATGCTTATCAGGATATTATAAGATCTTTACAGCTCATCAACAGTAATTATTGTAAATTAATGAATCAATTTCCATATAACAACTTAAAAAAAAAACGTAAATACAGTATCACCTATGCTCTCAGGACCTCGCTGTTAAGAGCCGCCCAAATCTGTTCTCTTTACTCACCTGTTGCATATGAAAGAATATTTGATTGGACAACAAATTCAGCCCGACATTGGCTGACAGCCAGTAAGTTATAAATTTAATTCAGTGAAGTAAGACTTCCGGTGGTATCTCAACAACTTGGTCTGACTTTAGTTTTTGTTTTTGTTAGTAGAAACTAAAATAAATTAAATATTAGCGCTCCTGGAATACGCTACTTAAGCATCGGCGCCCTCGAGCGGTGGTTGGTGAAGCCAGGCCAGGTTCCATCGGATACATTTTTGGTCGGTGAGTTTTCTCATAGATCTCCCTCTTCCGCTGCCATTGCATTCCGGCCCTGCTCCATACTGTTTTCGCTTCACCCTCATCTGTTGTTTATAGTCCTGCCTGCCCGCGTCGGTCACACTGGCATGCACTACAAGAGCGCCATCGCTGCTACGCGCACGGCTCCGAACTGGCGTGCAGTGCTCTCGTAGTGCTGCGTGCACCCATGGGACTTTCAGGATTTAAATTTTATTGATGAAAAGCCATTATAAAAGTTCAATACAGTCTCCTATATTAGTTGAGTTCGTGTCCGGCTAGTATGTTTATGATAAGCCAGTCTGAAAAAAAAAGTTTTTAATTATTTTGGAGGAATACAAAATAATATTTACAGACCACGTGTTAAGTACTAAGTACCCCTCTGTCGTCGTATGTGGTGTGATGTGTTCTCGTGGGTGACAGACTATGGGTACGTTCATAAGTTCCGTTCAGGACCACGATTGCAATCACCCTAGAACGCAGTTCGAGCACCGTGGCAGGTGGAACGCCTTCACAGCCGATGGAAGCTCTCTTTGCACTGTTAGTGTTGTGATTGTTTACGGCGTTTCCAGGCGACGGTACGGAGGATGAAGGCGACCACGTGTTCCACCTCCACGGCCATTCCTTCCGCGTGGTGGGCGCATCACAGCCTGAGCGGCCTCTGTCGCTGGAGGAGGCCAAGAAGCTGGACGCGGAGGGCAGGCTGGTGCACAGGAACCTGGTCAGCCCCGTGCTCAAGGACACCGTCTCCATCCCCCGCGGCGGCGTCCTCGCCCTCCGCTTCAAGGCCGCCAACCCTGGTACGTGCACGGAAACACTTTAACTTTTGACATTTATCCAAACTAAAAGGCTGTTCACTATAAACTAAGCAGTTTTGAAAACCATTCATTATATCTACCTGTAAGCTCACATATGTAAAATTAACGTTCCTATTGAACTTGTCATTTTAGTAATGCTTCGTTCAATTGAAACTATGAATTCAGTGGAAAATATAATGTTTTAAAATTTGCTTTTTCTTACACTTCCCAAGTAGCAAACAACAAATAGTTTATAGTTGGCCAACTGACAGCAGTGGTGGCAAACGTTCAAATTTATGACTGACAGCATTCCTCATGCGGTTGGCAATCAGGGCATATAAATTAAAATGAATTTACCTTGTTAAAAATTAAAAAAATCTTAATGTGGGACAATACTCTCAGTTCTCTTGCAATGATTGATAAGATCCAACTGAAGCCCCACAAGCAGACAATAGAAACAATGATAAATATAACTTGCTGCTGGAGAAATATTAACAACATCAAAATGGGCTAGTTATGGCATGCCAGCCTTTGTTTTTATTGCTGGGGACATAATAGAGTGCTTGTAGGGCACTTATGGCATGCTAGTTGTGGCGTACTACTGCGGACGTACTAGTAGAATACTAATGGGCCACTAATAGCATACCAGTTGTGGCGAACAGCTGTGGATGTACTAGTAGCTTACAAATGGGCCACTTATGGCATGCCAACTGTGACAAACTGCTGCGAACGTACTAGAAGCATGCTAATAGGCCCTTTATGCCATGCTAGTTGTGGCGTACTGCTGCGTACGAACTAGTAGCATGCTAATGGTCGACTTATGGCTTGCCAGTTGTTGCGTACTGCTGCGGACGTACTAGTAGCATGCTAATGGTCCACTAATTGCATGTCGGTTGTGATGTACTACTGCGGACGTACTAGTAGCATGCTAATGGGCCACTTATGGTATGCCAGTTTTGGCGCACTGCTGCGGACGTACTAGTAGTATATTAATGTGCCACTTATGGCTAACCAACTGTGACATACTGCTGCGGGCGTACTAGTAGCATGCTAATGGACCACTAATGAAAAGCCAGTTGTGACGTACTTCTGCGGATGTACTATTAGCATGCTAATGGGCCACGTATGGCATACCAGCTGTGAAATACTTCTGCGGATGTACTATTAGCATGTTAATGGGCCACTAATATCATGCTAGCTGTGGCGTATTGGGCGGATGAAATAGTGGCATGCTATTTGGCCAATTATGGCATGCCAGCTTTTTTTACTACTGACGATACATTAGCAGCAAGCTTAGGGGCCTTTTATGTTTTGAAAACTGTTGCTTAATACTGAGAAATATTAGCAGTGAGTAATTTTTGGCATATCAGATTTTACTACTGGGTAGATATTAGCAATAACAGCGTGGGCCATTTACGGTATGTGAAATATATTTTGTGAAATAGCAAATAGCGTACGTAAAAGCACTTAATTTTTATTTCATCCATATGTAAAGTAAAATTATCATGTGGCATTGCTAATAATTTAAAAAGTTTATTTTCTAGTTTAAAAATCGGCTAAATTAAAATAAAATTGTGTTTTAGGTTCTATCTAAAATACCATTATGAAGAAGTCAGAAGCAAAAATGTCTATTCTATAAAAACGAAACACATACATCCCAGTATTTATTTGTAACAGTAACATTACTTGTTTCTGCAGCAGAGTTAATAATGCAACTTTTATATGCGGAATGTGTTCAGATTTACCAAATGAAGACCTACACGAATGCGTGGTAGAGCGCTTGATAGCATTTGAGACTATAAACTGAAGGGTTTCGTGTTCAGTTCCATGACCTTCCACAGGCATTTATGAATCATGATGTCGAACCAAAGTTAACGTACATGAAGGTGGGGAATATATAATTCTTATCTGGGAGAAATGTAATTATTTTTGGTTTTGATAACGCATGGCAAGCTGCCTTCTAGTGGGTGACAACAGGCGAATAGTAGGGCTTTAAAGGGCAGATAGCTAGGCTACAGGTAGTTTGCCAACATTTCGCTGACGATACTTGGTTAAGTAATGGCAGACCGGAAGCAGTAAGCCAGTGGGGCCACTGCTGCTTCTCATGGCGTTCTGACGGTTCAGTTGGCTACGCACAATCGGGCCGCTTATGGGCGTGTTATACAGGATGATTCTAAAATCATAACACAAACATTGAGGGGTGGTAGAGTTCACTAAAAAAAAACAATTATTGTATAGGAATGTATGGGCGGAAGTGACACGTTGAGACACAAACACAAAAACTTAACACATTAACGGAAACATAAAATGTTCATTAGCAGCATACTCAACAAGTGATTCCGTACAGAAAATGTTAAAACAGTTGCTGGAAATGCATCCACCAACAGTCACGCATGCTTGGTGACCTCTACATATGGCGTGATTGACTGACAATGGGGGCGTGCGTGAAATACCAGGCGTATTTGAATCTGTTCGCCAATCACTCCACCGACGCTACCAAGCTTGCATTAATGTCGGTGGTAGCAATTTTGAGCAATTATTATAAACATTGCTGTAGAAAGGCATTTAGCGGCGACGTTGTAAATAAATAATGTGTTGCATTTCATGTGTTATTTTTGTGTTTGTGCCTCAACGCGTCACTTCCGCCCATATATTCCTGCACAATAATTGTTTGTTTTAGAGAGCTCTACGACCCCTCAATGTTTGTCACATAATTTTAGAATCACCCTTTATTTAGCAATATGGAAGTGATCTGAACACTGGTCCAGACGTGGCCGACCACACACAACAGTCAACTCAACTGCAATCACGTGGACCACATGCATCTACGGATGCATTACGGAGGTTGAATGATTGTGGTAGCGGTTTGCTGCTTGCTCGTGTACAAGCATATTTGCCCGAAGTGGGCCAACTGACTTTTTCTATTTGAGTTATAAGCATTAAGCACACACAAAGCAAATTAAACAAGTTAAAAATTCCCGAATGCTTACCTAAAACTTTTATTTTAACTGTAAACTTTGTAAGCATCTTTATTGTGCTTATGACAGTCAATGTATCCGTTAAAATAGGTAGGATATGATAGTGACATTTTTTTCCATAGTTAACTTAAAAATGCTCTGTTGAACATTAACAAACTATATTAACAATAATCAAAAGTTGATATGGGGAGATCTGGTATGCAAGCACTCAATTAATTAACGAGGAAGGCAATAAGGGAAATGTTAGTGAAGATAAATATAAATTATTGCTAGACAACTTTTACTATAAGTATTACTCAATTATGCTGGTGAGCCTATAATTGATACTGCTTTTACCTTACTAATGGGGGCCGCGGCGGGTGTAGTGGTTGGACTAGTCGCCTCCCACCTAGGCGAACCGGGCTCAATTCCTTGCGCGGTAGCTTCCATATTTTCTCATGGTGGAATCGTGCCGGATGACGTCGCTGGTCGGCGGGTTTTCTCGGAGACCTTCTGTTTCCCCAGCACTTCCATTCCGGCGCTGCTCCGTACTCACCTGACTTCACCCTCATCGGCTCTCAAAACCTCGATGGTAACAGACGGCCAAATCTCTTCACTCACTCACCCTCACTAACACTAAGCTACGAAAGTCGTACATTAGTTCGAAACCGGAGACAATTCTGGTCATGTGCCTACAGAGGTAAGCACAGCTGTCCTCTTGGTGGCTGCTTGATCCTTCTTGCTTAGCCATCATCATGTAGAGAAAGTACCCTGTTTAATAAGTGGGTTCAGTCACAACCGTATTGAATTTATTCGAATTTTGTCGTAACTTACCAGTATAAATAATAGCTTCTCAAGGTTTACAAAGTTGTTACGTTTTCACTATCTTTATTAATTTTTAACTAGTAATAGCTGGGAAGAAGTAAGTGATGTTTCCCTGTGGGCAACTGCAAAGGTTAAACTAACCAGAGTAGTCGAGCAATACAAACTTCATAAAATGTACAAACAAATGCTCTGTGTAGTGCCGGTCCATAAAATTCAACACAAGGTATATAATGTAGGTTTTTTTTAATACGAAAATTCTAAAAACCTAAAATGGCAATTTATGGAATGAATTCCCATACCTTCACGGAAACGTTACCATGGTCAGAAACAATAACTTCCGTATAAGTACTAAATTAAATTTATTTGCTGTTTGAGAATATCTTAATTTTATTTTTAAGTGTTGGCTGTGAAATACACCATGGCTTATGTGTAATGAGTTTAAAGTTATGGCAAAGCAGTAATTTAAATAAAATAAATTCGTTTTGCTACGAACTAAAATAGGACTTCATGTATTTAATGGCACATACAGCTATTAAATCGTTTAAACAATGCGTATGCCTTTGAAAAAAAAAAAAAAGTGATGTTACGTGTTACAAGCAGATAGTGCTGATTTCTTAAATTATAACGTTAATGTTGTAGTCATAAAATGAAGAATTACCTTCTTGTTATGGCAGCGACGTATATTTCGAGTTTCCTTGGCAAAAGTTTTACAAAATGCACACATCACATATTGGGTTTTCAAAAACTCTACACCCAAACACGTTTATTTCGGACAGAAATTCCTCATATGAAATAGGAGTGTACGATATTAAAAATCAGTCAATTAACGGAAAATTGCCGTAGAGCGCAGTGTAGTGGTGTCAAAGTTAGATTCAAACCGAGTATACCGAGCAAAGATGCAAACTTAAAAATTTCGTTATTAGTTTGAAGGTTAGCAGCAACTGAACCACAGTCCTAGTAACATAATAATATCAATGGAATAATGAAAATATTGCTAACGCTGTTTATTTGAAGAAACTGTCTTCTTCTACAGTAAACACAGAGTTTTCTGTAAGAAGTAAATGTAATGTTGAAAAAAAAAAAAAAACACTCGCAGTCGGGACGAAAAATATATTTTTTGTTGCTATAGGCCTATATGTTAATACAATTATTATTTTAACTACTGGAAGAAATCACTTTACTGGTTGAGATTGCACAGATAATCACGTAAAAATGTATATAGGCCTACACGCATTTTGTTATACAAGTTGGTAATATTACTTAGAATAGTTAACTTACTGAAAGGCGGGAAATTTTTGGGCAAATATTCTCCTGTTGGCAGCGTCACGTACACTGCATTGGTTTTCTCCGGGTGGTCCCGCTTCCTCCGTCATTCCTTTATTGCTTCCGGGGCCACGGCGGCTGAGCAGTTAGACAGCTCGCCTCCCACCAAGGGGAACCGGGTTCGATTCCCAGCCGGTTCACTCCGGATTCTCGCAATTGGTAATCGTGCCTGACGATGCCGCTGGTCAGCGGATTTTCTCGGGGATCTCCCGTCTCCCCCGCTCTCTTTCACTCCGACGCTGCTCCATACTCACCTCACGTCACCCTCATCGGCTCTCAAGACCTCGCTGTTAAGTGCCGGCGAAATCTCTTCACACTCACTCACTTTGTTGCTCCCCCCCCCCCTTCGCCACATCTTATCCGGGTTGGTGGGGAAGGACACGTGTGTTTCTCGCGTAATGCAGCCGGCCCCAATAAGTACGACCTCTTCTAATACACGTTGACCATTCATGTAGGCAGAAATAAAAGTCTAGTTTACTTTCAAACAGCCTGCCTTCCGTTAATACCGTCCAACACTAAAATTGCTGATGATTCATTTTTGTTCGCCGGCAATAATGAAAGAGTCGTTAGTTATCAGCAAAAATTGTCAGCGAGTTGATAGTTTTGGAACATCTCGACTGTAATACTCATTATTCTTCTCGGTAAAAAGAAAATTTTTATCACAGGTGCTGCAAGACTTTAATTTAACTTTAGAAATTTTATCGTTTATTCGATTTTATTCGCAAGTTGTATTTAAGAACTTAAGCGATGTTTTCATTAGTACCAGCTTCTTCCATTAGAAAGTTTTACGTATCGATAAGAGTCAAAACTTAAACCATGACCTTGCTTTCTATGTGCACCCTGTCCTTTATTGCACAGTATGACTGAAAGGGTTAAAATGAAAGAAACATAATCATATGAAAATTGTACTTCAAAGACCCATTTCAAATTATTGCTGTATATATTTTCCATTCTTCAGGACCGTTGCACATTCAATTTTAAGTCTGTTATTTTAATTCTGTACTGCGGAAATTCCAACGGGTAGGTTTCACATTTAAATGTACTACTTCTTGAATTCTCTGAATCACTAACAAATGCAAGAGTCAATGGTACAACATGACATTTGCGAACTCCAATAAAGTCGGTGTATCCAGGACTTATAGAGCAGATCTCGACTGCTAGTCAATGGTAGGCGAACCACTGCTAACGTTGGCAAATATACTGACCCGTAATCCTAGTCCGTATCTCTGCTTTCTTTAAACAACAACCAATACCCCGTGAATACCTTAACCACACAGAATGGTATTGTGTAATTCTAATGTGTTCTAGGTGTGTCTTTCGGATGCCTTGTGTCCATATTGATACAAGTTGTCGTTATGAGCTATGGAGGAGAAAAAAATGGCCTACGTATTGAGATTAATTCAAACATACTTCAGAAAGGAAAGAAAATTGTTTAAATTACCCTAGAAAAGATAAATAATACATCATTTTATATTTACGCACAAATAAACGCTATCTGTAATCCATTTTAAAATTTTATTTTGTTTTTCGCTCTTTAAAATTTTGTACCAACGTAACAACGATAGAGATGACGGACTTAGACAACTGTTTTATTTCTGTTATCTACTGATGCTCAAACTAAACAATGACGTTCTAAAAATTCGTATTATATAGATAAATTAATTTTAACTTAACGTGTTATACGAAAATGCCTTAAGATAAAAATTGAATTTATAATTGAATATATATTATACGGATCTTGTTTGGGATATAACACACTGTAATGACGGGAAAGAATATAATTCAAGAAGCCGTTTGTAAATTTTTGAACTTAACCCACAGCGTTTACAAACTTACGTGACGTAACAAATGCAGCCACAAGAGATGCTTTACTGATGTACTGCATGAAGGCAAATACGAGTAACTTTCGTTTTAGCTATCGTTATAATAAATGCGTCCCCAGTAAGTATCTTTATGTAAAGGTTATTGGTTTATTATAATAAGATTGGAAACAAAACGAGATCACTAAAGCTGTGGCGTAGTGGCCAGGGCGCTCGCCTCCCACCACGGCGATCCGGGCTCGATCCCCGGCGGGTTCACTCCCAGACCCTCGCATGTGGGAATCGTGCTGGACGATGCCGCTTGCCGGCGGGCTTCCTCGGGGCACTCCCGCTTCCCCCGCTCCTTCACTCCAGCGCCGCTCCATTCTAGGGTCTCACTTCTGTCATGCCCGGGGATGACGGTCACCTACGGGTCCCATCTGGAAAGACCGTCACTCGGAGAGTGTCGCCTTGCCCTGGGCGCGCTCCCCACACGCCATTATTATTATTATTATTTGCATCAGGAAATATTCCGCTCGAATGTGCGCTGCTATTCCAAAGATGTTGCTTTGAAGATGGTGGTAAATTGCGAAATCGCATGTTTTTGTCTGTTAAAGTTACAATATGGCTAGAAATGTGATGCACACTTGCACGTGCAAAAATATTAAAAATTAAATTTTTTAAACAATTATTTATTCCATCCAGTGCACTTTCAAGAGTGAATCGTAAAAATTGTTTGGCATTAGAATTTCGTGAACGTACACATATATTTATTTATAATGTTACAAATTTAAGAGAAAAATAAATATAGCAATCATCAAGACTTTTTTTTTTAATTCTCTTGCCGCGTTTAATTAAAGTAATTGTGAAACGCATCGTTTTGCTAAATCCAATTTTTAAGACCGAATATCAAACAACATGTGGACGTGTATAGTTAATTCCCCACTCAAATGCAAACAACTAACCTTAATATTTGCGTAGGTTCTATCACAATCCAAAACAGAATAGTTAAATATATATATAATAAATATATGACGAAAATTGCAATTATCTCATTTCTTCACAGTGCGATGACAATCTGGTGGTCATGCAAAATTAGTACTACCTGGTGGTAAACGTTTTTACGCCAAGCTTTTCTACTTGAGTAGAATTATTTACTTGAAGCAAGCTGAGGTAACAGGATAGGGCCTGCGACGTGAGTGCGGGGAAGACAGTGCATCGTGGTGCTTGCGTGTGTGTTGCAGGTTACTGGCTGCTGCACGAAGAGCGGCTGTCCTACTGGCTGGGCGGACTCGCCGTGGTCTTGCGCGTGGGTGAAGACTGGGACCTGCCGCCTTTGCCCAGCGAGTTCCCCACGTGCGGCAGCTGGGTGCTGCCCGAAATGTCGCTCATATGAGGCGGGCCCAGCTTAACGCCCCCGCGACCGCTCCAAGTCAGCTGCCGGGGCAGGGAACGACGTCGGGCGCCTCACAGCGTCAAATCTCGCACGACGCCCTCGCTATCTATTCGAGCACAGCCGAAGTAAAGAGGACCAGAACCACTTCCGAGGAAACGACGTTTTAAAACGTGGGCGTGGAAATATTTTCTACTTTGTGCTAGCGAGAACGAGCGTTATTGGTGTCACCCATACACGCTTCACATTGGCCTTCCTTTGAAATTAGCGTGACGTTAGCAATTCATGCCGTGGCGGTCGTGCGTTGTGCCAATCATTTTATTCATACCTGTGAATAATAAGTGTAGTTTTTCCACAATTACCAGAGCCCACTATCAAACATCTAATATTATTAGGCATTCATTCTCCATGACGTTTTGTCAATACCGTTTTGTCTGGCATCCTTATTTTAATATCCCAGTTTACCTGTTTCATGTTTCTTGGATTATTCATTTATTTTATAATTTTTTTTCTGTTGTAATAAATGAGTCAGGTATTCAAGTTGACAGATAACAAATCAGTGTTGAAGATAAGATTGTGCCAATCATTATATTCATATATGTGAATAGATTTAAGGAAAGCACAAGAAAATGGCCCAGTTGAACTTTTACTCAATAAAATAGGAATCTTGCAATTTGTTTAGTACTGTATTACATGAGATTTCTTTTTAGTTTAACCACTCGAAAACGCAGGGAACTCTTTTATGGCAAGAAAACGTAACACTGTTTTACGCGGGTTAAGTCTTACGCTTCGTTCTTTATTACATCTACAACCTTGATGTTCTGAAACTCCTGCTTCTGACGAATAACATAATAAGGCAAGAATGTTAATGACGTGGGTGTCAATTGAGTAGTTTATTCACGATAGAGGAAAACTGCTACTTGGAGATCATTCGTTTATCGGTACATAAACCAATTTTTCGTTCATATCTCCTTTGACGAAAATTTATTTTTCTTACATTTAAGAAAGTTAACCAAAAAATGAAATAGCTCCTCCGAATTAACTATGACATTTTATGTATGACTATTTTACATTAAACACAAGCAGTTTTAATAATACAGTATTATATAACTCTAAAATACCTCATTATTCATGGCCGTGTCAAAGTTGTCATAGTTTTTTAATTACTTTGCTTCAAGACTCATGGTTTTTCTTCATTAACTCTGCCTCGCAAATAAATGCTTGAGTCTATTTGTCGTGTCAAAATCGTGAATAGATTCATTTCAAAACATCAACTTGTATGCTAACTACCTCAATCACGCGGAATCATCGTACTCTTTCTCTGCATAAATACCCGACGTAAAACGAAAACTAGACCAAAACAAGTTTTACTATCTTTTAATTATTTTTTTTTTGCCTGCGTCGCTACGAATCACATATTGGATTATATAACTGCATTCCCAGTATATGTAAAACCGATATGTTCCCAAACGCTGTACGAACGCTCTCAGTATTAAGTTAGCTAAATTAATTTCAATTTTGTTAAATAAACTAAAGACATTTCAGAAATATTTTAATTTTTCATTATCAAATGTGATAAAAAATTAATTTCTGATAACAGTTTTGTGTTTTTCTTTTTAATTTTTTTTTTAATTTTTCGAACTGAATGTATTAATACTGACAAACGTTAATATAAGTTGGCGCTGAAAATACAATTAACATAATTACTCACGGTATAGAGTAATTAGTTCTGTGAATAATAATCATACTTCATTGTATTATTATATTTTTGTATAGAGATATCCTGTTCCTCCCGTAATATAGTTAGCTTTCCGTAAAATGCCGTTATCAATTGAGTATTCCATTTGCTTCCGAAAATATCCAGCATTTGTATCATCAATTGTGAAAGAAGTACAAGTGTGTCATTGTGGAAAACAATTAAGTGTAATTAAAAACTAGGACTGATTGTTTTTCCTGTATTCGTAAACGAGGGACGCCTTTTCACAGTGATGTGAAATATTTATATAAATGTTTCAAGACTTCAGGATTTAGCCAAGATTTTCAAGATTTTACATAGATTTGTGTTATTGCTGCCCTGGTTTCAAGCAACGTCGTATTTAAACTGAGTTAGAAATGTGCGCTTTCACAAAAATTATTTTAATAGTTGTCTATAAATTTATTACAACATTTTTACATTTCGTAAACACTTATGCCACTATTTTTGTCTCGCGCTTTCAGCAAACAGTTCTGAGTGTTTCAGTTTCCAGTTATATTACTAACAAAATCATTCGTTGCAGTGACACTCAACCATTATAAAACTACCTACGTCAGGAAGAAAATTCCAAGTCTTCATGGCATCTAAGCTTTAAACTGCTCTATTCGTGAGAATATCTGTTAGTTATCTGTATGCTTCCTTTAGAGAAAACAACTTATAGTGTTTACTTGTTTGCTCTTTCCACATAAGTTATGTACATTGGATAAAAATACAAACGTTAAAATTGTTAGGAGTCGAGCGTGTCACAATTCATAATGCCACATTTTCATTGCTTAAAAATATTTTCAAAACATGAATATTAAAGTTACTAGTCTTCATGAAATAAAGGAAATAAATAGGTATTTAGTATCCCTGCGCTGAATTCAGCACCATTTTTAGAATGAGAATCATCTCGTATTCATGGGCTTCTGAAATATGTTTCATCTTCACTAGGCCTCAGACACAATAAGAATCCGAATTTGGAAAGTAATATAACTTATATGAACTGTATGAATACAGTACTGTAAAATATGTAACAAGATATTGTATATAATGTATGCTCAGTACGTATCTTAATTGCGTATCTTGCCCATAAATTAGTGTCATTGGTTAGTATCCAAATAAAAATAAATTATGTGCAATATTTTATACGATGAAAATATTTACTGGTTGAGCTGAATGTCTTCTTTAAATCGCATTTTGATTTTTACTTGTTTTTATGGTCATGATTTCTATGAATTTTTTTTTAAATTTAAAATTTCTGTAAATTGTTTGGAAAAATACATGTAAATAATTTTTATATTGTACTTTATGGCAATTGTGAATACCAAAGACTGAACATTGTTAAAACATTTGTATTAAGGATATTATATTTCACACGGAGTGTGAAACGTGTAATTGAACTGAAATAAAAGTGTTATTTTTACCAATATATTATCATACAGTTTTATTGAAAGCTAAAGACAACACTTCCACTCATAAACAATAAAAAAGTAATTAACCCTACTATTAATATTTCTGTGTTTGGTGTAACAGTTAATTTTTAATATTATAAGGACCACGGCTATTGCAGTGTTATAATGATTATTTAAAAAGTAACAAGAAATGAGTAAATAAGTGTTCACTAGATACAATATTTCGTAAATTTCGATAAATTAATTCGGTGGCACACTGTACCTTGTATGACCGGATTGCAAATGTTCTGACATGGTGTGGAAGAGAGTATTTCAATGAAACAGGGGCAAATATTGCAACAGTATTAAGTGCAAACAAACTGAATGAAATAAATTATCATCTGCCCTAGCAAAAGCCAGTCAACAAAAAATTGCATCAAGAGATTGTTTAGGACTGAGATGTGTATGACTATTGTCAAATGAGTTAAAGATATTCCCATATTTCTACAGATGATTCATTTTATTGGTAAATTACAGTAATTTTAAACTTGTAATACATTTGTTTCCTTTGAGGTGTCAGTGATGACTTTGTGCGTGCTCTAGTTGCTCTGGAAAATGTACATTTTAATCGGATAAATTTCTTCCTCTCAATAATTTAATCTTGCATTACGTTTGGTTTTAACAGTAGCATATTTTTTACAACAGTTTACTCTCCTGGTTTCGGCTAATGGGTACCTTCCAAAAAAAGTATGCATTTAGCATGGAAGCATAAATTGGCGTGGCAGTCTTATTCCTACCTAGGTGTGTGTTGTCAAAGATTTGTAAATAAAATAAAATATCAGTGGTGCATTAAATGACGTCAATGCACCTCAGAGTTTCAATCGAAGACGCGAAGCAGCTGATTACGCAGTGCACATGACGTCACGGAGAGGGATGAACTTCGGAGTGATACTTCACCTCGCAGATGTCACTAGTCGGATTCCTAGAATACTGTTCCAAAGTCAAGTAAAGGAAGCAAATTACGTAACTCGCTCATTTCCCAGACGTCGGTAATAAAGATATTCTTTCTGCTTTATTCCAGCGTTTTGCATTACCTATCTTCCTTAAATTCCATGGAATGTAAAATCTTATGATAGAAATTTAATTTAAGTTTTTTTATTGCTCCTACGAGCATAAACTTCGAATGAAACTATAAGTATGGACAAAGTAAAAACATCGTACTCGAAATTGACTAAGAAAGTAAAAACACAAATTGTACCACAATTTTAAGAATTTCCATAAAATCATGGAAACGAGTACGGAACTATAAAGTTAATGTACGGAAATGCGCTTCGTAAAGGCATAAACAGGAACTAAGCCCCGTACGTACTAAATATAAAAACTCTCTTTTGTTTTTCCAACAGTTACACTAACATCATGGCATTCTTTTACAATTCTGTAATTTTCGTCCCCTTTATTTAAGTGCAATATTTGTTAGCTTTGCTTTAAAACATATTGTTTGCAAGATATTCGAAGTTATATGATTTCATGTTTAACTAACATCTTAGGTGTGGTAGAGGTGCATTCACTTTTAAGAATTTCATACATTATTACATATTCGTACAGTACTTGGAATGATGCAGGTCATTTAGGAACTTACTCTTAAAGACCCGCGCAATAAAATGTCAATTTTTCAGAGTGAAGCTGGGTTTTAGTACAAGATAGAACACCGTGACTCTGCAAACCACATGAACAAGAAACGTTTCCTTGTTTATATCGATACAAATAGTTGTGATGTAATACGATTTTTGAGTGGCCTTACGATGGGGATTGCTGTAATACAAAATAAAAATATGCATATCATTTACCATACGACTTTAGAAATTGAATGAAAATAGTTTCGTCCGAATCATGCTGACTGCAGACGAAACGAATAAATTATTTTTTTTACTCTCTTCGGCAAAATAAACGAGCAAATTAATTCAACAACACACTTAAAGCTATAACCAAAGTTGTGTGATATGAACAAAATATTAACTTTCATTTATGATTAGTAAAAAACATTATAATTACTTTATTTCTTCAGCTAGATTCGTTGTGACGAAATAACCGCTTCTGCCACAAGCTTCTTATATGTTCCACTTAAAATGACAGAATTCGTCGAGTAGATCTTTCCTTTTTGTCGTTAGCTCCGAGTCTTCAATTACATGTGCAATTAACGATCGTCACAACACATGTCAAAGAAACGCCCACGTACAAACATTCTAGACTATCGCCAAAACGTTCACACGGTTTTTCTTTAGGCTGTCCAAAGTTAATCGAAAACCTTTGAAGTCAATGTTTGAAGAAATTTCACTGCCTCTGCCAGCATATATTTCAATGAACAAACTAAGTAGCATGCGCCCATTAAATTTAGAAACAACGGAGGGAAATTAGTTTCATGCCTTAATGTTAAATAATAATGTCGTGTGGGGACACCCTCCGGGTGACGGTCTTTCCAGCTGGGACCCGTATGAGACTGTCATCCCCGAGCATGACTGAAGTGAGACCCTAGAATGGAGCGGCACTGGAATACAAGAGAAAGCCCGCCGGCAAGCGGCATCGTCCAGCACGATTCCCACATGTGAAGATCCGGGAGTGGACCCGCCGGGGATCGAACCCGGATCGCCGTGGTGGGAGGCGAGCGCCCTGGACACTACGCCACCGCTGCCCCGACTTAACGTTAAAGTAAAAGCGTCAGCTAAACATTTGTGAAGAGTAAAATTGTTTATTTGGCTTTTTGTACTTTTAATACGCATGAAAGGAATAATCTTCAAATTTGTAAAATATTAAAATTTTTAATAACTTCACAGTTCTACGTGGGCGACGCATGAATAAAGCAGCAAGACGCATTTTACGTATGGTGGGAGAATAAACGATGGGCATACTACTAGATATGAGCAGAGCTTTCTAAAGCGTTCAGTTTACCTTCGATGGTAATTTATTTATTTTTTTTTTAATTTCAGTGCGTTTACTAATCTCAGACAGTTTTGCGGAATGTCACTTGCTCCGCATAAAGGTAAACGAACTGGTGGAAGTCTCTCGTCTCTGCAAGTGGACTGCGCGAAGACTAAGAAGAAACTACTGCACCATGTCAGGGTCGAGTCGTCTCCTCTCTAGGAATTGTGGGTCAGCAGGTCTGGGTGAACGATGGTTTTTTACGCCCGTCTCGTTTGCGGCGAGTGGAGTGGGGCCTCTTAACACACATCCACGTCAGCCGGGGACACTTTTACCTCTGGCATCTCGTGCGACGACCGTGCCCCCGGCACGGCAGAGCGTCGGGATGCTGCGGTTGGCGTCGCCGACCGCAACCAGGCCAGCGAACCCTTCTTGCTTCGTAGGGTTCCGGGTTAGAGCCCCTCATCCAGCAGCAGCTATCACGTTGAGCATCGCGTCTTCTCCCACCACCACATAACAGAAGAATACCAGAGCTTTGAAGAAGCAATTGTTCGGGGATAGATGCTTATTCAATAAATATATCCTCTTATCTCTTACAAAAATACTCTTTATATGTTAATGATACAAGGGAAATAGGTAAAATCTAAGGGTTTCTTTTATGTACAATAGTGTCCGAAATTAGAGCAGCAAACATACAGACCCCTCTTGTGATCATTTTACTACAAGAGAGAATCGGGTGATAGTAAATTATAAAACCAAAACAATCTAAACACTGCACCATCATTTATTGACAAACTATCAGAAAAATCCGTACATGTTCTGCTTTGCAAAAGTGAGTCGCTTTCACACACATCCGGAATACTAGGTACATTTTATTAATACGGCGTGTGATGACCTCTAGGAGCAATACAGGCCCGACAACGAGTGTTTCTTCCCCACATTACTGCTCCAGTTCCTGTAAAGCACACTATTCTTCAACACAAGTGAGTACCACTGTGATCAGTATGCCTTGACTGCTGTGTTCGGAATGGGTATCCTTCCCATTTTGGCAAGATGAAAGTTTATTTCCACTAAAACATTGAATGCAAAGAGATCATTGAGCTGATCTAGAATAATAAACTAATATCTTCACGTAGTCGTCCCGTCATAAGATACAGAACCTTAAATTCCTGTTCTCTGTGCCTTCAGCGATTCATCACGATTTACTTCCTGGAACTCAGGATCGCTGCATAGTGGTTCACGTGGCCTCCTACAAAGAGCATCTGCATATACTGTGGTAAAGACATCCTGTACTGTGTTGTAGTATTTAAAATTAATATTCTTGAAGATTCTATATCCACCTAGCTATTTGACATTCAGGGTTCTTGAAATTTAGCAACCAGCGTAATAAAGCATGGTCGGTTCCTAGAATAATATGTCTACTATAGAGCTGGGGGCCGGCCTACAGCACGGCCAGATCTCCCTGCATGTCACGCAGTTGTTTCTCTCAGGCTTATGCAGTGTCTTACTGAAGTATCCTAGTGTGCTCTCCCTCCTATCATGAATCTGGGACAACACAGGCCTGATGCCTACATCCCTAGCATCAGCCTCAAGACTGTACATGAACTCAATGCTAGGGGATCTCAGGACAGGGGAAGATATCATAATTACTTTTCGCTTACTAAAAGCAACTTCACACTCAGTGATCCAATGAGATGTCCTTTTTTGCATAAGTCACTTTAAGCATTGGCTTGGCAATTGTTTGAAAGCCAGGTACAAATTGACGGTAGTAAGCACATAAGTTAAGAACACACCGGACTTCTATTAAGTCAGTTAGTGGCGACCGATCACTAATTGCTTTGATTTTATCGGAATCCGTTTCAGTTCCATGTTCCAATAGTACATGTCTCAATCAGAAGCGGTTCGTGCTATAGGGCTGCATGGCAGCAGCCCCCCCCCCCCACAAAGATTAATATGTAAATTACAGTAAACAATTTTTAATGTCGTAGCTGGTCTCAATTTCAAAGAAACCTTATTATGATTGCTTCAAGCTCTCTACTCAGCCAACTACCGTAGGCTGGTACCTCGACTCAGCAGCGCGTGTTTATGTAGCTCGTGCTAGGCTGTGGCTGGGCTGCGGAGGAGGCAGCCCACCCGGCATCGCTAGCGCATGCGCACGCCGGTGGTAGAGACGTGGATTGCCTTGATAAGAATGCCTAGGGGAGAGGGGAGGGTCTGACTCTTCGCCCGCACATGGGCTGCACGGCTGCCAGCCCGTACAGGCAGTCGTGGGACGGGCAACTGGTGCGCACGTTTATATTGCTTTGCTGTCGTCAAGCAGGTGAATACTTCAGGTGAGAAGTGAAGCATTTAGAGGTTTGTAGCTATGCTACTTTCACAATATTTGATTTTAATTTAACATGGGCAGAATAAATGTGACGGGTTTACTAGCTCTTTTTTTTCTCAGATATCACTAGAGGAGAAAAATTAAATTAAAAATAAATGGTTTAATAATTAATACGCCTTCAACAACAAGGCAGCAGACAATTAAAATAAATTTAATCGTAACGTGTGTGATAAGCACAAATGGCTGTGCGGGTGTGAATAAAAAATGCTGTATTTGGTTTTTATGAAAATTATGCTAAACATATGTTTAACTTATGAATTCATTTGCTTATTTGTGAAGTTACACATTTCAGTTGATTAAACATAACAAAATAAAATTAAGGTTTTTTATCGGTACAGCAAAAAATAGGGGATTGAAAAGGAAATTACCATTTAAATAATAATTTTTATGAATAAAACTTTTTGCTACAAAAAAATTTAATACCAAATTATTAAAAAAATATTGTGTCAAAATTAAGCTGATTAATTCATGCACTCTCATTTCTGAATAATCATAAGTAGTTATGAAAATCTAAGCGAAATGGAAATTTTAATTTCAATGTCAAATGTTTGTTTAGTTGAATAACAATGAATTTTTGTATGTCTATCCTTTTGTCTATGTTTATTACTAATATGTTACTGAAATAATTTATAGGAACTTTACTTGAAATGCTGGCTAAAGCTATTTCGTTAGTTTGAAGAATTTTATTACAACAATTATTCCTTCTTTATGCAATCCATTCGTGTAAAATTTTTACATGTACTTTAAGGAAATATTTAGGAGCATATGGTTATACTGTATAACCATTAACGACACTAGGCAAATTTGATTTCACAATTTTGACTCAAGTTGATTCTGTGTACGTATTTAATTGAAAATGAGGAAATCTTACGATTTCCGTGGAACATTCGTTAAATCTGTGTTCTCATAACATTATTTTTTCATTTTCTTTTCAGTTTCATAAAATCTAAAAACATATTTTCCTTTTTTGTATTTTTAAGAAAAAAGTCTTTTTCGCAAAACTTTTGAATTCTTATTTTCCAACTTATAAATAAAAATATATATATATATATGTAATTTATTACACTCACTCTCCCTCCCACTCTCAAATATTCAGTTGCACTGTACAGTCAACCTTTGCTGAAACCCAAGAGCAGCGACTGGTCCCAATAAATTTACTTTATTTTGAAACAGGCTGCACTTCTTAAGAACCTGTTTCAGTGGCCTGCAGTCACTGTTATGGAACACAGAGTTTTAGAGTGATAGGAGATCTTAAAGTATTCCCCCGTGACAATAACGCCGTCTAGGTCAACATGACACATGTATAAAAATAGGATATTTTTATCAGGCTTTCGAAGGTCGCAGGACACACTTCAAAGGGCGTAACATTGAATTGTCACGTATATTCTTCTTGGACACAAAAATAGGGTTTCTCTTGGTCGTCAGGGGCTACCTCGTATCAACAATGCCCGCTCCTCGTATACAGAGTAGGAAGCCGTTGTGAACCTTCCAGACTGTTCATTGTGTCGTCGAATCTTGGAAATTGATAGGGTTCTTTCTTTGTCACGTTATTGAGCTGGCAGTTATCTACACAAAAGTTTCATAGCCATCTTTCTTCTTAACAAGTGCAATGGGGTAAGACCATGGACTGATTGATGGTTCTGTTATATCAAAAGCCTTAATTAACTTCAGAATACCTCGAACGCCTCTTGTGGAGGCAGTGGCAGTCGCATTGGCGGTGCTTTATGGGCTAGCATCTTCTTGTTAATGTGATGAGAGGCTGTATTAATCCTTCCGAGGTCATTTGGTTCACAAAGGGAAAGCAGCATCCCTATTTCTCCGCAGGAATTCAGAGAGCGTCTGTTCCTGTCGGAAGTTCAGGTTTACTATTGTACTTACTAGCAGTTCCCCGAGTACATCTGGAGGAGGGCATTCGATGTTTTTGTCGTCACGAATCTGCTGGCGATGTCTAGTCCATGGCTACGTGAAACACGTTCCTCCAAGCGGCGGATGAAACTCTCCAGCACACGAAGTAACATGTAGGCGAGAACGTCTTGCACAGCCCTGCGAATTTCATACTTGAAGTCGACAATTGACGGAGGGCATACCGCAAACACCTGGCTTTTCAGGTAGCCTCGCGAGAAGAATTTCGGGAATTTGAAATACAGCAATGGGCTTGCCATTGCATGCTTCCACATCGGGACATCAACTGTCCTGGAAACACACTGCGCAAGACGACCGTGAACTGACGGGCTGTGGGGTCTGTTGCCCCGCCTTGTTGTATCTGCCATGAAGAGATGCACTGCCATCTGTACGAAATTCAGAACGTCCAACATTTGATGCCACGTCACAAAATTCAACGTCTTCCTAAGGCGTTAGACGTCAAGCCCTGACAACCTCAATAACCTCGTCACGTCAGATGTGGCCGGCCCATTTCTAGGTGTTTGGAGGCGTGATAGCACCAAACTTCCGTTACTTGAGACCAGCGGGCCAGCATCTGATGGATGCGAAATTATACCACAATGATTGCTGACACCTGCCTGACATGATATTCAAGGAATAACTTGTCAATTGTAAATTACATACCTCATATCTTACACTGATAATATTATTAAATACATTACGCTATCACTCGTGTTTTCCGGCCTTGTTGAAGTGAGTGAAGAGATTTGGGCGGCTGTTAACAGCGAGGTCTTGAGAGCCGGTAAGGGTGAAATGACGTGAGTATGGAGCTGCACCGGAACGAAAGGAGGGGGGGGGGAGATCCCCGAGGAAACCCGCCGACCAGCGGCATCTTCCGGCATGATTCCCACATGCTAAAATCCGGAGTGAACACGGTTCGCCTTGGAGGGAGGCGAGCAGTCTATCCGCTCAGCCACCGTGGCCTTGGTCTTGTTGATGTCCTACTCTTTATTCTGTCCAACCGAGTAATAAAAATTTGTAGTTGAAAAATACACTTTTTCCATTAATGCGTACTGATACTATGCAATACTTGTAAATTAAACTTGTGGTAATGGCTGCTGTCCCGAAAGAGGTGAAAAAGTGTGTCGGGGTTTGTCAGCATAGGAAAAACTGACCTAAGGCGCGAAACACTTAAAAACAATCAATAACTACTGTAGACAGTTACTAATGTAGATGTCATCTAAAGTGTTTTGAAACACGACTATTCGCGTTATTATTTAGCCAAAACCGGATGCCTTTTTTTTATCTCATATGAGAGAATTATTGCTGTTACACGTGTATAAGCGATTTTTTTTTTTTTAGCATTTATTACATGTTCCTTTATTATAACACTGTTATCGTCATAGTTGTTTCGAAGGAATCCTGTTCGTAAGTCGCAACTTTCTGAAATGACAAGGCCGGAACGATCAACATTTTTTTTTCTTCGCCATGACACTAAATGCACGAACGCTCTTAGAGCGCTCGAGGCTCGACCTCTCCCAGCGAAGCATCGAGCAGCGCGAAAGCAAATTGCGTGAGTGTTCTACTTTCTCTCGCAGCGACTTACATCTCGATAACCGCGGGCAGACAGAAAATATCACCGCTGGAAAACGGACGTTGTTCATCTCCGAGGTTTCGTCTCGCACACACGACTGCACGAAGGTCATTCACCTCAATCAACAATCACTTACTTCTGCACAGTGCATCAAGGGAAGAGCTAGAAATCATTGTGGTGTTACCAGTTTTGAGTCACAAAATGAATTTAACTAAGGTAATTGAAATAATTTAAATGACAGTTAAAAACTTTTACTCGCCAATCACGTGAAATAAATGGTAGTAAGTTATTGATTTTCATTTAAGAATGGAACTACAACAGCTATAATAATACAAGAAGTCAAACAATAATCGTCTCTAAAATAACATTAAATATTGCTATATGAATTAAAAAAATCGCATTTTTTAAAATTAATAACAAATATAATTTATAATTTTTTTTTAAATACGCGATGATATGGAACCCTACCCCTTTACCCGTTCAGTTACCCGCGTCCACAATCGAGTACATGTTGCACATAAACATTATTTATGGCCAGTACTTCCATGTGGGTAAACTTATTTGCGAAAATTTTCTACGCCTCTCGTTTATGGAAGGTTAATGATAAAAACAACAAACATGCAGAGCATTGTTCACTGGTTTCCAGAAGCGCGCTCAAAACCAGCATAGGGCACGGCAAAATGTTATATGATTTCAACAATTACACTCGCAAATGAACCTGCCACATATCGGATTAAATAATATCACCATCTCTTATTCGTTCGTGGCGTAACTATTACTGTGAGCGCTATCATAAAACTGAGAAAAAACACACGTACTGAACCAAACAAAATCCGTTTAGCGCAAGCAAATTAATTGTGTGTATAGAAGCGATCAAATATTTTGCTGTAGAAACCAAACTATTTTGTTGCTCTTATGTGGTTGCCCAAAACAAAAATTTGGTTGTTGCATCTCAACATTTGTATATTTGTTTGGCTCCAATTACATCAAGCAGTTTCGGTTAACGTAAAGACAATTTGTGCCCCAACCGAGATTCTAACCGAGATCACCTGCGATCAAGTACTACGCCTTAGAAAATTCAACAAATGTGATGAATGATTTAATTGGAAATGTTTTAAATCTAAACATTTCAAATACTGCACAACGTGTGCAGATAAATATTTAAAGTTTACAGCATTACTATACTGTTTCCTGTTGAAATCGTGTTATAAATTTATTTACACCATTATTAAGACACAGTATATGCACTAACAAATACGTTTACTATTCTGATTGGCACAAAACTTCTAAAGAGACACTCGAGCTGCATTTTCGAACGAAGGCATACAAATGAGTGGCGAAACAAATATTTAGAGCTGTTTCTAAACAGGTTTTGATGACAGGGAATTCCTTTTGGCCAAAGGCATATGTTTTCTCTATTCAAGAGAGCATTTTTATTTATTTTAAATAAACAAAGTTAATTTCATTGAATTTCAAGTTTTGTTTATTCAACTAAATATTTTTTTTAGGCAACTAAATATATTTTTGGCCCTACTCCAACATATATGAAGTTGGCTGTTCTACCAGCACGTCATTTGGCGTTGCTTCAATTGAAAAGGATTGTACGAATATTGCTCTAATATTACAATACATTCTTTGATATACATATATATATATATATATATATGTATATATATATGTATATATGTATATATATGTATATACATGTATATATATAAACACATACATATATGGCTGTAAGACTTTGTTTACACCGCGTCTTCACATTTCTTGCCACTCAGAACTCACCAGATGTACCGACGAACATGTCTGTTTTGGAGGTTGCGGCCAGGTTCATATGGTAATAAATTCGCATATGTGAATTGTGTTTTGGTTTTTATTCTCTTGTACGTTGCTCCCTCTACAACAACAATATTTAGGTTTGTTGCACAAGGATATTAATATATATGCGCTGCCCATGTCACCAGGATAAAAATAAATTTATGGACGACGTTTTGATGTTGCAAAGTATTTTTATTAATAATTGAAAAAATCGTATGTATAAACGCGACATTATCTATTCTAAAACTTTTGGCACCAGTGAATTACAACTGATGTGTTTCTCTGTCAGCTAGTAAACTGGTTATGGCCTTTTAAACTGTCACTTCAGAATTATTCCTACTGAAGAGCTGCCTGCCACTTCAAAATTACATTACAATGTAAAAGTTGGAAATATTTAGTTAAACGCCTTTTAAAAACGCAACTTTTATTTCAGCTTTACGTTACCCAGTGGTTGTTAATTAACACAAGGGATTACCTTCAATAAACGACATGTTTATTTGTCCAGACTTTATCTAAGGTCACAGAGAGTAATTATTAACCTCAAACTATCATCGTTTACAACGTTGATGAGACAAAGGAAAAAAATAATTCAAGTAAAAAGTAATTCCGGGACAGAGTTATCTTCAAAATGCTATTTATAATCAATATGGTTCCTTTATTGACTGTATGAAGCTTTTTAGAATTACAATTTTTTGACAGTAATAATTTTATTGTTTTATTTGCTTATAGTTATAATGTGAAAATTATATTATTCCTATTTTATTCTAACGAGTATCAAAATTAAATATGGACAAATAACACGAAAACGAAGAAAGAAGATACCAAAATGTGTGGAAAGAAGATTTGTGCAAGAGTAACCGCATGGTTATTAAGCAGCGACAGTCATCGGCGAAGTTTCCCTCATGGCTTGTCAAGTGCCAACATTTGTTTCTAGACATTGAGGATATTTTATTGTGTCATGACATTATCTAGATAAATGCATTAAATAAATATTGTTTTAAAAATAACATTCATCACATTTCCCGGCGTAAACCTGAGAATTTTAACTTAAAGTATTGAATGGTGCAAATTTCAAAAACTACTTTAACTCATAGTTGGGCTTCAGCTGAATAGTTTATTGATATCACAAGATCAGCATGTTGCAATATCTTCAAAATCACGACTCTTTGTTCGCCTATATTGAGGGCTTATCTTCTGGCTGCTTTGAATTTTAATTTATCAGAAAAGTTAAAATTGAAATACGGGCAAACTGCAGAACAGATTTCCACGAAATATTGTTCATGTAACCTAACATATTAACTCTACTCTGTTTTGAGATTGTACGAAAATTTTTTTCAGATTCCATTTTTTTTATTGTTATATTTTTTAGGCAATAATTTCGTAACACAGCTTAAAATTATCTAGTAATATAAGAATGTAGAAATTAATTCTAGCCACTTCAACATCCTTAACCACAGAGGACAAGGAAAGAAAATCATGGCGCAAATCACATGATTTAACATTAAGTGTGCCTAATATATAGTCACTTAATTTAGCCACGCGACATGGCTAATGTCCTTCAGGTCCCAGGTGCTGTCGTGAGGCATATTCCACCATACTTCGTCCAAGTTTCGACGATGTTCATCAAGCTTTTAGACAGGTCGCGTGTGATGAAGCAGATGGCATCCCAGCGAACACAATTTAAAGCAATATCCGGCATTAAAACCAAAATTTAATACGTTTTAATACGTTCCAGGTTTATAATAAAACTGCAAAGTATTTCCTCCTTTGTTCTAAGTCAATAAACACGTATTTAACTCGTAATAGGGAGATGTTAATATTTCATATTAATTACTATTCTTATTATACCGTATTTTATCTTCTGGTACTTTTCCGAGAAAAGAAGAGCTCTCCAAAATATTAAGAAAACTTTCTGCCCGCAGCTTTGCCACTATGTACTGCAAGTTTTCACGTTCTTAGGAACGAATTTGGAAAAATCTTGATATTGGTTTTTAGGTACATAGACCACCAACTTATTTAAAAAAAAGAGATTTTCAATACCTGATCGGGTTATATATGCTACATATGTGTCCTCTAAAATTAATTTTAACATTTTTTATCTTATTAGGGTTTGTATTTCAAAAAATATATTTTAAAAGAATACCTAATACGTAAAGAAAAGCAGCTAGGTAAATTAGGAAAAAAAAGGGCCTTTAGCGGAAAGTTTAGGTATAGTCGTAACCGTTGCCGTTCATTATGTTTCTTGGGTCGCTGAACACGAATATGAGGTTTTCTGACAGAATTTTGCCCGGAACATTGTTTTTTTTTGTAAAAAACCTCAAAATTTTGGCACTTTTTTTTGTTTTCTGCCTATATCTTGGGAAGTATGGGTTTTTTTTCGAAAAGACCACTCTATACAAAATTAAAGTAGACACAATTGCCTACATTGTTTGTCCATAACATATTTTTCTACGACTAACCGTTCCGCCGCTAGAGCGCGCAAAAAAATGGGCAAAATTCCCATAAATCACAAAAACGGCAAATTTCGACTTTTAACGCCCGATGTCCTTGGAAACGATTCATGTTATGATAGTTTTGACCATGAGTGGTATTGAACTTGATGAAATACACTTAAGAATAAATACGGGGTCCGCTGAAATACACTTGAAATAAATATTGGGTCCAATTGTTTTCAAAGAATTGTTTAGAATCAAATTGAAAGAAAGGAGACAAATTAGTGAAAAAAAGTAAAAATCATCCGGCCTGCTGCGCGCCACAAACTCATGGAAAGATGATAAATGAATATTGGAATGAATGTTTGAGTGTTGGAATGTGGGGTTATGCGTCTTATCACAGTGAGCCGTTGAAGACCCACAGGAGTTGTTGCTGACAACAGGGTCGACTGCCAACAGGCTTGGGAAAAAGGCATTGATGGCATTATTAAAAGAGCTGCAGACAACTATAATTTTGGTGATGTCAAATTTCAATGTAATGACCGTGTCCAGCCACTTACCATAATGAGCAACACAATAACATTAGAAAACGAAGTTTTACCCATTAATCCCACCAGGTTGTTTCAAAGAATCAGTGTGGTTAAGAATTCAGATGAAGAACTGGAATACTTCATGATGTACGACCTGGGACCATACTCTTTCTCTCTGTTTGAGAATGGTCTGCGAAAAAGGACCAAATCAAAGCTGTACAAAGAATTCGTCCCCATTGAAAACAAGGACTTCAGCGGTCAAGTGCAGTACGTGATCGATGGTGGGTTCTTGCTGCACAAAGTTGTCTGGCGCGACAACCAATCTTTTTCAAAAATATGTGACAGATACGTTGGATACGTTATAACAACATATGGATCCCAAACAAGAGTTGTCTTTGATGGGTACCCTGAACATGCGCAAGGTGGAACGAAAAGTGCAGAAAGTTTGAAAAGATATATGAAAACTAGTTCCACGGACATCCTCTTTGATGAAACAATGACCCTGACCACAAAGAAAGAAAAATTCCTGGCCAACCCAAAAACCAAAAAAAACGACTGATTGCCATGATAATAAAGAAGCTTGCCTCACACAACATGACTGCGAAACAAGCACCAGAAGATGCGGACACGCTGATAGTCACAGAAGCGTTGTCACTGGCTAAATCCAATGAGAGTGTTGTCATGGTGGGAGAAGATGTAGACCTGTTGGTGATTCTCATTGGTTTGTGCAAGGAAAAAACCGTTTTCTTCTTAAACCCAGGAAAAGACAAAACTCCATCAACAACATACTCTCCACTCCTCGCTGTAAAGAACAAAACTGTTGCAGAGAACATTCTTTTCTTACATGCCATGAGTGGCTGTGACACGACGTCAGCACCATTCAACCAGGGGAAATAAAATGTTTGTAAAAGCACTCACTAAAAATCTTGACCTTGCTGACGTCGTCAGTGTTTTCAAAGACAGCAACGCCACTCCCCAGACCATCGCAGCAGCCGGAGAACGATTTTTGGTCGACGTATACGGCTACAGTGGGAGGACTCCACCCTCTCTGAACCACCTGCGCTTCCTTAATTACAAGAAGGCAGCGTTCAAGGCTTCGTCGAAAATAGCTGCGCTACCACCTTCAGCAGCTGCAGCGGCACAGCACAGTTACAGGGTGTACCTTCAAGTGCAGCAATGGATGGGGGTCGAGAAACGAGCTGAGGATTGGGGTTGGAAGAGGACCAGCAACGGGCTCGAACCAATCACGACTCTTCTAGCCCCCGCTCCCCACGAACTGCTCAAGTTGGTAATGTGCAAGTGCACCAAGACCTGTGCACGGAACTGCAGCTGCCTGAAGGGGGGCTAAAGTGCACTGATCTGTGCATCCACTGCGTGCACAGATCATGCAACAACACAGCGGTGCCCCTAAGTGACGATGAGGACGAGGTCGAAGATTGGGACTTCCAAGTCGAACTTGGGATTCAATTGCGAACTAAGGAGGAAGCGTTAGAGTCACTGGAGGAGGAGGAGGAAATAGCTAAGAGCTCCAAAGGTATGTAACATCACCTATAATTCCAAACCTTGTTTTCACATTAGTAGTACCTATCAACTTCTTTTACGCATAGAAGAACCATCATATTCCTATATTTGTAACAATATCTCAAGTACGCCACTAATTCCATCCTGTTCTTTACAGATGTGTCTCTCCAACGAGCCTCAGTCGACGAGTGAAACCCCACAAGTTACTCCGCAGGTTAATAACAGTAAATATTTCTGAAGTACATAGGTACCTACCTACAGCATATTCCTTACCAATATTACCAACCAATAACAACTAATACACACTTTTCCTGTCTGTTCCAGATGAATGCATACCCCACCCTCCGGAAAATACCCAATAAATGTACATACAAATACCTACAAATACCTGTTTTAGTTTCATAATTCTTCAAATTATCTTTTACCTGCAATTACGCAATTTATTTTTAGTACTAAGTAATTTTAATGTAAATATAACAATATATAAGTATAACTTTTTTCACTAACTTGTCTCCTTTTTTTTAAATTTGATTTTAGACAATTATTTGAAAACAATTGGGCTCAACATTTATTTTAAGTGTACTTCATCAAGTTCAATACCCTACATGGTCAAAACTATCATAATATGAGTCGTTTCCATGGACATCGGGCGTAGAAAGTCGAAATATGGCATTTTTCGCAATTTTTGGGAATTTTGCTCATTTTATGGCGCACTCTAGCTACGGAACGGTTGGTCATAGAAATAAATGTTATGGACAAAACATGTAGACAATTGTGTCTACTTTAATTTTCTACAGATTCGTTTTTTCAAGAAAACGCATAGTTCCTTAGATATAGGTAGAAAATCAAAAATGGTTCCAAAATTTCGAGGTTTTTAACAAAAAAAAAAAATGTTCCGGGCAAACATTTTGTCAGCAAACCTCAGATCCATGTTTAGCGACCCAAAAAACATAAGGAATGACAATGATTACGACTATACTTAAACTTTCCCCTATTTTTCCTAATTTGTCTAGTCTAATGGGTTGAGTCAGTTAATCGAAACACATTCTTTTAAACATATATGTTCTTCCCTGTGGTTATATTTACTCACGGAATTTTCTGTATCTATGTTAAGTTTTTTTTATCATTTTCGTATTTATGCAGCACCCAGTACGTTTTAAACAATGATTCCTTCAATAATGCCAGAAACAAAATTAATTCCGCACGACTGGAACTTGCGAACTCGTAAATTAATTCTTCAAACGAGTAGTTGAGTAACCTGTTTCCACTTCCCCACTGCACAAGTTGCACTGCTTAGAAAGTGAGAGAAAGAGTTGCATAGACTTCGATCTGCAACACATGAGAGCGCGCCGTAGTTGCGTAAAAGTTCACGTCAGCGCATTAACTGTGATGACTGTCGGGAAGTTACGCAAGCGTTCGAGACCGGAAACTTACTCGGAGTTGACGAGTCTCTAGCAGGACAGAAGATCATGACGAGGCTGTAACTCTCTTACCAAGTAGCCACAATGCCTGTCCTTTCGAAGTGAGTGGGGTGAAGTTCCAGACACAATCTACGAGCTCCGAGCGGCGGCGTCGAGGCCACAGAACAGCCAACGTTACGGAAGACAAACTTTCACGTTTATGCTGGAAAAGTCGTAAATCCCGCAATTCTCAAATATAAGATCACGATTAAAAATATTTATAAACACATGTTGTGACTTCTGCGTTTTTTTTTCTTAAAATTCATATTTGGTGAAAATGAAATGTTACTAATATTATAAATGCGAAAGTCTGTGTGTGCGTGAGTGTGTGTGTATGTTTGTTATTATTCAGCTCCATAACGGCTGAACGGATTTGATGAAATATGGTACGTAGGTACTTTAGGTCCTGGAATAGGACATAGGATACTTTTAATCCCGGTAAATTGTACGGTTTTTTTGGAATAACAGCTAAAACCTAATTCTGCAACGGCTGGGAACGTGACCGAAATATATTTTTCCTCTGGTGTCAGAGTTTATCAGGCCGCCCAAGGACCTCTGAAGCTTAACGACTGCTATCAATCGATAACAACCGGGACAGAAAATTGAACGTGTCCTCCGAAGCCCGGAAGCGCTCAGATGTTATGCCACTAAACGGTCACCCAACCAAATGTGTGCCGCTGGGAACGTTGCTTAACTTTGGTGATCGATTAAGATCCTTGATCCAAGCGCAAAAAGTAGTACCTACGTACACTTATTTCTGAAGCTTCAACATGATGAATCACCACTCTCCAAATGGCGAAATTTGATAATTATTAATTATTATTTTCCATCAGCATGACAAACCCCCTTAAAAATATATCATTACTCTGGAATTATGAAACGTAAAACTTAAAGTATAACGTAACCCCGTTTCAGGGTTCTTATAAACGCAAAAATCATTCCTTAATATGTATACGAAATGTCCAATTTTAGGCGACATATTTTTTACACAGTGGCTTGTTGAAAGAGCAATTTTTGTGTTACATGGCAGTACAAATATTTAAAACTAACTAATTTACTGAAATGAGCAAATCCGCATTGAAATAAGATACCATGTGTTACTTCAAGGAACCTTTATAATCACGCTATGACATGCTTATAAAGTTTTTAAAAGTTACTTAGAGTAAGGAAATATTGCATACTTTTTTATTTACAGCAGTCTGTACAATTTTGTAAAATAAATTTTGCTAAACATAATTTAATATGAACTAACATTTGACATTTTAGTCTCCCTTGTCAAATTTCTCATAAAAATTTCTTTTATTTTATTTGTACGTCCTAAAAACACTAAAAATTTGATTTTTAAATGCCATGATGCAAACATTTTACCATTTCAGTTTTTCATTCGAGGATAGAGTACTTTAATTAATGTCTACAAGTGGAACGGTGTTTCAAATAAATATTTAAAAAACAATTTTCCTTTGGTGACATGTACCCTTATACACCGCGTAAACAACATAATACAAACTATCCAACGCCCAACAACGTGGCATTGTACTTTCCGCGAGAAAGCGCACAGAGAAAATTCAAACTTCCAGGACCAACAAGGAATTGAAAATAGCGTAGTGAAATCTATAATTGCAAGCACTGTTTTATCTTTGTGTATTCCACTACCGCATCACAGGCTGTTCACGGTAAAGTGAGAAATTTTTGAAGCTCTCTCATTTAGAATAAAAGTCAATATGTATACTATATTGTAGCACTAGACGTTAACATTCGAATCCGGAGAAATATTTATGCTGTGTTTGTTACTTAGATGGAAATATTTACTTTAAAAAGTGGTGGAATGATAACAAATGCCTGATGGGAAAAAAGTAACTAGGACCTCAAAAATGCTCACTTTGCCGTGAACGGCCTACATAATTTGCAAAAATATGTTGTAGCAACAGTCAGTTGTCTTAGAGATAGTAATTTTCTATCACCTCTCGTGATAGGGTATTTTTCTACACGTTCACTTTGCGGTTTAGTTTACTATTTAGAGCAGTTCCAATGAATCGTTCTACGACTCTGAGTGCATAGTAATACCGAAACACATCACAGGAAAGCTTAAATATGTAAAATTCATTTTAGCATTAAGAATATTTTTTCCACAGTTCGAGGCCAGCATGGCTCTTAACATAAGGCTGAATAATAATAATAGTAATGGCGTGTGGGGAGTGCACCAAGGGCAAGGCAACACCCTCCGAATGACGGTCTTTCCAGCTGGGGCCAGTAGGTGACCGTCATCCCCGGGCATGAGAGAATTGAGACCCTAGAATGGAGCGGCGCTGGAATGCAAGGGCGGGGGAAGCGGGAGTACCCCGAGAAAGTCCGCTGGCAAGTGGATCGTCCAGCACGATTCCCACATGCGAAAATCCGGGAGTGAACCCGTCGGGGATCGAACCCGGATCGCCGTGGTGGGAGGCGAGCGTCCTGGACACTACGCCACCGCTGCCCCTCGGGTTGTTGAAAACTGATGAGGGTGAAGCTAGGTGAGTGTGGAGTCCGACCTCAGAGGAATCAGTTGCCGCAGAGAGCCTTCAGCGAGGCCTACCAAACGTCTCGTCGCTCAAGAAAAATATCAGTGGTACTTGTGTGTTTTACAGCGGAGTATTCATTGTCATAGCCGAATACGATTTCTTCACTTTGGAGTTTTGTATTTTGCTTCCAATGTTCGGAGCGTCCAATAATTAGAGACCTGAGAAATTCGCTAATTCAATTTGAGACAAGCTATAATTCATAACACGTGTGTTGATATAACTTAAGCCATTGGTGCACACGGTGTTTGACGCCACCTTGAGAACGCTGGCCCAATCGCCGCCTTCCGCTGTGACAGCAGACAACCAATGTGCATTTAATATCGGCATATTTGTACATATGACTATAGAGTCTAGCCTGCAGGTCATTGAACTCGCGAATTTTTCCGGTCTATACCAATAATACATCGTTCCAGATACTGGTCGGGCCTAGGCGTCATCTAACGACCCAAGCCAACAAGGCAGATACCTCCTTCCTGGTAGCGATGATTATACACTCCAACACTTTCTAACAAAGTTTTCTGCAGCGCAAAGGAAACCATTTAATCTAGGCTGTGTTGTTTACCGTAACATGGTATTGATTTAATTTAAAGAGAAATTTACAGATATGTAGGTCTGCTGTTTCCTTAATACGTGTTTGTTTTGTGGCACTATTACCTTCCTTTATAGCTAAATAAAATAAACGTTACTTGTGCTGATTTGGTTCACAGTAAATTAAAATTAACTTTGTACCAAAGGTAACGGTTTAGCGGTATTGAAGGATTTCTTTTGTAGCCACATTGTAGCTTTCACTACGTAACTGTTGTCCCAATGCAAATATTCATAAACCAATAAATTATGTTAGTTACGAAACTGCAACTGAGCAAATGTCCAGTACTCCTGTGAACGTTCAGTATAATTCCGAAGAGAAGCGGTTATCCAAACAACTAATCTGGATGCTCCACAATAGGTGGCATTTTGTTCTGATCCATGTTACTACCTGGCATAACGTACCTATCAAAATGTGTCTGCTCGTTTGTTGAAGGGCGTTAGGGTAGGGACAGCAAGAAGCGGAGGGAGGTGGGGAGGGGGGCTGCGGATTCAGGTCTGGAGACTCTCCTTGTGAATTATCTATAGTGAAAATAATTTTGGAAGATTTCCTAACTTCTCTTTTACGTAAAAATTACCGTTGTTTCCATCGTCTCTCAATATCTCGATGTTAAGAGCCACCAAAATGTTTTTTACTCCTCTCCACGGTTGTTTTTTAAAGCACAAATTTTGTTTACAGTGAAACTGAAACTACCACAAAGGCGTCTGCTTAACTATTGTAACGATAATGCAATGTTATCATATTAATTAGTTTATAGTATGACGGCAAGATATTGGATGACAATTTTAGAAATAGTACAAAAACCGTGTGTTTCCCTGAAATAGTACGTATCGGAAACAATTAGGTTTGTAGATTTGCAAGGTTTGGCTGTGACGAGTCACATACAGTTGAAGTTATATTTTACGGTTGGATTCCACAAAATAATAATAATTTTTTTTTACTTTTGCACGCAAACCCACTACATTTCAGGAATGGTAAAGCTTCGTTACCGAGGTAGAATTGGCAGTGGGAGAATGTAACCGAAAGGTAGAAGCAAATGTCAAACGGCAATGTAGCATTTGTTTTCGTACAAATCATACAACCGAAAAATGCTTTTATAAAAAGTTTGAATGCGAGTTAAGGCCGGTGAAATGAAAACGTCAGTTTAGTATTTCTTTTCGCACAAATCACATTACTGAAAACTGTTTCTATAAAAATAAAGGTGAAAATGAGGAAGTCCACACAGTTCGGGGAGAACCTGATAAAGGAGAACAAAATCAAAATGATAATGTAGGAAATGTCGAGGAAGGCACTTCAGTAAAAGAACAAATAGTTGTTACGTGTTTCAGATATAAAAATACTGGACATAAACAATTTCAGTGTCCTTTCCGAAAGAAAAAAAAACCTTTTGGAATAGGTTTTGTAAATAATGTATTTCAGCAAAGGGAAAGTTTTCTTTTCATTCCGGTAGTAAAATTGATTCTTGTAGTATCAACTTTAACTCATTCGGTTGCTTCCGTATTACGTTTGAACCATGAGTTTTGTAATAAGTACGTTGATGCGAGAAAATCTTGAGGGGAACAGTTGTGATAAAAAGGGGGGGGGATGTACTTTTAGCACTGGCTGACGGAGGTTTAATTCGTTCGAATGTTGTAGTTGTCGTACAAAGAAAGACTGAAAATTTTTCGTGGAAATTACAATTACGTTAATAAGAAAAATTGTCTCGTGATGTTATTTTAGGGCTGGAGTTTTTGTGAAAAACCCAGGAGTGTTTGATGTATCAAAAAGGTGCTTAACTTTTAGTTTTGATACTGATACTTCTGTTATATTGATAGGCTACCCGAACTATGTGCGAAATATTGAGTCGGTTGAACATAATTACGCAGTTGGAAAAGAAATAATGAAAATAAAAGCAGAATTCAGTAATCTTATAACAGGTAAGCTAGGACATTGTTAGCAGGTTCCGGTTCATTTTAAGTTTGAAAGATAATAAACTAGTAGTAACTGTCCCATATCGGGTTGCTGCACCGAAAATGAAAAAAATCTAATCAGATACTATTAGATTTGCAGGAACAGGGAATTATTGATACGTCAAAAAGTGCGTCAGCTAGTCCATCTTTTCTATTGCCAAAAAACGCCGGGTCAGTAATATCTTATTTCTAATTACCGCAAAATCAATACAACACTGTATGTTGGTGCTTACGCTATGCCAGTATTGAAGACAGCATGAAAACATTTAAGTAAGGTAAATTCTTTCACCAATTTGGACTTAAATTCAGCCTTTATACAGTGTGAATTGCCCCCTCAGTCTAGGGGGGCAATTTCCTTTTGTACACCTTGGAAATTATTTCAGTGGACACGTATCCCGTTGATAGTAAATGTACGACCTCAAGGAATGCCACGTGTATAAAATCATATCTTGGGAGTAGAAGGAAATATCCGGTTTTGGGACATCGACGTTCGGCGTTGGAGCACGGAGCTGTCCATGCTCTTTCATTCAGGTCCCCTGGCAGCCATTTTTTCGTAAAAAATATTTCCCCTCAAAATTTATCTTTATTTATTAAATTCCCATTTTTCTCTTCAAAAAACACCCATCCTCCACCCCTGCAAAAACGAGCCTCAAAAAGGCAATTTTCGATACATTGGAAGGTTTAAGGGAAACTCGCTTTTCAAAAACAAAGCCGCGAGGACCATAGTGGTTTTATAGGCATAGCGTATTCCAAATGGATACACGGAGTCCAGGGTCCGGAGTCAGAACTAACTATCAACCATCTTGGTTCTGTCAGCCATCTTGTCCGCCATGTTAGGTGTCGGTGACATTGACCTTTGATCTTGACCCCAGTGCCTTTGACCTTAAACCCAAAAATTGTAAAAAAAATATGAAAAATGACAAAGAGTTCTAAAAAAAACCCGTCCATATTTATAAAAAATTATTAAAAATATAAATATACTTAAAAATTAAATATTAATAAAAATGTATTTCAAAACTACTAAAAATATTAAAATTCATTTAAAAAACTGACATTTTCGGAGGTGCCCCTTTACCCCCACCACCCCTCTACTTTACGTTTTCTATCGTGTGCAGACATATTGATTTATTCGTTTGTCATTTGTTTATACATTGATGGATGATACCAAGTTGGATTTCGTATGTTTTCATCACCTAGGTGGTGCTAGTGATTTAATTCACCCACCAGGTGAGTTATCAATTTAGGCACCAGGTGGCAGCCATATTTGTTGTGACTGTGCTATCAGAGCCCTCCATGTTGTATTCTGTTTTCAGCACATAGGTGGCATTAATTTCTCGAATTATCCCCTGCTATCGGCCTGTATCATTCCTGGAAAGTACATAAACTGTCATATTTTTTTATTTGGTTTTATTCTTAAGTGCAGATATTTCTATTTTAAATAGTTTTTATAAAGTGGAGGAATTTTTAAAATAATTAAAATGCGACAATTTTTCGTTTAAAACAATTTTTTTTTTTTGGTAATGTACAAAATGAGAAAACAAATATACAATTGTACATTAATTGCCATATTCGGTGTTCACTGCTCGATGTCTGCTTCAGCGACCGAAGAATTGAAGTGGGCAGGGAAACCCCACCAGTTGATTTAGCCCTTCCGTTACTTCGTTGCAGCACCTTCTTGACCAGATGCACATCTGGATACTTTGTAAGCAGGATATCCTCACTTCCCTATCACATTATGTCATTACGTACATACATAATCACAAAAACCAGAAAATTTACTTTTTTAGCATTGGATCAAAAGCAAATTTAAGATGTTGTAGCCATGAGTAAAGACTTCCAAAACTCACCTACTTACCTGACTTGGACTTATGAATCTGTAGTTTACAAGGCCGGTCTTGAAGTCTCATTACTTGCTGCCTGCGGGGAAATAGCTTTCCTTTACGACTTGACTACGCGCGATTCAATATTGCCGTTGCAGATTACTGTTCACTCACAAAGAATAATTTAGATGTGTCAAATTATCTTCTGCCTCATGGCATATTATTGCGAAATGTACAAGTGCATGAATTTAAAAACGTCGCCTAATAAAACAGATTTTATCTGTAACCGCTGGTAAAGCCGGCAACAAAGCCCAGCTAAGAAAATGGCCTATTAGAAATTATATCGTAACCTGGTTACCAAGTAAAAAAAATATCACAAATTTTGTCCCTCTGCTATTAGGACATAATAAAATTTACTGGTTGATAAAATGGGCTCTTTCAATACTTGATATCTGGTTTGATTACGGACCCTCACATGTCTAACATTTCTTGAACAAGTATTCTGAAATGAACATTATGACATAATATAACACATATCATGAAGAAGCGGGGTTTTCAAAGATACCTCAATTTTCTTACCCTAGTAAATTTCATCTCTGCTACACTCTTCTTTCATCTTATCCCAAAAGCACAGTTTCTCTTCTCGTATTTATTAATCCTGCCACAAGTGGGAACAGACACGCGGATTATAAGGGTACAACGAGAAATAGTACTCCTGAAGACTCGCGAATTTCGCAGATTCATTCACCAACAAGCTGGACTCCAAAATACTTCGTGCGTTCGAGTTAAGTTGAGAGTTTTGGGCGGTTCTAGACAGCGAGGTCCTGAGAGCCGATTATGGTGAAATTAAGCGATAATGGAGCAGCGTGGAAATGTAAGGGTGGAGGAAACGGGAGATAACCGAGAAAACCCGCCGACCGACGACATCGTCCGGCACTATTCCCACTTGCGAAAAACTGGGAGTGACCCGGCCGAGGATTGAACTCGGTTCGCCTTGGTAGGAGGCGAGTAGTGTAATTGTTCAGCTATCGTAGCCCCTATTCCTGCATTCGAGCCTCAGTTAGATGTTTCGGTCTGTTGTTATAGTTTAAACATACATATTCTAGCATTTGTTTCGGTCATCATTTATTTTTCTAGCAGGTTCTTTGTTGTTCCAAAATCGTCCGAGGTGTGCCCAACAAACTGTTATCCAATAGAAGCCGACTCTCAAAGGCACACGATGTTGAACTTTATATTGATCTCAAGTTAATAAGCGAAATGTATGGGTTTCTTAAAACCACAATATACAAGATAAATGTTTGTTATCGTAACCATCCAAGAAGATTATTTTGGGACAGCAATAAGAAGTATAAATAATAAGAGTAAAATAGTGTAAACATAATAATCTAAAAATAATTTGCCCGTGGTTTGCATTTCCCATCGTTAATATTTTTCCTTTAGCAGAGCTGTTGGTTACGACCAAAGAGAAGATAGATAGCCTTCAAAATATCAGCAGCATAATTATTGACTTTGCGAAAACCATCTACTCAGTAATCAAATACAATTTTCCACTGATAGTGTAAAAATTTGATTGTTACCGCCATGAAAAGTACAACGATTTCCTATAAATTGTTTAGCGGATTTCTTCACACATATAGAAATGTTTCCTCCAGCCGAATAAAATTATTATTGTTATTCAGACGTCCCAACAAAATATATTGTTGAGTAAAGAAATCTTGAAAAACAACAAAATTGATTTTGTTCATTTTACAAAGTGCACGCTTGATTAAACAAAACCTCTGTCTTGAGCAAAAAGAAATTAGATTGCCAACAAAATATTTTCCTGGATCGACAGTATCTATTTTTTTGACAACTCATTTTATTTCCTTTTTTCTAAAATACTGCTCGAGAGAATGTTAAAATTTTTTTGTGACAATTGGGATAGTAACAACAGGTATTTCAGTGCATTTATTGGTTCTCCATAATGGCATAAACATCTTAATAAAACGAGTAAAACAGAAAACTAAAATCTGATGCTGTAAAACTTGAAATATTTACTTGCGCACGTTGTCAAGTATTTCAAGTGAATACATTGGAAAACATTCCCGTTTCGGTAGTAGTCAGTCTAGCCAACGTTGTCCGGGCTTAGTGCTACAGAAGGAACGATACAAGTTCGAATCTTGTTTAAGTTTTAATTTTTTTTATGTTAAATTTTTAATATCCGTAGAGCAACCAAAATTTCAGTTGTTACAGCAAAAATATTTCACTACCTCTATAGAAATAAATAATTTGGTAGTTCCAAAACACCTTGTTTGATTCAACAAAACCTTTTTCATAGTGCACTGACTAATTATTTATTCACAAGTAGTAAAAACAACATAGGAGTGTATCCGGTTAGTTCTACGTATCCTTGATTGAGAATACATTGCTAGTGAAGGGTACTTTGGCCCGGTACTGCGCACAGCTAGGAATTAGCGCCCGATGCCCGGAGCGTATTCCTTGTGAATAATCAGACTTGCGAAAGATTCTCTCCTCGTCTTGCTTATGATTGGTCAATGTAGGTAATACCGCGCATACTGCACCTTGTCCCGAGGTGGCGAGAAGCACACTGAACACTGGTACAGTCGCTACACAATTATAAATCGATCATATCATACATGCTCTTAAGCGAATTAGCGACCAAACTGCACAACTTCCTGTTTAGTGCGTACCATTATAGGTAATTACGATGATAGTCGAATGCAGACGTCATCTATTTGATAATACTTTTACTTCATAGACTACAAATCGAAATTCTCTTTTGTAATAAACCTCATTCCCATTAAAGCACCAACCCACTTTACTTATTAATAAAGAAAAAAAATATATTGTATTTCATATTTTATATGAGTATATTACTGATAGCTAAGGTGTATTACAATTTTTCTTCTAATAAAGTATACTTTATTTAAGTCAACCTGAAGTTCAAAATATTGAGCTTCGCTACAATGCAGCTATTTTTCGTAACTGCTTAACGTTAAATAATATGTCATTCACAACAAATCTTATAGATCGCTCGCTAAAGTTTGGGAACGGAAAAGCCCATCGATGGTATACACGAACAGGACATGACATCTAATTAGATATATTGTTTCGATAATTGATCACCCATCTGTACCCCTGACACATAAGTCGTGTATTTTGGTGACGATGTGTAAATTTCAAATAAGTTGTACGCGATATTGCAGCACTACTGTTTCCCAGCGGTCAGTCACGTGAACTGCCATATTTTGCGGCACTATAACACACGCTGGTATAGTGGACGGTCGTCAATGATAATATAAAGTTCCAGTCTTTTCTTTGACAGGTTTTCTGGCGCCACCGCATTGTGGAGACACACTGTGCAAACTGGCATCGCTAATGTCGACAGAGTTGGTCGTCGTCGAACACAGTTTCTCCTGGCGACGCTGTCGCGCGCTGCTCGATGGACGAAGACGCACGTGGCTGTTGCGTCACTTCCCGGATTCACGGAACACGGGAGGGAGCTACGGATCGTATGACTTCACGACGAATTACCCCCGCACTAAGGAAGCGTCGTTCTTCCTGTAGTCGGGCGAGGCTTTAGTTTTCCTGAAGGCGGGAACCCATCCCGATACCTCGCCACTGGTTCGCCGAGAAAACTGCACTTGTGCTCTCTTCGTTGTTTTGTCGTATTTTGAGCTTACAAACTTGGCTCAGTCTCAGCTATCGTTTGTGTGGGCTTCCTCGAGTATTCTAAAGTCCTGTGCTTGCATTAACCGTAAACCGTTGTTCGTCGATTTGTTACTTGCACTGCTTTGTTTCGCTTATTTTGGTAGAACACTTGAGTGAAATTATTGTAGGATTATTTTCATGATTAAAATATACGTTGGCAACAGCTACTCTTGCGTTATTCTCGTGTACGATTTTAATGTGATACGCTCCAGTTCCATAAATTTGGCTATTTTTGGCAGCAGTCTCACATTTTCTTTATTTATATACACCGAAGAGACAGAAAAAAAACTTGTACACCTGCCTAATATCATGTAGAACACCCCGAGCACGCACAAGTGCCGCAAGACGACGTGGCATGGACTCGACTAATGTCTGAAGGTATGCCGGAGGCAATTCACACCATGAATCCTGCAGGGAAGTCCACAAATCCAATCTGCGCCAATTTGAGAAAGGGTTGCACGTCTGTCACGTTTAATGATTCTCGTCAGTCGTCGTTTGTCCCGTTCTTTCACGATATTTTTTCCGGCCGCAGCGATGTCGAAGATGTGATGTTTTACCAGATATCCGATATTCACGGTACACTCGTGAAATTGTCGTACGCAAACATCCAAATGTTATCGCTACCTCGGAGATGCTATGTCCCATCTCTCGTGCGCCGACTATAACACAACGTTAAAACTCACTTAAAACTTGATAACCTGCCATTGTAGCAGCAGTAACCGATCTAGCTGCCGACCGCATCGCGTTACTCTGATTGGTTCCATACGTCTGTTATTTGCATACGCACGCCTATACCAGTTTTTTTGGCTCTTCAGTGTATAAGCTAACTCTAAAAATTGTATTTGCTGGTGTTGCCCTTGCATTGAATAGCTTATCACCAGAGTCTCCTTGTTTTCGCACAAATTTTTCTTCAGAGGCCCTTTCGCTAAAGTACAGATCTTAAGTATCGGAATAACTTTGTTGTGAAGGACTAAGTCGTGTAAGTAAAGAGGGCTCTACGTCTCGTTAACAGAGAAGTTATTAGACGTGAAGAAAATGCTGAGACAAGCAGGAACGTGGATTAAATCGGCCGTGGCATGTAGAAAGATTTATTCCACTCAGGTTAGGAAGCTGAATTCTTTTATTTTGGGAAATAAACGTTCACACCACCGCGCAGCACTGCTGTCACACGCTTACCGTAATTTAAGTAAGTGAGTTAATTGCATTTTTCATCAAATATACGCAGGTGCATGGAATCTTCCGAGTTGTATTGTGTTCGTTTCTACGTGAAAATCAAACTTTGTTATTTTCACTACAGTGGAAATATGACCAAATACGTCCACGCGTTGTTTAGTATTCTGTGGTAAGATGGATTTAGCAAACCATTGGCGTCCACGGTAACTTTATCTAAAAATGACAACTGAATTGATAAAAAAGAAACAACGCAAAATTGTTAAAATTATCAATTCAACGGCTTTCCTGAGCAGCATCCATAAGAGAAAGGATAAAAGTAGAAAGTTACTTTTGATGTCAGGTATATTTATTTCGCAACTAAAATTCATAACGTCTTTACATATACATACGCTCAATGTCAAGAACAGTTGTATTTTTATCGCTTGCTCTTGTGAACACCATTGGAGGGCGTTAATAATAATTAGGAATGAAAATTAGCAGCTAAAATGTTGACTGCGGCAAGTGTGTGTGTGTTGTGTGTGTATCACAATTGAAGCTAAATACGATTTTTTTTACATACAAATATATAGAATTTCTCCATTGATCGCCAGCTTAAATATGATCTGTTTGGAACTCCAGCGAAACTCTGCGGCTGAAATTATCCCTATACCAAGTTCTCCCATAAGAAATCTCGTTTTGTTCCTCACCTGGTAGAATAAATCTACCTGTAGTAAGGAACCTTCCCAGCATTCTCCCGCAGGGATTTAGGGAAAACGTGGCGAACAGGAATCACGAGAGCCGGACAGGGAATCGATCACATGCCCTCCCGAATGCGAGTCGTGCTGTTTACCACTCCGCATCTTGCTCGGTTTCTCATCAAGGAAACGCCTATTCAGGAAGACACGGATCAATAACGAAATATAGAATATTTTGGTTTATCCGGCGCGAAAATAATTCCTGACAATAAAATATGTTCCACGTGATTTAGTACTGTGGTTTAAAAGTGTTTATTATTTTAGAACGGTCATCCAGGTCATCTTATGTAAACACTATTTCAACAAATAAGGCTATGCAAAAGTAACTTACACGTGCTTAGACTATATCAGATTGAATTTTATTAAAAGGAATTTTTGCGTTGTCTAACAACGAAAGAAGTAATTCCTGTATTTACGCTGGTTTCGTGCTACTCTGGCTTGCTGATAGCACGAGAATAAATATTCCCTAGAACTTGCATTTGACGTGAGAATATCGGGATGATCTTCGTTCACGCTAGTCGCCCAGGAATGGCAATTTTTGCAGAAAATCAGCCCATGTTCAAATACATTCCTTCCAGTGCTGTGCTATTCAGTGGACTATCGACTCAGTGTAGTTTGAATATCGTTTAACGTCGCTAAACTCTGACGGCTGTCATATTAACCTCTGGTTTTTGTTTTTTTTTTGTTATTGTTACGTGAGACTTGTTAGGCGTTCGCGTTCCTCCTGGAGAACGCTGATGGAGTCCAATACGTCGAAAACTTGCTCGATGTTTTGTATGGTAGTTTTGAAAACACCTTTTCAAAACCACTCTTTGCTTCAAGATGTTTTGCGGTGGCAAAGCTACAGCTTTCCCTTGGTTGCTGGCTTTATCTGTGTGTTCGATGACATTTGCTTGGATTTGACGGGGCCAGTCATGGACACGGTGTTGAAGAAACCTCGGAAAATTAAAGTTTTTTATAAATTTTAAGATATTTTATGAAAAGGTTTTAATAAATGAGTAATTTTTTAACATTTTGGGTTTACGTTTATTCAAGGTCACATTAAAAGGGTCAAGGTCAAATTTCAAGGTCACTTGGATTTAATATGGGATTTCGGTGATGTCATAACATTGTAACTGGTCATCTCCAGTCCCCCATCCCCTCTATGTCAAAACATTCGAAATTTTAATTGTTTATAAAATGTTGTTACCAATTTTTTAATAAAATTTTCATATTTTTAAAATAATTGTTAACAGATTTATATAATTTTTAAACAATTTTTGAAATAATTTTACAATTTTATTAGGCCATCAAAGTTCAAGGTGAAAGGTTAAGGGCAAGATCAGTGACATCCAACATGGGGTTCGTAATCAGAAACGTAATATGCTAGCCGACTATTATTAATTTATTCGATTTCTTATAATTTTTTCTCCAGGTTTTGTTTTCAAAGTTATTGGGCCAAAGTCACTGGCATCCATCTTGGGGGTCGATGTCATCGATGCAATTATTTCCTTGATTTAAAATTTTTTTAAATTTCTTGGAATTATTAAGGCATTTTTGGCTTCAAGGACACCCAAGAGCAAGGTCATCCTCTTACATGTTCGGCGTGATGGACACTAGTCAATCTGGCTAGTGCCGGTCATGTCGGGAGCTCAGTCGAACCACCTGTCATCGAACCCCGGACCTCCCACATGTACATTGTTAAATCTAAAGTTACTCAGTATTACAATTCTAAAGGCGGGCAGGCGGGCGTCTTATGGTAGGATGGTCGACTGGATAAATTTTACCTACCGTGCAGTAATTCGCACCATAGAAGTGGCTGTGCAGAGGGGGGCAGTGTTGCCAACTGTAGCCGAAATGGACTGTGAGAAGCCTGTAGCCTAATTATAGGTCATATAACATTTAACAGACTGGGTGTAGTCGAATTGATGTTACGTTCTTGTGTCCAATTTTTTATTATATTTGTCCTCGTAGAATGCATTTATTTTCTCTTTTTGTCCAATGAAAGACACCACTAACTCGCCAGCCCCTCGAAATTAATTGTTATCATTGCTCTGTTTATTACCCAGGAATAATTTTCTATCAGTATATTAAAACAATATGTTCGCAATAGTTATAATAAGACTTGAATTTCTTCGTTGACGTGTCTAACTGTCACCACATGACAAAGTAACTCATCGATGAATTTAAGTATTTTTTTTAATATTCAAGTTTGCCCATCTTAGGAGCGTGATGAACCCTTTTGGTTGAGTTTTCTTGCTGCCCAGCACCTCTTCATTTCCTCTGATTGTGCTTGTTTTCTTTCTTATTTGAATGTGTAGATGCGTTTCTTTCTGGTTTTAGGTTCAAATTTTGTGGAGTCAATCAGTTTCCTGTGAGTGTTTCCGTCTTGTATGGCGTCTTCTGTGATTTTGAGAGCTTGCAAGTCCGCTCTGACCTCTGCGAGCCATTCGGTTGCCTTTTTTTAGTCCCGAAATGTAGTTGAAGATTTTCTTCGACAGTCTACGGTCGTCCGTGCGGTGTAGGCGTCCGTAGAACTCGAGCATTCACTTCCTGATGTTACCTGCAATAGCTTTGGAGTCTGTAGGATCCGTATTCTGTTTTCCGTGGGCCTGAAAGTTTTCTAAGGATGGTATTTTGTTTAATAATATGAAATTTTCGTAATGTATAGTAAGCATGAGCATGCCAAATCCTTAGGTATGAAGCGTAGCTTAATTCCGTCACTAGTTTTCGAACTTTGAAACGCATGTAGCCGGCTTGTCTGTCTTTCGGTTGGTAAGACTAGTAGTAATTGTTTGGTGGCTGGGTTGCGCGGGGAGGGGGGGATGACTCGTCGCTTCTCGAACAAGAGTGCGACAACTAGGTGTACCGGTCGTCAACGAGTGGTTATGTACGACCTCGGGCTGTTCGCCAGCCTCTCGCCGAGATATTCCCGTGTTGGTTTCACTCGTTATGAGGACCTACTTCGGGGACAGTCGGTTGCAACGGGAACGCTACGCCAGCTCTGTCATGGGCAAAAAAAAAATTCCCTTACTGATATTCTTGCCACGTGATTTGTTTTCATGAAAATCTTGGGTGTCGTTAGGCAAGATTTCACATTTTTTCACTACGTTCAATGTTATGACATTTTTCTGTTGGCTAATGATTTAGCAAACACAAATTTTATTAAATTTTTTAGATCCTTAATAGTGAGTAAGGGCTCTATGGTCTCGTGTAGTGATTTCGTAAAATACTGCAAGCCTACAATTTTTTTATTCACTGGGGTGTTTAACGTATTACAGATATGGTACTGCCTGGATTACACTAAGTGAAAAGGTAATATTTAAACGTTCAATGAATTGATTGCATATCATGACGTTATAAAAAGAAGTTAAAAGCTGCTGACTGTTTTGTGAGTAGGTTCTTGATTTTGGAAACTTTCTCAACAGTGGAAATACAGAAGATGTGTTTCCGTATGACAGGTAAGCTCTTACTGCATAATTTTTTTATTGTAAACTAGCTTACCCGGCCGCGCGTTGCTGTGGCATAAAATATTTTGGTTCTATTCATTTCTGTGAAATTAATTGAAAGAAGTATATGTATATATAAGTATATGTATATATGTAAAAAACATTGAAAACAACAAACTGAAATGTTTAATCAGACAGCTGTCAACTAAGGCACTTCCTGACGCGAAAACGTGGTAAAAATTAGCTTTTTGCAGATTTTAGTGCCTTTGCAGGTAAAACAGATAAAAAATAAAGGTGTACAAACATCCGTGGGAACGGAAGGAAGGTTTATAAAAAACCAGAATGAAAATTGGTTGATTTTTTCGGGAGTTAAACTCCTCCGAACACTCGGACACAACATATATATATATATATATATATATATATATATATATATATATACTAGCTGACCCGGCAAACGTTGTTTTGCCATAAAAAGTATTTCTATATCGCTATAAAAAAATAAGGGTTGGTGGTAGAAGGGTGAAAATTTAGGAGGGTATATATTTTTTGATGCCACATCATAAAAAAATAAAAAATAAAAATTTTGTTCAAACAATAAAAAAAAATTGTTTGGGGGGTGGCCACCATTATTACTTAGTGGAGACCGGCTACTCCGTGCTGTGTCACTGGGAGACACCTGGTGCGAATAAATTGTAACCTAGATCGATAAATGATCGATAATAATTGATCAGTTATCGACCTAGGGTAAAATTTATTAAATTACTAATATCGCTATAAAAAAATAAGGGTTGGTGGTAGAAGGGTGAAAATTTAGGAGGGTATGTATTTTTTGATGCCACATCATAAAAAAATAAAAAATAAAAATTTTGTTCAAACAATAAAAAAAAATTGTTTGGGGGTGGCCACCCTTATTACTTAGGGGTGTAAAAAATATATATAAATCTATTTTTAGACCTATCGAGTATACATAAAAAATTTCATAAAAATCGGTCCAGCCGTTTCGGAGGAGTTCAGTGATTAACACTGTGACGGGAGAATTTTATATATTAGATATATATATAGATTTAGCTTAACTCTTATCGATTTGCACCGAGACATTGCATTCAACCGACTTTTACTGTAGAAATAGTTCTATTATTTAATGTAGTTTGAAGTAGAATATTGTGTTTCTCTTTGCAAAGTCTAGTTTTCATGCGTTCGTTAGTGTTATCATTACTGATAATTACTTCAGCGCCAACCTTTTTCGCACTATTATGAGTTTTAGGTTTCTATGTAGAACATAAATTTGCGTGCTGTGTTACACTTGTGTAACTGTAAACATACACAGCTACCAGCTTTTCAGGCAATAACCACTAATGCACATCATTATTTTAAACATACATCTTATGGAGACAACAATTGTATTGTTGCTTTAAAAATAACACATGTAAGAGTTGAGCCTCATACGTGATCACCAATGTCCTTTCCCCACAGCATGCATAAGGTTTTCTGCTTAATGAGATGCACACTCATCTAAGTACGTCAATGTACATGTCTCGGGAAATGACATACGCACGTACACGGGGAAACGAATGTGTGTACGCCTCGCGCCCTTTCAGCCTATAGGATACTATTTCAAAAGCGATTTATATGTAATTCATAATTCTTGTTCTTCATATTTATTTTCTAAATAGTCATGTGGTGGTATTAACTTTTTTAAAAAAGTTATTGAGAAATGTTCTTAACAATGATGTAGAATAACAGGGATAATAATAAACAGTTTTCTTCGTGATTTTGTTATAAACCGGGCGAGGCAATGCATTTATAGTTAATATTCATGGCGGAGAGAACACTGTCAATTTTTTTACAAGGGCAAGGAATGGATGAGTTTAAAAGTTTTTTAAAAATTTGAAAATCAATTTTCATTAATACAAATATTAGTGTAAAAATAAAATTTACCACTCGTTTTTACCAGATTTGATAATACATTATAGATATAGATAACTGCGTTTACTGTGTCAGATAATTATTCATTCCTTTCTTGATAATAAGTCTATGATTGATTAATAGCAATACTTTTATTGTCAAGCACTTTTCAGCTACAGCTCCTAATGGGACGTTAATTTTAAATCTATGCGCCTACGTTCCAGCACAGATTCAGTATTTGTTTTCCGTCAAAATGCTTGTTCAGAATATTACCAGCGGACTAGTAACTGTAACAGATGCAAATAAGTATGCCTGTCGGTATGTATCAAGTATCGAGCAGAGTGGAGTATGCTTATATACGTAAGTGCATTCCTATGATCGGACACAGCCTTAATAACTCTTGAATCGACAAATTTATCGTACTGATTATTTGTACGAACAGTCACCTTTGCAGTATATTACAACCCCAAACTGTAAACACTGAGTCACATTGTAGACCTTTGTGCGTCTAATATATATTTGTCGACTAGTGATCAATCATTTCCTGTCAATTTCCTTTCACATATGAACGGAATAAAATCGCCACTATAATGTATGACACCATTTATGATTAACATCAAAATTGTAATTGTTAGTGCTCGTGTTAGTACTCGTATTTTATCATGGGCACTTAAAAAAAGTAAAATAATAAATTATAATTAAAAACTATGACCGTTATATAATTATGATCATTCATTTTCGCAGAGGTAAATAAAACAAAATCGTAGGAGATATCGCTGCAAATATCAGCAAATACAGAATTCTATGATAGAAACGAAACACATGCCATGGTCGCAACTAGTAAATCATGAATTGGGTATTCACAGCTGCAACGAAAGCTGATAACTCGCGCGTGACAAGCTCGCCTTTAGCAGAACGTGAACGAATACGTGAGTGAGCCTAGGACAGGGGGATGACCTTCGTTTGCCGGCTGCGTAACTGGCAACACCGCACGGATGGCGAGGTGTTTTGACTGCTGCGTCGTCTGCTGCCTTTTAAATCTCAGTCGAGAACACAAGGGCTCCTCTGAATAATCCCAAGAACTAACATAAAAAAACTGGTCAAACGTTTCCTATCCCATGGCCGCTCTATTGTATATCTTTACTAAACGGTATGTATTACAATTATCAACTGTGTCTACACGGACCCTCTTTTGTTTGCTATTTTGTAAGAATGAATAAATAAAGTTTTTCTGTCATATATAGGAAACACAAAAACCGATTCCTCCCAAATATGGCAAAGAAGTTGTTATATGATAGGCCGTATTAAATTATACCTTTTTAAAGCGGGACATACACTAGTATTCAGAACTGCAGCTGTAAAAATGAAGAATGGAATTTTCAAACTTTCAAAGTGCCATTATTTGCGAAAGTCAGTTCTTTCCAGATAATAGTTCTATATGCCAACGCAGGTGCCATAAATACGTTATAGGTATCTTTCGCCAATAGCTTGCATTTCTACAGGAAGTCAAAGATAGTAATGTTGCATGTCCAAACAATATGTTGTATGTCCAAACAATATGTTACATCCAAATGTTATATGTGCCACGGAGGTTTAGTGGCAGAGTCAACCTGAATGTTGTTAGTTTACTATAGATTTGTTTATTTACATAGTTTTATCATTGTTTGTTGAGTCTTACATAAAGCAAAATGATCGAAGAAACAAAGTAAAAACGCAGGAAAATTGATGGCAATGTTTTTAGAAACAAGCAGAAAGTAGCAAGGATCTGTGAAGAAGCATACAAGAAAAACAGCAGGATGATTAAACTGTTCGACGATTATCACTATACGAAATCTGAAAATGCTCAAGGAACATTCATTTTGGGATTATTGATTACTGAACCTGTAAAAAGAAGACAACATTGAAAATATGCCGACCCCCTGGCATTATACGTAAGTGCAGTTTCCGCTATCGTTTACCTTCATTTGATGGGATCGTGATAGAGGTATGCAAGGATAATTTTCAACAAATTTTAGTCTTAAAACACTGGTTTTTCCTTACACTCCAGGAGAAAAAAAAAAGAATATTAATTTACAAAGACAAAAGAGGTGGAAATCACAAAAACACAAAAATCACCTCTGATGACCAGGATTCAGTAAGGTCTTACATAAACTCTTTGCTCAAAGACGTCAGTAACTTTGGTAGTGCCAAGACACACAAATTTTACCTAAGTTCAGATTTGACTGTTTAAAGGATATATAAGGCTTTCTAAACTTTAAACCGAGATGAAATTGTCACGGGAAATCTTTTTCCGAGAGGTTTGAAGAAAGGATTTCTCAAAACTTGACATTTCACACAAGATGAGTGGACATCTGCGCAAAATGTGGTTTGCTTAATACTAAGGTTGCAGCTAACTATGCTAAATCGAGGAAAGCTAAAGTAGAGCATGTCGTGAACCTTCGCAGTTACAGAAAAGCACCAACTGAAAAGCAAAATGACCGCTGTAATTCAAAGCTACTTGGATGTTCGTTTTCAGTGATATAAGTAGATTTACAAGTTATTACATTGCCCATATTAAAGCATCATATTATGTGCTAAAGCAGAACCCTTTAGTGCTATAATTTCGTTATTCATGTCTCTGACAATTACGTAGCTTTTGTGAATGCTGGGCATAAAACGATGGCTTTCAGGGGCAGCAATGGAATTGCTCCTTGCAATCTTAACGTTGTTATCATAGAATGATGTGTCGAAACAAATTGATTGTCTGGTTCGATAACTGCCGCTGGCAGAATAAAAATCGAACCATTATTTTTCTGATGGTGTACAAGAAAGGTTAGGGACATTTTTTAGAGGTGAAAGATGAGTTTGTGCTATAAGTTAATATCTTCCTAAACTGAGACAGACACCATGCGCTCATTGAGAAACGCGAAGAAAAGGCTGTCTTTAACTACTGACGATGTGATGGAAGTTGTTCGTGATGCAAGGAATTTCCATACCATGCTTCCGTTAAGATGTAACCACACGACAGCTTGGAATTTATTTGTGCATGTGATGGTCTTATTAATGCGAAATATATTCCTATACAGAAACTCAGTGAAATGAAAACATGTTCTTCTGATCACTCCAAAGTGTTTTACAAGCAAACATTCAATAAACTGGAGGCTTGGAGTTGTCAGAATATTATGAGAATAGGGAAAAATATTTGGGATGTGCAAGCCGTAGCTATGGTTGCAAAAGAAAGCATTGTTTTATCAAAGACAAAAATGATAGACTTAACTGCCATGTTACTATATTAGAAGGAGTATGCACATGTATTTTTCCGATCACTCATTGGACACCACTAGTTGTAGTAAACATGGAAAATGTTATTTTGGCAACATTGGTTTTACGTTAATTTTTCTTATTTGTAATGCAAAGAAACAGATGGAACTTATAGCTCCAATAGTATGTATTAAATTATTATTTTTATGAGAGCTGATTAGCTAAACAAATTATTTTATGTTATTGACCTAATGTTACCATTTTGTAACAATCATATAATGTTTTTATTGTAATTCTTTGTGTATTTTATTAAATTGGGTGTAATTGTATAGTATTCATGCTAAATTACGTGCATTTAATATCAACATTAAATTTTTGCTAAATAAAAAGTTTTACAAAATAATTGTGTTTTCTAATATAGCTTGTAAATTTGGTTCCTTAATTTTTGTAATAATTGCGAGAATTGCAAATAGAAGAGTTAACATCGTACTTCTAACATTTCACTGGGCCTTCTATTGTCACTTAGAAACTGGTTAAGTCTAAACAACCCGGCACTTGTAACACTTTGGTGGACCAGTTTCCTGGAAATTAAATCATAATGGTGGAAAAATTTATTAAAAATCTTCCACTTTGAAAACAGAAAAAAATATAATGCTCAATAATTCAACAGTTATCATCTTCAAACAGGTACAACATATTGTGAAACTGCCTTTAAAATCAGTTAAGCTATTTGTTTTTCTCTGCTCCTGTACAACTTGGCTCAAAACCATTTAGAACGTTTGGAAAAACAGCTCTTAAAACATTTTAGCTTATTGGGCTATATATACACTAACTATGTAACTGATTATAACTTAACTTCGTATACTGGTAGTATTTATGATTATCTGAGAATGTGCCAATGCATAAACTTTTTGTCCTCCATAAGTAATGATTTTCACATTGAAAATTTGAGTTTCAATGTCATATCACGGGGCCATATAAACCGATTATCAGTTTATTGTATACGCAAGTTGTATAATAGGGTAGGTCATGCAAATATGCATGTTTAAGGTGGGATAAACCTTTTTGTAATGCACTAAAATAAATACTTTAAATTAGTATGTTATATCTACTAAACAATTCAACTAATTACATAACATTTTGTATCAAAACATTATTCATTAGAAGTACCATCTAAGCGTACAAAGATCCTCCTTTGCCGCCTTTTTGTAAAAAAAAAAGCCAGGTGAGAAATTTGAAGATATTGCCATATTTCCAGAACCATTAAACATAACACATTAACGGAAGCATACAATGTTCATTAGCAGCATACTTAACGAGTGATAACGTACAGAAAATGCTAAAACCGTTGCTCGAAATGCATCCACCAACAGTCTCGCATGCTTGGCGACCTCTACATTTGGCGTGATTGGCTGACAATGGTGGCGTGCGTGAAATACACGGCGTATTTGAATATGTTCGCCAATCACTCCACCGACGCTACCAAGCTTGCATTACTGTCGGTGGTAGCAATTTTCAGCAATTATTATAAACATTGTGTAAAAAAGCATTAAGCGGCGACGTTGTAAATAAACAATGTGTTGCATTTCATGTGTTATTTTTGTGTTTGTGCCTCAACGCGTCACTTCCGCCCATATATTCCTATACAATAATTGTTTGTTTTAGTGAGCTCTACCACCCCTCAATGTTTGTCCCATGATTTTAGAATCAGCCTGTATATGTAATGGTTCGGTAGCTGGTTTCTTAACCAAAGCATTACATGTGTGCAAGTTTTGGCGGAAATCATTTGAGCATTTCCTGTTATATGACGTAAAACATCATTTTCTAAAGTGTCCGTACCTTTCAAAATGGCCAAAAACTTCAGTTCTGTATTTCTAAGCTCACTGATTGCATTGTGTTCCAAAATTTTAGTGTGTGCATTTTATTCAAATTGATTTAATTAGTCCTGATGTAGGATGTTAAAATAAGCAGTTTAATGTATGTCGTTTTGGAAATAATCACCCCTAATGACTTAAAACTGTAAAACTTAATATGCAATGCAAGTACGCAAGTTCCACAGAATATGGTGCAGGAGCTCGAAAGGTTTCGGGACACACACTTAAGAGAATCGAATCAAATTTCACACACGATTTTTGCTATGGTAGCCAAATTATAATTTTACAATTTTATATGATGAAAAAATTATTTTAAAAAATTTTAGCAAGTGTAACGTACCTCATGAACTTGCAGAACTAATTCACGGAAACTTGGTACCCTGCCTTTAATGACTGCATGCTTTAAATACAAACATTTTCAGATACCGATATCTGTAATTTTAAACGATACTACAAACTGGAAAAATAATATTTTACGTGATGCATCGTCAGCTACTGAATCGATTGCCACCACATTTGGTATACAAATGTATCTAGTATAAACTACCAAACCTGAAATGAATTTAGAGAATTACGTTAGTTACGAAGTTCCTCTTTTGCTACCATCTTGTAAGACAGTTCGCTTAGATAAACATATAAATCATATTTTCGGATCCACTATAACGATTAACGCCAAATTTGGTTCTGAAACAGGGCAGTGTTATTAAAATAAATTAAAACATTTCCCTTATACATACTTCACCAGCGGAAATATTCAAAGTACTTCATTTTAGACTTCGTGTACTCGTAGAACCGAGTTGAACATGACATTTATGATAAACTTTCCTTGTTTTTTTAAATAAATTTAGAAGATATTATGCATAGAATACACAGACTTAGTACCATAGTTCAGTGACAAACTGAATAAATAAATTCAACAGTTTGAAAATCGGCTCTCAAGACCTCGATGTTAAGAGTCACCCAACTGTCTTCACTCACTCACTTATTCACAGCTTGACACACTAATAGTAATAGTCATATTAGAAACTGATTTAGTTAAAGAATTTCATAAGTTGTAGTTCTCTAATATCTCCATCGATAAAAATTTCGCCATAAACAACTTTGAAACAAATAAACCGGTTTGAAAACCCCTTGACACGCTTGAAGTGTAAAATAAATATACATTAGGAAAACATTTAAGTTTACCGTGCTTATGTATTGAAGATACCCCTTCATCTTGCAAAGCCAATGGCAGTTATGCTGTGTCCTGATTGGCCGCGCACGTAAGAGTGGTTCTTATACGCTATTGTCCTCGTGCGATTGTTAGTCCACAAGAGGAAGCAACAGCACCCTACGCCTACAAGAAGAAGAAGAACCTGCAGGTCTTCAAGTCAGTGGTAGCTCACGAGTAGATCTTTTTAGATCTACTCGTGCAATGAAATGTTAACCAGTGCAGATAGTTCTTGTTAGAGCTACCGCGCGGCCCAGGACCTGCAGTTCGGCGCACGCGTCGAGCGGACGGCCTCGCGGAAAGAGAAAGCAGAAGTAGAGTGCGCATGACGACTGCGGCAAAGCCGTGCACGACTAAATACACGCATCGCAGTACACAGTAAAATCACACACACAAACAAGACACAAAGAAACACAGTTTCAGGGGTCAACTGCGTGGGTTCTCGGGCAAGGAAGTCTGCCCCAGCTACCACTCGAGAATCAGGCCTAGTGGGCACACCCACTGATCCAGGGAATAGTGAAAATGGGGAAGGGGGGGATAATATAATCTAATCATAACAATCATTGTGCGTATCATACTGTACATATAAGAATGGATAAATTACTACACATTAAAAAACAATATGAAATTTAATAAAGAATAATGATATTTAAAAAAAAAACATATACACAACAAATTTTACAAATTACATATGCTCCATGTATTCGAAATAACGCACCGACTTGAAAGTTTCTTTCAATGTCACAAACAAGGGAACGATGAAACGTATCCTGTGGGCTGTCGACGGGAGTCTAGTGACTCACCGACACACTATATGCGAAATTAATTAGCACACTTGTATACAACAGATCAACCTGTCAGACAGACATCACGTCACTAAACATTCATTCCAGCCGGGAGGGCTGGAGGGGAGCTTCACTCCCCCACCGAAAACCACGAAAAAAAAACTTTACCTATATACGGGTCCGATGCCCAACAACCCACATACACACGGCGCCCAGCCGCCGACCCAATGCTTTGAGTATGTGTCGGGGAGCATTTGTTTGACAAACATCCTGTGAGTTATGGGAGCCTAGACTCCCGGTCTCATGACACAAAGGCCATTCGGTGGCATATGAGGGTTCGATGGTGGCGGTTATTCCACATTCGTTTTATGATACATTTTTTTAAAAATTAAAATGTTTCCACACGTTTTTTAATTCCATTCTATGTTGACTGAATACATTCGTATTGCTCACAATAAATGCTGATCACTTTATTTTCCTTTTAATCGGGCGTGTTTGTATAGTGAGTACAGTAGCATTATCCCATAGTATTTTATGGCTGTTTTCGCAAACATGATCTGTGAGTGTAGCTTTTTTAGTTACACCTTTCTTAGCATCATTTATTGCTCTTTTAATCGCATGGAAAGCGGTCTGCCAGTTTCTCTTAAGAAAAAGCTTCAACTCTCGCAAAGTGTCTGATACAAACAGTCCTGGGTCTGTTATTTGTCAGTAGCTAGTTTCACTCTGGGAAATATGTTGTTTAATGTGGCATTTGATTCGAATGCTGTTTATAGACCGTACTTATTGCCCAGTGTTCTTATTTTTTTCTGAAAGACCACGGACATATGGAATGACCAGGCTTCCTGCAGGTTTTTCCATCGTCTTCTGTGGCATGGCGAGAGATGTGACGTTTTCCACATGCTTTGTCATTGTCCAAATGGGATAGCCATTCGCGAGAAATTTTATTTCAAGGGAGTTACGTTCAGCAGCTAGTAATTCCTTTTCGGAGCATATTTTTTCCAGCTCAAGTGCGGATAGTTCAAGTTATTGTTCTTACCAAATTGTTGGCCGTTGTGGGTCTGTTTCCTGTATACTTATATGGGGGATTTTCTGGGTAATTCCTTGATACTACACTGAAGAGCCAAAAAAACTGGTACATCTGCCTAATATCGTGTAGGGTCCCCCGAGCACCCAGAATTGCCGCAAGACGACGTGGCATGGAATCGACTAATGTCTGAAGGTATGCAGGAGGCAATTCACACCATTAATCCTGCAGGGCAGTCCACAAATCCAATCTGCGCCAATTTGATAAAGGGTTGCACGTCTGTCGCGCTTAATGATTCTCGTCATTCGTCGTTTGTCCTGTTCTTTCACGATCTTTATCCGGCCGCGACGATGGCGAAGATGTGATGTTTTACCGGATTCCCGATATTCACTTTACACTCGTGAAATGGTAGTAGGCGAACATCCAGATGTTATCGCTACCTCGGAGATGCTATGTCCCATCAATCGTGCGCCGACTATAACACCACCTTCAAACTCGCTTAAATCTTGATAACATGCCATTGTAGCAGCAGTAACAGATCTAGCTGCCAACCGCGTCGCGTTACTCTGATTGGTTCCGTACCTCTGCTATTTGCATACGCACGCCTATGCCAGTTTTTTCGGCTCTTCAGTGTAATACACCTAAGAATGGAATGGTCTCTTTGGTTTCTGTTTCGTATGTGAACTTTATCGATGGCCTGAGCGAATCGAGAAAGTTGGCAATTTCGTCCAGTTTATTAGTTCCAAGTTGCCAGATCAGAAAAGTGTCTTCGATATACCGCAGTCAGACTTTCGGCGGAGTGTTGGTTTTGTTTAGCCCCTCTTGTTCGGAACTTTCTACAAAAATGTTGGTCATGAAAGGTGAAACTGAGGAGCCAATTTTCATGCCGTCATTTTGCTTGTAGAATACGTCTTTGAATTGAAAATAGATCGTTTTGAAACAATACGTTTTAAGTTCCATTATTGATGGAATATGTATGACAGTTATTTAATTAAGTGTGCTGTCATTTTCTATTTTGGTTTTTATGATAGTGTTTCTGGTACAGGGACATTAGTGAAAAGGCTCTGAATATCGAAGCTCACTAGGTTGTCACTTTGTGCTGTTTCTAACGTTTTCGCTATGGAGATGAAATAGCCGGAATTTTTAATGAAAGCAGACGTGACCAACGAGTGGTTCAACAGTTTTTAGCAGGAACTTTGACAAGTTCTGGCTTGTAGAGTTGCAGGAGATTATTATAGGTTTATGGATTTTTTGGAGATCGTAAATATGAGGTGACTTGCTGCTGAGCAGTGAAGGTTCACTCCTCTTTTTTTAGGATGTTATTATGATTATTTTTCACGGTCTGATATACTTTGCTTTCAGCGCCAACTGTTGTCTCTTCGTTCAAACCTATGTGCTTCTCCGTAAAGAATAAGTAATTGATTTTGCTATTCTAATCTGTTCTGACTCACACAGAATTTAGCGCACCTAGAAGTGGAAAGATTTTGAGTATATTCCTTAGATTAATTAGCAAATAAATTATAATAGTCCTGCTACTACGACTTGTACCCGTAACACAGTAGGCCTGTATTACATTAATCACTCGTAATACAGGAAATGCGATGAATTATTCATGGTGGGCTTTTTTTATTACAAATTAAAGCAGAATTTTATTTTTACCACGGCAGTTATAAGGAGCTCCGCGTTTCTTGGTTTTAATTTATTAAACATTATTATTTGTTCATTGCTGCAGGGAGGGGAGTTCGTGTGAAATGAGTAAAGATATTACAAATAGTAAATCAAAATATAAAAAAAAAAAATGGTTTAATGTTATTATTAAAAAAAAAATGGAACGCGGATTTAATAGAAACGTTTCTATTGTTGTAAAATTTTATGCCAATTTGCCATTTCCGAGTGAGTGAATGAGAGATTACGCTGCAGCTTGAGAGCTGTGATTTTCGACGCCTGTGAGTTACGGCATAAAGACTCGCAAGTCGCAGCTAGGACCAACACTAGTGACACATTATTTGTACATCGGATGTTAGGTACGCATGCTAAGAAGAAGCCACTTTCTCTTCACGAACACCCGCCTCATAATACGTGTGACAACTATACATTCGGACATTTCGAGGATTAATTCAGCACCAAGCTAGAATCCACAATCATTAGCATACTCGAGCCTCAGTTAGCTGTTCATCGGCGTTTGCTGGACTTCAACCTCAGGACATGCAGTAAGGAGCTTGGTCCTTGTTTTCCTTACATGTACGTTATTAATCATAAGTCGTCCGGGGTATATCAAACAAACTGTAATCCAAAATAATCTGAATCTCCCGTACACATGTTTAAATTTAAAATTGTTCTCAAACTAATTTGTGAAATTTACGGCTCTGTACCGACCGTGACCAACAAGAGCAAGGCCTGGCAGTGACACGCCACGTCACAAGGTCTTTGCTACAACCGGGTTGGTGACGGGCAGGCGGCATTGTTGAATGTAACTCACCCAAACACTGCACACGACGTTATATAACCACTTGCCAACAACGTTACAACAAGAACAACACAACATTAAAACACGAAATTCTCCATAACTGGTGAAAGGAGCTTCACTTCCCCAACGACATATCTCCAAGTTATTTTTAACTATGGCATCTCCAAGTTACGAAGCCCGCGGTGGTGTAATGGACAGACTGCTCGTCTTCCATCTAGGCGAATTGGGTTCGATTCCCGGCGGGGTCACACTCGGATTTTCACATGTAGGGATCGTGTTGGACGATGGCGCTGGTCGGCGTGTTTACTCGGGGTTGTCTTGTTTCTCCCGCCTTTTCATTCCGGTGCCGCTCCATACTCACCTCGCTTCAATCTCATCGATTCTCAACACCTCTATGTAAAGAACCGTCGAAATAATTTAATTGTGGAATATATAACAAGTGTTTATGCTTTAATAAGCAAGTTCTGCAGTTCCATCTTCATTACGAGCGTAAAGATACATTAATATATTTTACGTGCTGTCTGAAATTGTGCTGCAAACTTCTAATTTTCCACTTGTGTGTTACAAAAAATAATTATATAAAAACTTGTGAAAATTTTTACTATGTAATCTACTTGTGTGTGTTTAATTATTTAATTCCTTAAAAATATTTTTACCATAACACGTATTAAAAATAAATTTAATTGAAATAAATTTTCTTTAATTGAATATTCATGAAAGTAAATTTTTTGTCATAAAACTGCTGGTTTTATTCTATTTTACCTTGAGTCGATTGGTATAAAGGTGGTTCCTATTTTGTCTTAAACATATTGTGGTGTAATTCTGTTAAATAATGCTGAAAGTGAGGGTTGAAAATCTGGGGGTCCCTGTTCTCGCTATCTCATGTATCTACTGCCTAGCTTTCAATGTTTTGCCTGCCAGCGAACAAAGTGTTTGTTATCGTGCGTACGTATGCTCTGAAGATATGACACTCGGCTACAGAATCCGCTACCGAACCTTGTAAGATCATCTGAGACGCGCAGCTGGCTCCTGAGATGAAAGAAGAGTCGTCCCCGGAGAGCTGGAGGCGTGGTGCGCGGTAGTATCGACTTTCCCCGCGAGGGTCGCTGCCTGCCCTCGCCGTGCGCCGAGAGAAGGCAATGCAGTTGAAGGCCGGCCGTTGTCCTGGGCGGTTCTTGTGGGGCAGAGCGCAGCGTCGGAGTTCCTCGACGTCGTGCTCAGGTGAGTTCGCTGACACACCTTGCGGCAGTCATCTCCAGCGACAGCGATACTTGTGCGGTGAGGTTTCACACTCTGAAACTACAAAGACAACACTTGTAAATTACCTCGCTAGGTAAAATCTTTTCCTGCGGATTGTCTAGTGGCCGTGTACATATCACGTTGGAAATGAAACTTGTTTGATCATCCGCGATATAAACTCCACTGTAAAAAAGGCCGTGCTACAATAGCCGTTGCGTTCCATGGGAAAAAATAGCAGAAGCAATATTTTTGTTTATTTACAAGTAAGAAACATTCGTTTTCACGAGGAAATATTAACATGAAGTAATCACTTGCAAACATGTTTAAAACACGTCGCCCGTGCAAAAATGTTGTTTTATAATAGCATACATCTTAAATGTCCTATGTAGTCAATTCAACATACACTTCTCCTGCACGAGTTCGTTTTGCACACAGACTCCCGTAGTTGGAAATTCCTAATTGTATTTGCCTGTGCACGGAACGCAGAATAAAAAAACAGAAAAAGTGCAATCCTTATTATGCCGTTACTACGGACAAGCAGATTTCTCGTCCTGTCACATTGTGTGGTAGCCTACCCCATAGGCAAGCATGTGTTCAGTTTTTTTTAATATTATTTTTTAGTGCGATTGTAGTAAATTGCAAAATGATATTAAGAGGTACCACTTAAATGATAGTGTAAAATAGTGTAGGACCTTTCGTGTAAATGTACAAAGTGGGGCGCAATTCGACCAAAAATCTTCGTTATGTGGTTTATTACGCGAAATTAAGGGGCAGGGTATACAGGACACTTTCAAGTTAAAGTGCATATTAAAAAATATTTAAGCCCTGAAATGGGATTTGAGCACAGAATGGAAGAACGTGTAGTTCAATATCGTATCATAGTTACGGTGTCCCTTTATTTGTATCCTTTTAACGTACAACGTTAAGATTCAATATTAAGAAAAATATAAATTTTGTGGTCTTTTAGTATTTCCCTTCAGAAAATTAGGTCTTGTTGTTTCAACACTGAAGTGATGGGCATACGAATAAAAAAAAGAGTAAAATCTCATGTTTATAAACTTTAGGAAATATGTCTTATTACCTTTCTTGGTAAAATAATAAATTATTTGTATATCCGCCCATTACTGCAAAAATCTGCTTAACGAAAATTTAAATGGCCTTAGTTTAAAATTTTAAGCACAGGTTTTCTTAGTTACGTATCATTTATAATTACAGATTACCTTAAAAACAATTTAATTTACTCCATTAAAGCTTAAGCGGCATCCTTTTGTACTATCTTGTCCTGTATGCCGAACGAATGCAGACAAATGCCAAGTGCTTAAAAGAAATACTGATAAAAACAATTCCCGTGAATCAATTTATTTTTCAAGTTTGGAACAAAACTATGTTTGATGTCTTCTTTCAGCTTTAAAAAACAAAAGTCGGAAACCGGTTTGACATTAATTCATAGCTATTAAATTTATTTACTAGTCAGGGGAATGATTAAAACCATATTGCAATTGAGAGTAGTTTCTGGATACTTTTCAGGAGTTTTAATTCCCATTTGCCCTACCTTTTTGCATTCTACTGTGCACACATTTCTTATGTGTCTCTCCACGAATGAAAGTTATTAAATACAAAATAGTTTCCTTTATTATTTATTATTGCTTTTTAAAAAACCCAATTCGGACAGCGCTTGTATGAGTAAGACTGGCGAAACCGGTTGAATTCCATCCTATATACGCGCGTTGGAAACAATTTTGCGATGTCCAGATTTGTATCATGCCCTCAATTTTCGCAATTTCAGAGTTTTAATGTTTAATTCCCGTACATTCGGTGTCGAATCGAGTTAATTCACCAGAATTATAAGCCCTAGTATTTTACAAACTTATTTGTGTGTACTATGGTTTTCATAATTTAAAGAAAATATTTGCATGCATTATATTGTTCGTGGCTTCTTCGAACAAAATAAGTTATTTCACTATTTGATCTGGCTAATAACTTTTTAGCTTCGGGCAAAATAAACAAACGCATTATGTGAAAGAAAACCATTATTCTAGATTGAGAAAGTTTAGGAATGCTAAGACACTGAGTGTTCCCGAAAAAGTTAACCAGGGCATTTCACTGTTACTGTTATTGTCCGTTCTGGTGTCATATGCTGCAATATTTCGTGTTGTCAGTAGAAATTTTGTTTCTAATTTGTGTAAAATATTGATATTTTTCCAAGCAATGAATTAATTTATTAAAATTTCTCCCATACACTTTTATAGCAAATATTTACAATTTTAATTTTCCCATGTTTTTGCAACGGATACAAATACTTCTTTACATACCCTGAATATCTCTTAGTGGGTGCAAACGCATAACACATCACTCAAAGTTGGTATCTCATTTAGGCTCCACCCAAATTAACATAGAAAATCGATCCGAATTCACAGGGGACTGTAAACAAGTCACTGAACCAAGGGAAGTAACCTTCCGCTAGTAAAATACGTTGATGACGATACCTAGAGAGTGTTACGTCAACGAATTCTGCGAGTTGCTGGAAAAACTGTCCACCTCCAGCCACTTCCGTCTACGTGTCATCGACTCTTGCAAACAAGCAGTCAGTCAAACGACACTCTTCGCGGGGAACATCTGCATATCAGGTTGAAAGCAGTTTATACAAGTGGTTTTCCGTTTCAGTCATACCGGCCTACGTGCGAAACGTTTCAATTGAAGTGAACGTAATCACCCGAACTGCACGCGCGATAAAACAGCGTCCATCACGATACGTCCCTTTCGTGGTAGAATCCATCATTCTTAGTTGAGACTTTGTTTGGCAATCTCACAAACAGTTACTGCCAGTAACACTAAAAAAATTCTCGTTGGCCTTGGCATATGAGAAAGCATTATAATTATTTTTGTACAGAGCAGAACGAACCAAGGTTTCGTAGGCGCCATAACTAGTGATTTCCAAAACACAATAAGCCGTGAACATAATTAAACGATTCTTGGTATACGTAAACGCAATAAGGACCTTGACAAAGCTCGCGCTTCAAACAATACAACTGTTGATAACGACCGCAGTTACCGAACGCCGTGCTGGCCGGAAGTAGCGTGGCTTTCGTAAAATTCCGTTTCAGATATTTTACAACGTACTTTTCTTTGGAAAGCAAGGATTCTAAAATCAACTTTTTGCGTTTCTGTGTGAATATATGCTGCATAGCAATTAAAACTATTTCAATCAAATTTTGTACGCCGGCAGCGAGTAATTAAAACATATCAATTTTGGAATAGAATTCTGTTTCATTTGAATTATGAGGCCTAGCGGCTTTTGTACGCTTTATCATTATTTGTTACATACCAGTTTCATTACATTACATTACAATATTCGACGATACACTATCATAGTAATGGTGTTAATGCAAATTATGCCAGATCTAGTGTAGGGACCACACGATTTCTTAACTAACAACAAGTTGAACAGTTATCACGCTAATGGTACGGAATATATATATATAAATTATATATATATATATATATATATATAAATGTTGTGTCCGTTTGTTTGGACGTGTATAACTCCCGAAAAAATCAACCAATTTTTATCCTGTTTTTTTATAAACCTTCCTTTCGTTCCCACGAGTGTTTGTATACCTTTCTTTTTCATCTGTATTTCCTGCAAAGGTACTAAAATTTGCAAAAAGCTCATTTTTAACATGATTTCGCGCCAGGAAGCACCTTTGTTGACAGCTGTATGTTTGAAAATTTGAGTTTGTTGTTCTCAATGTTTTTTTTTCGATTGTTTAAAGATTTTAAAATACATATACTTTTAATTAATTTCACATAAATTAATAGAAACCAAATATTTGATGCCACAGCAATGCGTGGCCTGGTAAACTAGTAAATAATATTTACTTTAAAGTATTATTGTTACAACCGCCTTAGTGGTGTGTTAAGAGCGTTGCATTAGTTTAGAAATCTATATACTCGTATTCATTTTCTTATCACATAACCTGTAAATTTGTTTATCAAAAATTGTCCAAGAAAATTAACAATTTACAAGTCCTAATACAAAAATCGCTAGAGATTAAAAGTTTATCTTTAGTGTATTATTTCAAAAAATTCTGTTATAACTGGCTAGGTGTTAATTATGTCACTTTAAACCCAAACTTTAAAATAAATTTAAAAAAATTATTGTTTTTTATGGTCTACTTAATTTATATTTGCATGTTAAATGTTTGCCATATAAATTCTTGTATACCGAACTTGTGGGGAATCCGTTTACACAGTTTCTATGGTACGACGTGTTTTATTTCTTGTCATGCCAGTATACATCATTTCCGAAAAAAGAGGTCGTGAATTACTATACTTAATTGCTGACTATACTACAAATTTTTTACTACCGTCATTCTGAACAATGATCGCTTGATATACACCGACTATATGAACTCAGATTGCCTTAATATATAAATACATGTATGAAACGTTTGGCGGGAACTGTTTGAGTTGAGTAGACGGGTTATGGCGACATTGGCACGTCGCGACTTTGGACCGGAGCTGTTCGTACTCTGACATTCCGGTCGGCCGGCGGCCATCTTATATCCAGGTGACCTTGACCTTTGACCATTGACACCGGTGACCTTTAACCCAAAAATTTCTTAATTTCCAAAAAAATTATAAGACATTTATAACAAATCATAAAAAATTATTTAAATATTATTAAATTAAGAATATATTTAAAAATTTATTTATGGAAATAAATATCTGAACATACAAGTCAAAATGCTAAAAGATGAGGGGTGAGAGAGCGATATTTCACCTCTGGCATCAGACGAGAAACTGTGCCGAGGGTCGACATTTTTCCCATTGAATACTTTCGCCACACTAGCACGCTCTGCTGGACAATGCTGAAAACAAGAGCGGCAGTGATAAGGGATTAAGCGGTGGTGAATAATTGGTCGGACATAAGTGGTGTGATGAGGTGTAACAGAATAAATAATCAATTTCAATGGTAATTTTATTAGAATTAAAACGAAAATTTTTTTGATCCGCCTTAATTAAAGATCTTAATAAAAAAACAATTTATAATTGGTGCTTTTAAGTATACTGCCGATTGGAAAAAAAAATGGAAATGAAAATTTTCAGATTTTTCTATAACTATAAATATGAGTGCCGACAGCTCACTTTGTGGCCAAATCATCATAGTGAGCGGGTGCCAGCAGCTTGCCTGGCAGTGAAATCAAGAAATGAATGCCACATATTTGTTGAAAATATAATCCAACATGGAGGGTGCCAACAGCACCACCTAAATAAAAAAAAAAGTAATAAAAAATGGCTGCCACCTGGTAGCGAAATCGGCAGCTCGCTTGGTGACGAAATCGAGAAAATAGCGCCACCGAGATGTAAAAAATAGAATCCAATATGGAGAGCACTGACAGCGCTACCTAAACTAAAAAAAAAACATAAACAAATATGGCTGCCACCTGGTATCTAAATCTACAACTCGCTTAGTGGCTAAATTAATACACCAGTACCACCTAGGTGATGAAAACAAATGAAATCCAATATGGCAGTCGAACGCAAGTAAGAGACAAACTACAGTAATGTATAAACAAATGACTAACAAAAAAACCAAGATGGCGGATGGTGACTATGACGCCTACCAAAATGGCGTTCTTCATCAGACAAGATGGTGGACTGCACTACCAAGATGATGGACGGCTGCACCTATCAAGATGGTGGACGGCACCTACCGAGATGGTGAATGGTGGCTGTGACGCCTACCAAGATGGTGGAATAAGTATGGGAGAAGGGGGTGTGGAGGACCTCCGGATATTAAGGATTTATATATTAAGTTGAAATAATTTTTTTGAATATAATTTTAAATATTTTATATACATTTTTTGTAATTTTTTGGATTTTTTGAGTTAAAGGTTACCGGGGTTGGATTTCAAAGGTCAAGGTCACCTGGATCTAAGATGCCCACTGGATGACAGGAATGAGAGAGCACGAACAACTCCGACTCTCTGGTGTCAGGTCCCAATGTGCCAAATTCCCCATAATCCCTCTACTGAGTTGTTCTCAAGGCATTATATAATACCATTATAATTTAGGTGACACACTCTTTGGACATACGGGAACAATAATAACATTAGTTTCTTGATTTGATGCTCACAGCGTGGACTGTTAACTCACAAATTCTGCTTCAAATTGGTTTGACTGGTTTTTGAGATATGACCATTGCTTTAATTTCCATAATAATTTTTTGGCATGGTCGAAATGTATACGAGTGTGGTGTCGTTACTAAGTAGACTATATGTCTACAGTAATTTATAAAAATCTGTAAATGGGTTGAAATTTCTTTAGAAGAACAAAAAAAAACATTGTTTCATGTAAACACGCAAACTCAGGCTCACAGAAAGGAAGGTCATCTCATATGCATGACATTTGTACGGCAATCAGTGCAAAAATGGAATTAAGTAAACGCTGTCGATTGGCAGGGCTCAACATTTCGCCGCCGATTTATCATTCACCGGGGCAAGCCCCTCAGCGCGGGGGAATTACCGGTCTGTGAGGCCCTCTTGTCTTCCCAAGCGGTAATCAAAATTTGGGTCTGGGTTAGGGGCAGCTAACCCACCTCGCCCAGGCTGTCATTCATATGGCAGTTAGCCCGACATGCGCGGCGATTCGCATGCCAGGTGGGGCGGTTGGTTGAGTGACCCAGTATAACCCCCGGGTCACGGTTGTTCGAATCTTAAATTCTCCTCACTTACGCCTACAAAAATGGGGGGAAAAGGCGGCGAAATTCCAGGTCCCTACTACAACGGAAATTGGAATAATAAAAGTAGGTTTTCTAATAAGTTATATACTAAAATAATAAAAACAAGCAAGTTGGTTAAGTTATGAGAAATTTCCCCGTGAATTTAATCGCGGATTGTCTGGAAGAAGCGGAGGAGGTTTCGTCAACCGCGGGGTCATTTAAAGACGGAGTGAAGTGCTCAGGCTGGCTGGAGCGGGGAAGTTATCGGCCATCGTCTGTAGTGACGAACCACACAAACATTCTTCTGGAGTGATTTTGGGAAATCGTTGACAGTCGAAATCAAGATGGGCCGACCGGTAATCGAACCAAGGTCTTCCCGAACGCGAGCCCGAAACTACGCCACTGCGACATCTCACACGGTTGTGAGTGCTGATAATGATCTGAGCACGATCACGTCGAACACAATTAATCTTTTCTGTGTTATGAGTTTGGCTGGAAGAGAAGACTACGTTATGCTGGTCAAGTAATACAGACATTATCTAACAGCTGTGTTCAAAGTTGAGCAGGTTCATGTGCCAGTTTTGTAATCCATTGTTTGCATGTCTTGCAATTATAAGAAAGCACCATACCTTCAAACTACCAGATTATAATTTTAAAGTTGAGATTTATAATTCTATAACTCGTGGGAAAATTTATGTACACCGGGAAACTTCACACGAACTGTAAATGTAAGAATGAGAGGAAAAAATCAGACAAGAGTATCGCAAAATAAATTTTGGCAAAACTGACGTAATTTATATTCTATTTTTGATGGAATATATATCCTCCTTTCAATACAATTAGCATGATAATGATTTGATTCTATGCATAGAATAATGATGATGTGGACCTATTTCCTGAGCATCAACCAAACATTGCCTCAAGTATTACCCAAAGCTATGTAAAAGTTACGTGTTTCAACAAAGATGTGCCGTCAGTTAACATTTGACTTTGACATCAACCCCACGCTGGTGGTTTTTGTCTTGTTAATCTATTTATAATTTACATTATTCCTTCTGCCGAACACTTTGTGAACTATTTAAAAAACCAAATAAGCTAAATAAGTGCGTTTTCAGTTTATTTATTTTTAGTCTCTGTGTTTTATATCATCTTTCTGTTGTTTTATACGGTTTATTTCAAACGTCTGTAATGGCGTACAACAACGAAAACAGTTCACTGACTCAAGTAATACGGCACACTAACGCATCACTCTGACAAAGGGAATACTCACAAAACTTGGAAACACCGTTGTTTAGTAATTACTTATATGTTTTTTACCAAATTGGCTTCATAATTTCTATAGGCTTCAACAGACGTTTCTACAGTTCATTTATGGCCAACGAGAAGGCTGCCGCATACCTGGTCCTTCAACTGCGCTGCAGAGTGCTAGTAGAGAAGGCTGCCGCATACCTGGTCCTTCAACTGCGCTGCAGAGTGCTAGTAATACGCGTTTCCCCATGAAAATACACTGGTGGAAATGGAAAAATTAACACATCTAAAGTGGTGACGTAGAAACACCATATGCACATGGGGCACTGCTAGAGGAAAGTACATACAATTATTAACAGTGCTGCGCTGTGGAAAGAGTAGAAAACGGGTACTAGGCATAAAACCGCTGAGCCCAATACAACTGTAGTTGACTCGGTAAAAGTGTAGTCCGTTGTGTAGTATGCATTGTAGACATGCCACGACGGCCACATTCGTGCAACTAACGGACTTCGAACGAGGTCGTATTGTAGGCCTGAGGGAGGCTAGATGGTCATTCCGAAGAATTACCCAACATGAAGTGTCTACTGTGCATAATTGGTGATACCATAGGTCCAACGATGGTGCACATGCTCTTCAACCTTGTTCCGGATGGCCGCGGCATACGGATTCCCACCTGGACCGCCGCATTAGACCAGCAGCCATTGCTGATCGCCGCACATATTAGGGCCACTTTTGCACCCAGGGTGTCAGCTAGGACCAATCAAGGGTGCCGCTCGCCAGGGTTCCTCTCACACCTCATCAGCGTGCAGCCCGCCCCGGATGGTGTCGCGAACGACGCAACTGGAGGGATGAATGACGCGGGGTTGTGTTTAGTGAAGAGTGCTGCCTTAGCGCTGGTGAAGGTCGATTGCGAGTGCTGCATCGACCAGGAGAGCAGCAACAACCAGAATGAATAAGGCAGCGATATACAGGACCAACTCCTGGCATCATGGTCTGGGAAGCAATTGCCTACAATGTTGTTTATAGCGGGAACACTGAACAGTGAATGCTTCATCCAGAACATCATCCGATCCATTTTGTTGCCGTTCCTGCAACGCCAAGGAGATGTGCTCTTTCAGCAGGACAATGCCCCGTGCACACACGTCTCGTGTTACCGAACACGCTATCGAAGGTGTTTGTCATCTCCCCTGGCCGGCACGATCACCCGACCTGTGCCCCATTGAATATGTGTGGGACATGATGGGACGGTGTTTGATGCGGTCTGCAATACCAGCAACAAACCTCCACCAATTGCAACAACAGGTGGTAGTAGCATGGAACACTATTCACCAAGGTGACATCCGACAATTTTATTATCGTCTCTACGCATGACTGCAGGACTGCATCGTCGCTAAAGGCGGCTTCACAAGGTACTGACATTGTTGTTCAAGACACTCTGTAGCCTCTGTCCATATGTGTAGGACCTTGTGATCATTATCATGTATAGTGTATAACCTGTACTATCTTACTAATATTATAAATGCGAAAGTCTGCGTGTGTGTGAGTGTATGTGTGTATGTATGTTTGTTACAGTTCCATAATGACTGAACGTATTTTGATGAAATTTGGTATATAGGTACTTTAGGTCCTGAAATAGGACATATAATACTTTTTATCCCGAAAAATTGTACGGTTTCTCTGGAATAACAACAGAACTTAATTGTGTAAAGGCTGGGAACGTGACCGAAATATTTTTTCCTCTTGTGTCAGTGTTTATCAGGCTGCCCAAGGACATTTAAAATGACTTAACGGCTGCTATCAATCGATAGCAACCGGGACCGAATATTTAACGTGCTCTCCGAAGCCCGGAAGCGCTCAGATGTTATGCCACTAAATGGTCACCCCTCCTAATGTGTGCCGTTGGGAACGTTGCTTAACATTGGTGATTGATTAAGATCCCTCAGCAAAGCGCAAAAAGAAGTCCCTAGATACCCTTTTTTTCTAAAGCTACAACTTGATGAAACTCACGTTTTGATTTTCATACATCGACACTGGAAAGCGGAAATGTGGTAACTACGCGATAGTTGCACATATACACTTTAGAAACATTACTCTACTTCTTGGCTATCGGGTCAAAAATATTTACTTCCTTTTGGGTCGCCATAATCAGTTAAAAACCTTGACCAACATAGTATAATTATATAATTCTCTTTTAATATAAATAAATTGTCTTTTCCAATTGATTTATTTCTGTGTCACTGAAAAACCTTTTTTTTTTTCCGGGCGAAGCCGGGTCGGTTCAATAGTTATTTAATAAAACCTTCATTCATGTGGGACCTCTGCTTCCGGGTGTTCACTCCCATTTTCCACCAGTGTATTAAACGTGCGTCCAATGCGCTGATCTACGAAAGAACACACACTTCATACGAGAGCTACTGAGTACTTTCAAGACGACATGTACATTATAAACGCTATCTCATTATTCTCCAAAATGTCTAAGAATAACTACTTTATAGGCACTGTGTCTCCAAACACATGCGTCAGACACATACAAAACTACCCAAAGAACCTGCATTGAACCCACGTACAGACATAGCTTAATTTATTATGTTGATGTGTTGGCTATAAGAATATTATCAGCAGTACCTTACTTAGGCGTAGATTTAGTTCAATGGGTATGAGGGAGACATTTCACCAAAAAAATTAATACGGTCACCGCTGCAAGTCCCATAAGTAAACGCAGCACGACGAGATCACGGCGTGCCTGTTCTGAACCGTGCTCATAGTGGCGATGAAGCACTTCATGCACGTGGCATTGTCGCTCTTATCACTCCCGCGCTTCTCGTCTTCAAATGCGGGAAAGATCTCCAGGTTGGCAGGAGCCTTAAGAGTACGTGAAACACGTATCAGCACTATAAAATAAAATGAAATGGCGTAAATTAACGGAAATAAATGCAGAAAAAATTACAAAGAGCAATACTAAATTAATATTTTTACTTAATTTTTGAGAATTTTTTACAATGGGATTTGTTTCCTTTAAAGTATTTCTTGCAAAGTAAATATGTATATGCAATTACAGCACTACGTATTTAACAAAATAAATGCAATGTTTTGACCAGAAAGCTTCAAAAACCCGTTATCTTCGATGGCTCTTTTATTGTTTTTTACATTGGTTTCCAAAACCGGTGTATTAAAAGTAACGTATGTGGGATTATGGTCTTTTCATTTTTACTTACAACTTTTTTGAAGCTCTGCCAAATTTTGACTTCGAGGATATTCCTCCATGTCATACAAACAAATTTTAACAAATTCTGTTAAATTTCACGAAAGGGTCAACGCACTACATTCGTGCATACTTAGTAAAATAATATTTGGAATTCGAACTATTTATTACTGGGCATTTACAGCACACCTTTTTTTTTATCCCCGTTCTATTCATGATAATTATGATTTCATTATTATGAATTATTTATAAATTATAATTAAATGTTTACTGCAATAATAAAGAGGTGACTTTATGTTTACAGAAGTATGAAACGGTTGTGATATATATGGCATAATAAGAAGACAACCAAACACTCATACGTGGGGTGGTTTTTCAGAGGTTTGATTCAAAAGGCGTGAAGATACCGCCAATAGACTATACTTGACGTCGCACGCAATTTTAGCTGCTAGAGTGCTCAGGCAAGCGTAAAGATTACTGAGGTGAAACAGCCATTTGTACCGCACATTCCGGACGCACACGCCGGAAAAGTAGCGTCACTGACCAGGAAAATGTCGGTGGACCGTTCGCCAATCAGCGCGCGGTAAATCCACTCGCCAGCCGGCAGCCCAGCAGATAAGCAACTTTTCGCAGCACGCAGGGCCGGGACCCCTAGGCAATTGCAGAGTCCGGACCCCCTTTTTGGTAATTTAACAAAATAACCTATTTATTATATATTTGATTAACTTTTTTTTAAATTTAGACAGTAGACAAGATGAACAATATACAGAGTGAATTAAGCCTGTCCTCTTCCGTGGTAGATCTTAAGTAATTCTTAACTCTCTTTAGCGTTGGAAATGAAAACAGTTTCTCCCATGGCCAGCCCCCCCCCACCCCCTCGTCATAAGGGTAGTGCCCTAGGCAGGTGCCTTGTTCGCCTAGGTGGAAGTCTGGCACTGGCAGCATGCAACAGCCAATCGGATGCAAGAACCGCTACCATAGCCTCGTGCACCCAATCAGATAACTGGCTGGCATGCTTGCGTCAAAGGTACCGCACGGAATTTCGCCTCTATGCACTTGCTTACTCTGTGGTGGGGTTGTGGTAGTGTAGTGGACAGTCTGCTCCACCCCCCCTCCTTCCTCCTTCACCGAAGGCGCATCAGATTCGATTCCCGGCGGGGTCGCTCCCGGATTTTCTCACGTGGGTATCGTGCCGGGTGACGTTACCGGTCTTCCGGGGATCTCTTGTTTTCCCCGCCCTTTCATTTCGGCGCTGTTCCATATTCCCTTCTCTTCATCATCATCGGCTCTCAACGCCTCCATGTTAATGGTAATGCCTACTGGCTGGCAGCTGCAAAATTTAAATAGGATTTCCCCCATGTTAAGGAAATTTCGCCTCAGTGCGTTAATTTTAAAGATATGCGTCTAAACAAAATTCATTATTCACGAATTTTTTAGAAGATCCCTAGCGTAAACTTTCAATATATATAGATAGTATGTACTTTCTGTAAAACATTAATTAAAAAAAAAATTCCTTGCAAACATGTTATCGAAACATCTGCACTGTAGGGAACTTCTCCTAAACATTAGTGAAAAATGCGTTTTGTTTGAAACGCCTTTCTCTTAAATTAAGGCACTGAGGCGAAATTACCTTAGCATGGGATTTCCTATTTAAATTCCGCAGCTGCCAGCTGGTAGGCAGTGCCCTTAAGAGCCGCCCAAATCTCTTTCCTACAGCCTGTGTAACGAATCTCTCCGAGCGAAAGGTGGGCAGTTCTTCATGGACGATACGCGAAGGTGAACCAAGGACACGGCGTGCCGTATGTTCGCGTCGTGACCTCGACGCTCACTTGCTCGTCTCAGCCTTGCTTGGTTTCAGTCTGCAGTGCACTTGTGAACGGCGCCTCTCTGCTTGTCGACTCGGTGGCTGTGGCGTGCCCGAGAACCGGAGAAGCCCCTTGAACTGGAACTGTGTGACGCGCGCCTGAAGATCACCATTTCGAAAATAATCACTCACGATATTTACCAAACAAGGCCATAAGTGTAAATGTTCTCATTCAGCTACGAAGGCCAGGCAGTACTGCGTGATCGGCGACGGTGTTAAGTGAAGTGACGCCACGTTCAATGCCCATCGTCAGCTCGTTCGTGAGCATCGTGTGTCTTCGTGTTGGCAGCTCCTGCTGGAAGTCTCGCCCGTAAGATAGACTAGAAAATCAGATGTTCCCTACAGAAGTGAACAACGATATTGGGGTTTTAGTAATCTCGCCAGTTACATAAGAGTGTGGCATTTATAACTCGCACATAAAATACTGTCAAGTATCCTGTATTTTACGTGCAGGTAAAGCGCGCACTCCGACACGCCTTGCCTTATCGATCCACGTGAGTGACGCAGCGTTATTTGTTTGTGCTGGGCTCTCGTAAATAAAAAGTCCATTAATCAAATTCATCCTTCAATTGTTGTTTTCACAACATAGACGGAAATTTATTTATATAATTCCCCTTCGTTGCTGTCTCCAGTACGTTATTAGTATTTCGTTAAAATTTTTTCGTGAGGGTACAGGAAGTATCGACCAGATTTTCTCTCGATATCTCGATGTTAAGAGCCACCAAAACCTCACCACCTTCACTAGACAACATGTTCTAAATGCGTTTTCTTTTTTTGGACAATTGAAATGTTTTTTTTCTCGATATGATAGTAGTGTAAATTGCCCAAGAAAGACCACGCAATCTCATTAATACATTTTCCTTGTTATTTTGGTGTCAGTCATTTATGGAAAATAATTCGTAGTTTTAGACATATTTCTGATATATATATCACGTTCAATAACTTTAAAAGCTTGTAGTTTGGTACTCATAAATACATGTATTACGCGGTCGAAATAAGGCGAACACAAAGTTAGAAATGTGTAGGGCGTGGGAAAAGTGGTGATATTCCTCGGGGTATTGTGTTGCTACTAAATATCAGCGTCTCAATACATGTTGCTCTTGAAGACGTGAGAGACTCGTCACCACGTGCGTGCTATCTTCAGTATAGACTCCTCCTTATCACCCCTTCTGGATCATGCCTGTGTTCAGGAACGTGGAGCATTGTAAACATTTCACAATCTGCGACTATCTCTTCATAGACAGGTGCGGAAAGTGAACCAGAGAAGTAGGGAAAATGTTATCTATTATACGTTTTTTTTGCTACACCTATATACACTGGAGAGCCAAAAAAATTGTATAGGCGTGCGTATGCAAATAACAGAGGTATGGAACCAATCAGAGTAACGCGATGCGGTTGACAGCACCCGTATAAGACAACAAGCGTCTTGCAAAGTTGCTAGATCGTTTACTGCTGCTACAATGGCAGGTTATCAAGTTTTAAGTGAGTTTGAACGTGGTGTTATAGTTGGCGCAAAAGAGATGGGACATAGCATCTCCGAGGTAGCGATAACATTTGGATTTTCGCGTACGACCTTTTCACGAGTGTACCATTAATATCGGGAATCCGGTAAAACATCAAATCTTCGACATCGCTGCGGCCAGAAAAAGATCGTGAACGAATGGGACAAACGACGACTGACGAGAATAATTAAACGATGCTTAAATGCAGCTACAGAGCTCATAGAGAAAGCCATTTTTAGCGATGATGAGTCCTCTGAAATGGTGTTTCTAAAGTGTGTTACGCCAAGAAAGCACTCAGCATGCCTCATCCGAAGTATGTGTTCTTTTCACGAATCAGCACTTAAAGGATGCTTAATAGTTTCGTGGGTAAACGTGTATTTCTAACACAATGCAATGCAGTAAAAGTGTTAAGTGGGCGGGCCCGTTAACAGCGTTGACCACGAAAAAAATTTATGTGGAACAAATCAAGGTCTTTCAGGTAAGAAGCTATACTGAATACTAAATGCGTTTGATATCTGGACATCGCTTAACGAAAGAAATATATTTGACAGAAAAAGTGAAAAGCGCTTAGAGGCTAGAGAAATAATTCGGAAAGAAACTAATAAAAAACGTTATAGAAACCAGAAATGAAACTGACCATATATGTAGCTATGACATAATAACTGTACAAAATACAAGAACTGGACGGAAAAGGAGATTAAAGCAGATTTGATAGGCAATAGCGTCCAAACAGAGCCAAAACAAAAGTAAGGCACGTGCTATTGCAGGGTAATTCGGCATTTAGTGAGTCTGCATTCGAGGATACCACTAAGGCGTGAGCGTTGCTGATGATCAGAAACGTAACTATTCCTTGAATGAATTGCTTATTACCAAGAGAGGCTGAATATGCAAAAATGTTCATCATATTGCAATTAAAATACGCAAAATGTGCATTTACCGGTATACAACTAGCTTATACTTATGGAATAATGAGAAGAACATTTTCCTTCATATGTCTGACAGAAAGTTTGCATCAACATAAGTATTTTCCTCAACAAAAATTTAATTTTCCGCATGCGAAGTATTTACTTTTCCTTTCCTTTTTACTGTAATTCACATATAGAATATAGCCTTCTGTGCACTATATTCTTCAATGATATATTTCGTGTACAGGGGCTAGGTGTCTACCACACCCGGTAGTTAATTTTTATATTTCACCAGCAATGCAAATTTTACATACTGAAATGCGAAATGTATACAAAGGCTTGCAACCATACGATGCTTAAGTTTCACAAACATGAGAAACACATGGCTTTATGAATTGTATTCCGTAATAAAAAAAACGCAACGGATAATCAGCGTCACTAGAATATTTCGTGGCTGCGTCGAAATATTTTTACATCGCTGGTGCCTACAAAAGCTCAGAACATGTTTCTGTTGTTCTATAAAGGTATGTGTTTAGCTACAATGACGATGATACGGAATAAGTGTATACAAACTGAGGACTGAAGAAGGAAAAATTAACCCGTACAAATCATGCAGCTTAAAACGAATGCGTTAATGCATTGCAGGAAGAGAGTTGAAAGCTGAACTCATATTGCTCCACTTGTGTGACACCAGCTCGGAGGGTAGGTCGTGGTATTAAAACTTTCTCCGAATTAATGAATCTTTCCGCTTGTTGTTCTTCCGCTTGTATAGTAAATTAATTCTTACTTTGCATTCGTCAAGTACGAAATGTAACATTCATGTGGGCTCCTCACAAATTAAATATCCAGCATCTGACTTTTTTTGCAGCAAAATACAGCAATTCAAACTTCATCGGTTTAATATTCACCCAATAATTGTGCACATTTTTCGTGTTTCTTTCCCATTCAGCTCGTTTGAACGGGAAAACAATGCAATCGTTTGGCCCCTATCGAACTTTGGCCATTGTTAAGCGACGCACAATGTGTTGCGTACAATCGACACAAAAAAACCTCTGAAACTGTATGAATGGTAAACGGATGAAAACAAATATTAACTAGGGCCTATACGAAATAACGGGTTAGCTAATTCTTATCTTAATTCCTCATTTACTTACAACGTTCTGAGTTTGTAAAATTACACTAATATTATATCCTTGTTACGTTATTCTGACCCATATCGAAGGACGTGCAGCCAGTTGAACATATTATGTTCCAGCATAGTCTGTTTCTTGTGGCAGAGTAAATTAATGATGCCAGCTGAAACTGACATGATAACCAAAAAATAATAATCACCTATAGATTTTACAGGTTTGTAAACTCTTGCTTGGTGGTAACATGTGCAAAACTTTTTTAAAGATTTCGGTTATTCGACCAGCAGATATTTCCGATCACTAATTATGAGACCATAAAATAAATAACGCCCAATTCATACACAGATGTGGATTAAAATAATACTGACTCACCACAACACGTGATTTAGTAACACATCGTCTCTTATTGCGACAGTCTTGCGATCGTGTGTAAGACAAGCGTTCGCTAGCGTCGAACATATTCCGTGCACACATGAAATTATTATTTTTTTCTCTTGCTGCAGTTTGTGCGTTAAGGTGTTTCTCTTTTCACTGGGCCAGTAAAATTTAAGGAACTAAATGTTTGTGATTTTTCCAGGAACACGTCAAGAGCGGCAAAACGGTGTCGCCTGGTCATGAACGGAGTTCGATTACTTTAGTTAGTAGTTTGGAATGTACATTGTTACAAAAGAAAATTTAACTTTCCATTTTTCCTTGCTTATGAGCTAAGATCCTCGCACTCTGCAGTATATTTTACTATCAGGCTTTTTTTCACTGTAATATTTATATCCTGTCGTTTGTAAATTTTCTGCAACCTAAGTTAGGAAGTTTATAGCCTACTTTCCGTGGGAAAAAAAGGCTTATGAGATCAATTTCCTGTCTGTGTGTGTGTGTGTTTTTGTGTGCGCCTGTGTGTGTGTTTGGCCTCCTCCAAAATGCTTTTGAACGCGTGAACCGAATTTAACCAAACTCGGTACACATATAGTGCTTAGTAAGGAAGTCCAACGTTTGCAGTTTTCGACCACGCTTGGCACGTACTTTACAAAATGGCAGACATATTAATATTTAGAATGCTAAGTCATATCTTAGGAACCGTTTAACCGATTTAAAACAAATTATGTATTCTGGTTGTGCGTCATGCAAGGATTTAATTTATACGCATATTAGTGTTAGTCCATCCCTTTGGAACAAAGCACTACATTATAATCAAAAATGGTTTATGATATATCTTTAAAACTACTGAAAATATTCCCGCCAAATTTTGGCACGTAAATATAACTGTGTTAGGCAATATAAAAATATGAGATTTAAATTGATAAGGCACTTTGATTCCAAATTTCAGCCGTACCTATAATTAAGGTTTATTTGATATATCTAACATACAATTTGCCCAATTTAGACTAAATTGTTTATGCTGAAAGTATATTTTACAAGAATTATTATGCCAAAAAACCACTGGTCAGTTATTTTGTAAGATAGAGCTAGATGAATGTATCAAATTTGTATGCCATATCTCGGTAAACAATCTACCGATTCTTAGCAAAATTGGCAAACATGTAGTTCTATGGTTTGCCATATAATTGCAAGTTCGCCAGACGCTTATTTTTAAAATGACAATTATTTATAAATTTTAAGTTTAGTATATGAAATTTACGAAAGAATGTAACGAAATTCAATTTAACATAACATGTTTGCGGTATTTATTACAAACATTAAATGTGTCTTCACGGAGCCTCTTTTGTCAGACATTTTGGAAGATAGCGCAACATGAATAAGTAAAATTTTTGTAATTTTTCGGGAAACAGTTAACCGATTCCTACCAAATTTGGCTTAGAAGCCGTATGGTGGGCAATATTAATTTATAAGTTTTAAGTGGTCCGGATACTTTTTTATAGAATGGCGCCTACATATTCATTTAAGCTAAGTTTTGTTGAAAAAAATTATAAATTAATTTTTTATACTAGGAGTATATATGCAAGCAACAAATGAGCGAATACATGATCTCTCTTCTACAATATTAGAAGACAGCATCACATAAAAATTTAGGTTTTATGTCCTATCTCCTAAAAATGCATATAATTTAAAACATATTCATGCGAAAAGTTATAGCCTACTTTCGTCATCCACATGAAGTAACATGGTTTAAGAGGTTGGTAATATTATAAAAAATTACAGATTTTATATATATTTTTGCTTAGTATGCTACATGTTACAAACAATTTCAACCCGACTTTATACACTGGCAGTGTGAATGACAATCATCAAATAAGCTCTTTGTTAGCCATTTATGAAGATTTGTCACTTGAAAAATGGAGGTTTTAAACCGTATTTCTGAGACCAATCAACAGACTCCCCCAAATTTTTCATGCTAGTAGAGTTGTGGTAAGGCATGTAAATTTGCATGTTTAAGACGGGGCAAGCCTATTTTTTAAATGGCGTTAATTAAAAAGTGGAGGTACTGTAGCGATGGGCACAGGAATATTTAGCGAGCTTACTATACTGTAAACTAGACTTGACAGCAATCTGAACATCCAAGCGTCAGATACTGCACTTGCCCATTGATTATTTCCACAGTAAGTATTCCACTTCGTAAATATCTTTGCGAGAGTTGAGTAGGCTTATCTTTCACCATTGAGTTTCTAGAGATAGTAAATTTAGCTACATGCTGGGCTTTTGACGGTTATTTGAGTACTTTTGAAAGTCCTAATGAGAATATACTTTGCCTTCTTATTATGTATCAATTTGCCATATGTCAAATAAATACTTCCTTGAGCCAGAGGGGCCGCGTTTGTTTGGTGGTTAGATTACTGGCCTCTCACCCAGGCGAGCCGGGTTCGATTCCCAGCGTGGTCGCTCCCGCATCTTCACATGTGGGAATCGAACCGGATGATGCCGCTGATCAGCAGATTTTCTCGGAGATATCCCTTTTCCCCCGTCCTTACATTCCTGCGCCGCTCCAGTCATCTCACGTCATTCTCTCACGTTACCTTCATCGGCTCTCAAAACCTCGCTGTTAAGAGCCGCCCAAATCGCTTCACTCTTCACTCTTCTTCACGAGCCAGAACACTTGAATCATGCACCACTTTGTAATTTTTAGAAATGGAAATGTGTTTCTAATAAGTTAGTTCCTACTCTTAAGTGTATAGGGTAAAATAACTTTTCTGGCCTTTAATTTAAACATTGAATTCGCAATACAACGTCCAATGTTGTTGATAACTATTCGTTCTTTATTTGCCGCCTACTTAATTGGAAACGTGCATGCCAGTATGTCGTGTAGAAGATACGTAATTATGGAAAGTGAATTTCTTTCGGAGACATTTTTCCAAAAGTGCTTATTTAAACGTGAATATCTATACGTGGTTGGCATGCCTGACTCGCATTTGGAGCACTTTGCTCTCGAGTCACGCGTCCTCTGTTTGAGCAAGTTGTTTTTTTTAAGTGGTTGTCCATGCTTGCTCCAGGTGAACGCATGGCTTCCGTAAAATGCCAGCCCACCTGTCGTCTGAGATACGTAGCAGCATGACAAAAACACGTGCTCTGAACAGAAGACTGAAATAGCATGGAGCCAATTATACTTTGCAACTTAATACACAATAGCACGCGGCAGATAGCAACATTACTCGTATTTGTACACAAAGTTTCAATATTGTTTCCGTTTGCGGTAGAAGCCTGTCAGATTTAGAAATGGCCATTCGAAATTTGCTACCATCCATACTAATTATCAATAATTGGAGTGCAATTTACAACACGTACCCTACCAAAAATGAATGAACCTAAGTATGTATGATAATTACTTCGTAGGTCATACCTTGCCACTAAATATTTTCGCGAAATGTCACTGCCCCTACGAATTCAGTATGTTCTATAAGAAAATAATTGAGTATAGTCTTATTAGGGTGTTACTTAAACACACCGCTACTGTTTGCCGTTATGTTGGTCAGATAGCAGCTCATACATCAAAATTAAGGGTTGCTTCAAATTACATAAACGTAAAAATCATTAAATTTCAGAGAAATTTTAAGCAGAAACCAAAAAATATTAGGAAGAAAAATTTAAGTCGGAAATTTAAACCTAAATGCTTTTTTGAAACACTAATTTTTTTACATGAAAGCATTATCATTTACGACTTAAAATTCTTGAATATCTAAATATTTCTCTCCATAAATGACAAGCATACCTGAATATTTGTAATGCTGTTACGCAAGGCTATAATCAGAAATTAATTGTTGTGAGATAATTTTTAATAATTTTTATTTATTAGATACATTGTAATTTAACAATAATTCTAAACATAGGTGGAAATAAAAATTTTCTTACCTGGGAAATGTGGAGTGTTATAGAAACTTGATTTTATAATTTTTAGCTACCCTGGAATTAAACCGCAATTCACAATGAAAAAGGCAAAATGAAAACAAATCCTTAATCCACGTCTTGAACGTGGAACTCCTCTCACAATAAATTGCGTTCTAAGAAAATAGGAGACGGAAGTCGTCTTGGTAAAATATATAATTCTTATACATACTGGAAAAAATATATTTAGGTAACAATCAGACGAATAAAGATGTTATTTACAGTCTTCTTTGGGTCTGTTAAAAAAACGTTTTTGTCTATTACATAACGTAATAACCTGCAATCGCTTGCAAATTCATGCACTGCTCTAAAATCATTCTTCCTTGCAACTTAACATTCAGAACCGACTTTCATGTGAGGATTGCTATCGCTTTTTCTCTCAGAGTTCAGCAGTAAATATTCATAATTTTATTTATTAAAGGGTATATGTTTGTGGATACCTTATTTTGAAATCTAATTTTCTGTAATTAGTTGCTCTTATTAACCATTTTCGTCATTCACTACAATATATAACCTATCTGTGGGGCCACCTGTCTTTCGCGAAAATATTTACGCGAAGTTTTATGGCAAACTTGCAGATTTCATTTCGTTATTTGCCAAGAGTTTTTTTGTCGGGAGACAGTTCCTTATCTAACTGAACCAACCACAGTTAGGTAACTCTGAAACCAAGCGTCCGTGATTCGTGGGAAGCCACCTACTATCCGTGACAAGTCAAAATCATCCGAGAACGAAAATGGACATGAGATCTAGCGTTTTGGAGTACGAGTATTCCGAAAATATTTTCGTGAAAAACATGCGGACCCTACTTATCCGTATCATTTTAAGTCGAATACTTGGTCCAATAAACCATTTCCTGATTGATAAACCACATTTTACTATAAGTCCAAGCTCGTATAATTTCTGGTCATGCCGGAGGTCGAGCGCATAACTTCTACGTCTTGGCCAAAATATCATCACACGCCTTAACCAGTAAGGTCATTGAGGATCACTCAGTACTTATGGGACTACAAATTGCTCCGTTCCTTATTTATTAAGAAAAATTAGTCTGTGAAACGAAATTCTCTGATTTCGTACTATTAAAAAAAAAAATGGGAATTTCAAGAGTCGAAAGTCGGTAGGTGAGACGTGTTATGCCACGCCATACGGGAATGTGAGCCAGTAATAGATATTTAAAGAAAGCGAGAAAATTAAGTACAACCTTGCCCATAGTAGAGAGTGCTTATTAATTAGGCAGCAGCCCATGAATAAAGGACGGTGTCCGTATAGGAGCGTGTAGTATTGCTTAACAGTTAAAGAAACTCATAAAATTTCCGGTTTCCACACTGGCATCGTGTAACAGTACAGACGTGGCATAGCTGCGTGATGCTTTCTCTTTTACGATGAAGGTCCTAAATTTGGCACACTCTGTAATACACAGGCCGGGGCAAATATTTAACTCTCAAAGTGAAGAAGTTCCGTGTGGTAACGTCAAAGAAGTAACTGACGTGTGGAAGGAGTGAAGGCCAGTTTAACACTGTGCGACCGGTACACTTCAAAAAACAGTCAAGACATATTATATATGAGGGAGTTTTATTCCAATCACTGCAGGGACACAATTTATTCTAATGTCTGTATTCCCACTTAGACCTTCCAAATAAGTGCACATTACAAAAAACACCCTTACTGTTCTCGTCATGTTTTACTAATGGCCAGCTGTTGTCTAACGGAGTGCCAAGTCGGCCTTGACCTAGTAATATGTTCTTTAATGTGGAACGTGATATACACCTGTCCGGTTTAACTGAGAAAAATATGTTTTCATAAGAAAGGTTATTTAATTTCCATTTTATTTAGCATTCTATCAGGTGAATAATATAAACATCTTAATTGAGAATTTTTTTTTTGGGTTAGAGATGATTTCATGTCATCATTTCCCAAGCTGTTTTAGAATATAGTCCTCAAAGTTTCAGTATTTGACTCCATCTGCGGTGTGTACCGGACTGTGCAGTATATATCACAGTCAAATAAACCCCGTAATGTGAGGGTGTTCAGCGATGTCTTTCAGCGGCGTTCGAGCTTGCTACGCGTTCACGCAGGCTGGTCGAATGGGGCACAACAGTGCAGTCGCCGGTATTGATCCCCTTCATTCCCGGGGTCGACCTTGCTGTCTGCAGTGAAACTATTCCGGACTCAGCTTCACTTGCGACGTCTGACGTCACTGCTCCAAAGCCATGCCAGGTTTATGATTAGGGTCGTGGCTATTGAATAACGAAACAAAATAAACCATTCCGGATACAACTTGTTATTTTAATTGTTTCTCTGAACGCCGCTATATAAGAGCAAACGCAATTGCGAATACCATTTAGTGTTTTCAAAATATTACAGTTTCATCTCATGTCAGTTTGCATTTTTATGAAATTCTATAACATATACAATGTGAGATTTGTTGTGATTTAAGACAATCGTTGTTACGCTTCACTAACAAGTTTATAGTCTCAAATTATAGTCGTCTTTGTCTGCAATTGAAAGTATTATCTGCCATTTAATTGTATTTTTTCTACACTGCGCTTTTCAGTGGAGTTTGCTAAGGCTTCTGTTGTAAGTGCTACAGTTCTTGCTATTAGAGCTGAAACCAAACAATTTTTTTTCCACGTAGGCCCGGGAAGATAGCACGACACCTGCCAACTGTGCAATGCGCATTGGACGTTAGAGGTCATGGGGACCGGACAATATCTCAGCTGGCGTCACTGTGTTCAGACACATCAAGAATGAGCGAATGACACACTTCAGATAGTGCAGTTTCGTGTAAAGGAGATATGTAACATTAACACTACTTTACACCTACATAAAGTTGATTATAATTTTACCTTCCGTGAAAAAATTTAAAATATTTAAGCTGGTTGTATTTCAGCACTGATTTCCAAAACTTTTGATGCAAGGCAATAATGTTTTCTATTGCTTCAGCAGGTTTCCTTTGCTTGAAAACATTTCGTTTTCAGATTGTCTCTAAAATTAATTTAATTCTTAACATCACTCTAAACTCAGTGCACTGAAGTGCCATCAGAAGTGGTAGGAAACATCACCCCACTTTTTGACAACAACTTATTAAATTTAAAACACAATATTAATATGATAACTATTTTCCATTGAGTGAATATGCTATGCAAAACATGTATCAAAAAGTTAAAATAATAAAATATATCGAAATCGACAATGAAAACGAGACCTATGCATAATAAGAAATTATTTTTTTATTTAAAATTTCAGAAAATATAAGTTTACTTAATATTTCAAAATTAATAATGAATAGCTTAACATTTTGAAATGGGGAATTTTAAAAGTAACTTCCAAATAAAGATTACACAATATCGCGGTTTATTTAAACGAAGTACTGGACATGAAATGTGTACATACTCGAGTGTTTCGCCAACAACCTCTTTTTTTTAGGAATTAATTTATTATGCTAACCGTTTAACTCACACAAACATATATCGTTCCATGTGTCGCAATATTTCTGCTCGGCACTGCGACGGTAACGACAGGACGTTGTGCAATACATCGTGTAACTGGCAGTCGATGTTCGTTCGACTACGGAATGTAGTATCGACAGCGAGTGAGACCTCGCATGCATTATGGACTTCCTTCACTGGACTATGATATCACAGTTATTCGAAGGTACATTTTCCCATCGTCCGAATTACAATGACCACCCACTTCACTAAATAAGCCTACAATTATTTTTGCTACAAAAAATTACTTTTGAAACATTTCATTAAACGCTCATGTTGCATTAAAATTAATAACGTTGTGACAAAGTTAATAATATTCACCATTTACAGAGCCATAAATTACTATAATGCCAATATACTTTTAAAGTGTTTTTGTTAATAAAGCTGCTAAGTAATGTTGCTGCAATCAAATGTTATATTACGCTTAAAATAGCGTGAAGAACGAAATAAGTTGTGTTACTGCGACATTAAATTAATCTCCAGCCAACATAAATTTACAGTGATTTGACGTAACAAAATTGCGGATACTAGTGAACTGCGCTAACCTCGTAAATTTAAACCACTTTATTTAAATTTTGAATCATACTATGAGAACTAAATGTAGCTTCGGCCAGCTCTCAAGCAATGCAAAGCCATTTACGTGTGCCAAATGTGCGGGTGTTTCTAGGGCATAAAGTATTTCCACGTAATTAAAGGGAACTGCAGTTTGTCGTTATACCTCACAGAATACCCACAATAAGAAACACATTTAGACATAGTGAAATATAATAGTTCACAGGCCGTTAGGTTTCCTAAAGTTGACGTCAAGCACACAGGACGCGGGCTTAATTCCCACTCCCTTCTGTCACTTTTTTTCCTTCGTTGGTAATATAACTTCGATGACAAAATAGTTGTACTTAATTTATTTTACATCGGAATGTTTTTTTTTAAGCAAAGAAAAGAGAAGAAAAATTTTAACACGTATGTTAATATCACCAAAACTCAAAATTGGCTTTCCCTCAATATGAACGCCACCTTAAGGTTACAGTATAGTAAGAAGGCAACGTTGTTACAACGGTATGTAACGTAACATTTATATTGAAACCTCATGTGTATGTTACAATAACAGCAACATTAGTTACTGAGATTAATAATGTTGGCACAACATTTGACTTTATTCTATGTAGCGTAACCACTTCAATAAACTTTAAAGGAGACGATGCAAGCTAAGGTTATATGCCCGGTGAACTTCAGCGCATGTTAGGTATTTTACGGAGTAGATTTCAAACACCAAAAAAGTGAAGCAGTGTTAAGAAGGGTTCATTTGTGTCCCATACGCTCCGAGGTGGCACTGGAGGTCTTGCCATGAAGGTTTGCACAACACTGGGACTCAATCATTCCAAATTTTAGCAGCTGCGTTAGTGATTTAACACTTTTCAACTGAACCTTTGTAACAGGTTTCTGCCCGCAACTGCACGCATCTTAACTGACAGACAGCCTTGTTTGTATTCCTCCGGTTTAGTTAGAAGTGACGTGGAAACAATTACTCCTACGTGTTATTTAAGTGTTGTATTACTGTTACGTGTTATGTTTTAATTTATGAACACCAATATTACTTATTTTTATTACTGATTATTTAATGCACATTCAGAGCAAGCACTGGAATAGATTTGTGTCCATGTCCATTCAAACTTCCAAGTTTCTTTTGCTCGATGTTAGGATGCAGCTTATCGGGTATTGGTGATGTTAAATTTTCATGTGTTGGAGGGATACGAAATACGCAGAAACGGAAATTTCGTGCACAGCTCTTTAGTCTCCCGCCTGCCTGGTACTTGAACTGCATTTCAGAGTCTTTGGAATACACGTTTTTTCCCACGAAACTATTAAATTTGTGTCCAATGGGCTGATATACGAGATGAACACACACTTCAAACGAGAGCAGTTGAGTACTTTCAAAATTTCACGCACGTTAGAAACACAATTTCAGAGTATTTTAAACTCTAAAACGGCTAAGAACAATTTGATCAAAGCTCCGTAGCTCAAAATTCATGCATCAGATGCGTACAGCACTGCTCAAGGGCCCTGCACTGAACCTTCTTACAGACTTTCCCCCAATGACCACAGCTGAAAGTGCCGTTAGTACATGCAGTGCGACGGGAACAACGCACGCCAGTTCAGAGCTTAGCGCATAGAGGCGATGACGCACTTGATGCGTGCTGCAATGTCGCCCTTTTCGTTCCCACGCTTCTCGGCCTCAGACGTGGAAGAAAGCTCCAGGTTGGCGGGAGCCTTAAGGAGGAGCAATCACCGCCATCTTGGAATTATGGAATTTTCACCTCAAACTTAGTTACGGATTATGTATTACGTTTAACAGATCTACTGGGCATGTGAAGTTGCTTCTAATATTGCTCATTTGCTGCAATAATGTCACATCTCAGAATCTGTCATTTTTCAGGAAGAGCATTTTAAACTTTTAATTTGTAATTTATTGGAATATGAAGTATAAAAAAACCAAGAAGGTGTACTTATTGAAAAGTACAAAATATAACTATAATCAATGCAAGTCATATAGGATTTAGTTAGTATAGTGGAAAAGTATTTACAAAAAACGATTGCCATTGTGACTAATGTTTTGGTACAAAAAGTGCGAATAAACCGCGAATAGACTATATTCAGAATTTTATTTGAAAGATTCAATCTAATGAGCCGACATGAAACATGCATTTAGTGTTACGAACATAATAAGAAAAGAGAAGAAAGCGGAAGAGATGAATGTCAACTTAGCTTCACTATCTGGTGCGATACCTACTGGAGGCAACTGCTCAGAATTATAGTATCTATAAGGTGCACCAAACACGCCCTGCATTAAAAACAAATACCTGGAGGGTGAACTATGATTGTATTTCTGATGTCATTCAGAACGCAGACCAGGGACTAACTGCCGAGGCCGCGTGAGAACAAGCGGAGTTGGATGTACTGGCAGGCGACTTCGACGAGGAAGGCCACCCACTCGTAACAGTTGTTGCCAGTGGATCTTGTTCTAAACGGTCCTACAGAACAAAGTACACTTCACTGTCAGTTGTAGCGAGTTATCACCAAGCTATTTATTTGCAGCTTGTAGCAATGTTACCTCCCGTTAAATGTCAGTACTGTAATAATAGTGTTTCAGTACAAAAATAACACCAATTGTACAATGTGAATTCTTTCTCCTATAGGTTTGTACCGTCTGCTTCACAACTAAAAAGGCGCTGTTCATCTGTGTGAGAAATAGATTGCGTATTTCGCAGTGCGTGCGCGTATTTCCGCCCCAGGTACGGAAAGTGCAGTTCCAGTTCTTGTGCGTGCCGAGAACTGGTAAGGAACTTCCGCCTCTGTGGAGAAAGATGTGCTTATAGAAGGATTTACACAAAGCATAAGCATGCATGTTTACAAAGATACTTTTAATTGCAGAAGTATACAATAATGTACACAAAAAATCCAAAAGATGCAATGTCATGCTGTCCAATGAGGCCAATTAAAAAAATATTGTCACAATCACATATGTAGGAAGTAAGTAAGACGAGTACGAGATGCCTGTAGCAATACAAAGCTGGGAAACTACGAGCTACATACAGCTCTTCACGTCCGTATTATGCAACTTAGAACAGCTGTAATCTGTGCCTTTAAGTTGGAAAAAATAGAGTGAAAATCAATTTACATTTATAATGACAAATTTAGTAAAGGTTTATTAAACAGCCCATACAAAAACCCGGTGCCCATTATAATTGCTCCGAAGAAAAGAACAACTGTGATTGACTTCCAAAACCTGGCGAAGTAAATCTGGTAAACAAGATGCAAAGGACAATATTAGTGCAAGAATTAATGGTACACATACAAGGAGCAGCAAACAATGCTACTAGACTCATTTTCAACAACAATGTATTAGAGAATAACAATTCTGTTGTAGCACAATTTTTTGATAGGAAATATGCAATTATTGCCCCGGTAGATGTACCAAGTACCAGCGGCGAACCACCCTCGCTAAACGCACTAACTAAAATGATAATCCCTTCCTGTCAAAAGGGCTTTTACAGTGCCTATGCCGGTTTTCCCCTTTCTCTTCTTGGCATAGTAGTTTAGCTATAAGTACACTTAGGGAGGTTTTCATGCCCGAATCGTGGCCATGGCAGCCCAATCCCTCGTTGCAGCGATGCATGTCTCCTTGCATGATTTACCTTCCCTTGTAGGCGCAGGGGGGCTTAGCCCTGAGGCGCAATAATCCCCCGTACCTACCGCGGGCTCACATATCACTTAGTTTAAGTGTTGGTTAGAATAAAAAAAAGTGGAATTATTCTTAGCACACCCTCTTGTGCGCACGTTCTTTCCTACCCTCAATCACATTCCAACCCTCACGACAGGCGTTCCTACATTTCGGCTCCACCCACCAGACCTCTAGCCAATTACAGGGCAGACGGCAGCCCTCAACAACTTTACTAGGAAGTCCCGTTAATGTATATATAACCTGTTTGCTGGACCAATCACAAAACTGAATTACTAAATAAAAAATTACTGAAAAACAAATTGTTATATTTGCCTCGATTCACATCTTGAGAGTATAATTTATCATACCTAGGCTTTACTTTCAAGTTTAAATCTTCAAATTGGCTTCAAACTATAGAATTGCATTAACATGTATTTCCCTGTACCAAATTCTCCACCCGGCAACAGCCCTTAAGGCGCCCGTCTACCTGGCGCTTGAACTGCGTTGCAGAGAGTTCGAAATACACGTTTTTCAACGAAACTATTAAGCGTGCGTCCAACGTGCTGATCTACGAAAAGAGCACACACTTCAGACGAGAGCTGTTAAGTACTTTCAAAATATCACGTACGTTAGAAAAACCAATTCAGAGTACTCCAAAACCTCTAAAAACGGCCTTTCCAAGGCGCTGTAGCTCAAAATGCACCAATCAGATACATACAAAACTACTATAGGGGCCTGCACTGAACCTTCCTAAAGATTTCCAACTAATAAAATAATATGGTCACCGCTGAAAGTTCCATAGGTACACGCAGCACGACGACAACACTGCACGCCAGTTCAGAGCCTTGCGCTTAGCGGCGATGGCGTACTTGGTGCGCGTGGCAGTGTCGCCCTTACCGCTCCCGCGCTTCATGGCCTAAACGTGGGAAAAAGTTCCAGGTAGACGGGCGCTTTAACCGACGGTGTTCAGCAAGTGTCGGACAGTCACAGGCCGCGGTCGAAGCGAACTCGCGTCGCGCGTTTTCTGCGTCTGCAGTTGGAGGTCACGCTTGCCACACGGCGTCCGCAGGGGAAAACCGGGCTGCGGAAACCGGTTTGCAGCAAAATGAACTTTCAGCGCGAGAGAGTAAGAGTGAAGCCGCGGGGGAACTTGACCCACATACACGCGCCTGGACAGCAAGGACCAGGCGGGAGCGATGGCACATGTGATTCATTTGTCTCGGCTCACTTCAGTGACTCGAAACACGGTTTTTAGTCATGGAATAGCTTGGTCCTCGATATACAAGTAGAAATTGCTGTAGCTTCTGAATCGTCTTATCGCAAATAACTTAATTACAAGGTCCAAATTCTTTTTCTAGTGTATTGAAAATAAATGATATTTAAATATGTGTAATTGTACGGGAAATTCAATTCTATGCAGATTTAGGCAACTTATTTATGTAATTATTCTAATTATAATTAAAACTATGCAATATACACGTGTATAATCTCTTGGAAGTCTGATATTTTTTGTACTCAGTACAAGATGTATAACATAAAACAGAAAAAAGTTGAATGTTCTTGCAACAAAAAGCTACCATTGAGGCATTTATTTAAACGTTTAGGTTGTAGTCAAATTAATAATGTCGTGAAAACACTGATAATGTTTTCTTAAGCAAAGAAAATATAATATTGTTTTAACACGATGTTAACATCAATTAAATACAAAAATGTTTACAGAACAGTAAAGAGGTAGGTTGTTACAAAAGTACTTAATGCTAAAGATAAATATAAAGCTTTAATGTATATTACATTAACAGCAACATTAGTTACTGAAGACTCTCAGATGGCAAAAAAATACTGTTTTAGTAACATTAATACCTTTGACATAAAATTAGACTTTTTTCTGTGTAATTATTAAATAACATGCTCTATAATACATTATTAAAGACAAACAATGTTTAGAATATTCTCTAAATGTAACTAATGTGACAGAAGTGTAAACATGCTATCATGCTTATTCACTAACACAGCCCACAGGAAAGAACACCATTCACGATCATCCAGAAAAAAAAACACGTACGGCTCAAAGACGCATGAGGTCACGCCTGTATACTCTCATCATTGTTTCATGGTATACGAGGATTTGGGGCCTGGAAATCTCTCGTTCTTATTTGGCGTCAAGCTGGACTTGACAGTACTGTATGCATTACAGCCGACGTCGTTCTTCTATTGGCTGCTGCACAGATGTGAAGTCACGCCCTTTCCGACTGAACTGCCTGCGATTGGGGCAAACAATTGTGAAGTGTTTATTTACTAGCAAAGAGCTACACAGGTCGTGCCAAACAATGACAGGTCCAACGACAAACTTATGCGGAGGTACATCGTGTGTTTTAAGTTTAACGTGTCCCCAAATAATAACGCCAATTTTGCAGGTCTGTAACTACGTTGCTCTGAAACATGTTAATAATGTTTAAGTGTCTAGTGAGCCACGAGTCGAGATTCGCGTTATTTTGATTCGATTCTATCGGACATTCCAGTGTATCGATATATGGTTTCGCTACATACTCCAAGTAGCCAACTCTACTGAGTGGATGAGGTTGCATGTGTGATTCAATCCCACGGTGGGGAAAGCGCAGCGTAACACAAATGCTACTGCACTAGAGGAGTGTCAATTCCAATATTTACTGTAGTTCTTTTCCTGCCTTTGCTTTTGACGTGTTTTATTTTAAATTCAGCCTCTGAAATAGCAAGAAAATACATCTGTTTTTTTTTTAATCCGCATTATTACAAGAATTTTTGTCACGATGCTGGAATTTTATTTCCGGTAGTGCCAAATGATTGCTTTGCTGAAGAATAAAAACTAAACATTTGTTCTGTGACAGAGAAAATTCTAATTTCGGCTTACGTGTAGGTAAAAGAAAACACAGCGCTTTTGTCGGTGAGTCAAGAGTATTTGTACCTGGTCTGCATGGAGACACAAACGACCAACGCTTGGAAACGATGCAAGCAGTACTCTGCGGGTTTTGTACGTTCATACACACACACACAGACCATGAATCCGAGAGAATTTGCAAACAAGAAGTTGCTGATACTAATGTGCCTACTTTCCTCTAGATCAGTGTTTCTTAGCCTGAGGTCCGCGGACCCCTGGGGGTGCGCGAGTACATGCATGGGGGTCCGCAGTCTCATCTCTGGACCATTTAACAATAATAAATAAATGCCACCAGGTGTCTGGTAATCGCTACGCTTACTTAGCACGACGAACGTGCGCCAGCGGGCGCAGGGGGTCCTTGAAAATTGTACTTGATTTCCTAGGAGTCTGTGGCTGAAAAAGGTTAGGAAACGCTGCTCTAGATGAATGCAAATAGTTTTTATGAAGTTCTCAAAAGCGTATATTGTAAGTAGGACTTGAAAACAAGTTCACTAAGGTTTCGTTAGAAATGGAACAGCAATCGTAAGCAATACTAGCAAGAAAATTAACAATACACACCTGCCTTGGGACTCGAACCCAGAACCCATGGTACAAACAGTAAAACCAAGTTAACTACGGCGTTAGAGTTCGTGCATCAACTTCTGTTGTAGAAAGTCTAATGTTTTGGTAGACAGGGTTTACGAACCTTACATTATTTACGAAGTTGTCATGAAGTATGTGAGACATTGAAGCCACGTTAGTTTAAACACTGTCAAATCACTACGGATGTACAAATATTTGTGCTATCGGTTTGATTGATACCTGATATATGACATGAAATACTCATTGTCTCATTCTTTGCTATATTTACAAATAGCGGACAAAAGTAATTTAAGATTTCGGGAACTTTATTGCCAAATTTAAGTAAACACATTCATAACCTATCACCAATTTCAGGGATACGTGAATATTATTCCTGTATGTGTACGTCAGTTATTAATGTGTTTATTCAGTCCCAGCTTTCTGTTACATAAGTAAACACTAGCCATGGACCTTAAAGAGTGTTTCTTGAGAAATAAAAGTGTGTTATTTTGAAAACTGATCAGATGTAGGCGGTTTATTCTTGTGTAGGTTTCAGCAACACTAATCGTTAGACTAATATTAAATAAATAAAAGCGAACCAATTTCATTGACGACTAATTTGGAAGGGTTTAAAGTAATATGGCCTTTAATTATAAAGTAAAAATAATAAGTTTGCTACAATTTTACAACTATAGGTATATTTAGGAAGTTTTATAATTAAGGCATAACGGTAACGTACATTTAAATAAGATTATAAATTAATTTGATTTAAATACTATTCAATTAACAGCAACAAAAATATAAAGTTTTCACTGGGTATCTGCAAGATAAGAGTAATTTCAAATTATAATTTATACATATGTTCTTTTTTTAAATAACTAAGAAAAAACAGATAGAACACAAATACTTAAAATGGACGAAACATAAATTTCTACCAATATGTTATATTTTAATAATTACTCTCGAAATAAGTTTTAGCAGTTCATCACCTCACTTATTTGGAGCTGAAATGCACCACACTACAAATTCACGGAAAGTGTTGGGTGCAGCGTGAAATACATTTTCTGCGTCTAGGGATGGAAGTCCACGACCGTGTAAACGTTGCTTTGTTGCCTCCAACGGGAAGTGGTACATAGGATCCAGCGCGAGCTATGGACGGCTAGCGAACCACGACGAACTATTTAATGTTACATCAGACGTTGCACAACCGTCAGAGACGGCAATTTTTTGCGCTAGTATATTGGAGGTCTTTTTTTTTTTTGCTTTGCCGATTTCGCAGGCGAACCAACTGCAGTGTGAATAATTAGTCGGCACTTCCTCCAAAAACTTGTGGACTTCCAGTGCCATTTTCACTGTTCCTGATTCGAAGTTATCGTGTAAGTCTCTTCCCTACACAAGACAAACTATTCCGGTTATCTCAGGCGGTGATATCGGTGATTGGAAAATCGCTCTTTAAAACAAAAAATATATAATAAATGAGTTTTTGCTCAATATACTGCATATTTGTGTATTGTTTTAAAATCTTGGTAACACAATTGTTTCGTAGCTAGTTTCAATTTAATTTTAGTGTAGTTAGGTTGAAAAGCGAATTCCTTATAACAATTTTAAGAGCAAAAAATCAATTTATTACAAGAATAAATTCCACAAATTTATTATGGATGTTACTAAATTTATCTAAGACTGCCTGTTTATTTACTCTTGTGTTTTTTTTTTCAAGTCTGCATAACTTTACGCATAAGAAAATTTTATTAAATGTGTTTGTTAGAGTTGTAGAAAAATATAATGTTGGGCAGAACGGGATCCGGGATTGGAGCTCAGAGTTGTTCATGCTCTGTCATTCCGGTCAACGGCAGCCATTATTCACTCAAACGTTTCCTTTTTCTCTCAAGATTTCCCGATTTTACCTCAATAAAGTACCAGTAGGCCTACCCCAGTTGCAAAAACCATCCCCCAAAAAGAACTTTTATATCTATCGAAAGGATTTAACGGGATCGTTTTCGAGGACAGAGCAGTGGTGGCCATATTGGTTTTATAGACAAAGGTTATGCCAAATCGTTTCACATGGTCCAGAGTCCGGAGTCAGACCTGACCATCAGCCGTATGTGTTCTGTCAGCCATATTGTCCGCCATGTTGCATAAAGTTGATCTTGACCTTTCACCATGACCCTGTGCCCATAACCATGGAAGACCCTGCGGTCGCAAACTAGGTAAAAGAAAAAGGCAAGGGTTAAAGGTCGTACACTACAATAAAAAACAGCAATTTTAGTGAGAAGGCTGTGCCTGTTTATTTTTTAATAATTTGTCTAATCGAGGTTCTATTTTTGAGACGCATATATTCAAATAATTTTCTAATTGGAGCTAATTTATCTTTTTAGTTTTTACGTTCACCAGTGAAGAGAACGTTAAATCACGTAGGTAGGAAGTGATGAGTGGCACTAATAATTTTAAAGCGTCCCTTGCCAGCTCTGGATATTTTAATTTTCTCTTCATCCAGAAAACGTCAATATTTTGCATGAAATTCCATTTTAAGCGTGCCGTCAGAAGCTAAATCTATACAAAGGTTTGCGAGGAATCCTTTGATTTTATTTTTTGGCGGTTAAATGTTTTCTTCTCTTCCTTGGAGGCTCATGTTTAAAATATTTCGGTGGTTTAAAAGATCAGCGACAAATGCTAATTTCAATAACCAAACCGGGTCAGAAATATAATTCGCATATTCAGATTTAGCATCTTGTAAGAACATTAATAATTCAGCTTTTAGTTCCAGAACTCTTGTCAATACCTTTCCTTTGGATAGTCACCTGACCTCTGTATGATAAAGGAGATTTTGATGGAGCGAACCCATGTGTTCACAAACCATTCTGAACAGTCGAGTTTGCAAGGCTTTACCTTTAATAAAGTTTACAATTTTGATCATCTCTTTAAGCACATCATTTAAATCAGAAGGTAAAACCTTGGCTGCCAGAGCTTGTCGATGAAGAAGGCAGTGTGTCCATGAAACATCAGGCATTATTGATTTTAATTTCGAAACGAGTCCGCTCTTGTTGCCAGTCATATCTTAAGCGCCATCGCTACAAATAGCGATACATTTTCTCCAATCAATCTCGTAGTCGCGAGTGCTTTCTAAAAACATGTACAAACACTGGCCTTTAGTGTTCGCAGGAAGTGCTTTGCAAAATAAAATGTCTTCTGTGATATTTTCATCTGCCTCATAGCACACAAATACCACAAATTGCGCACTATTTGAAACATCAGTAGATTCGTCAAACTGCAAAACAAAGTGTGGGCTCTTCTTAAATTTTTCGACTACTTGTTCTCGAATGTCACAGGCCATATCGTTTATTCTAGGTTGAATATTATTATGAGGAAGTGGTATGCTTTGTAGCTTGTTTGCCTCCTGCTTACCTAACATAATTTCAAACATATCCAGGGCTGCTGGCAAAATAATATTCTCTGCACCTGTATGCGGCTTCCCTGCTTTAGCGTATGTGACTCGGTAGCTAGCTAATAATGCGTTCTAGTAGACTCTGGATAACTAAAAACAGACAACAACAATCAGAAAAACAAAAAAATTACTGAGAAAAATATTATATATAAAAATGTTGTTTTTAATCAACAAATGACAATACTATTGTATTACCTGAATCATAGTATTTTGCTGCTGGTTAAGGGTTTTCAGCTTTCGTTCAAAGAAATGCAACGGTTTATCAGCTTCCTTGGAATTTTTGGTCGAGAGGTGACGAATAAGCTTTGATGGTTTCATACCCTCACGTGATAATACTTCGCCGCAAATTATACATTTAGGTTTATTATTAATGACAGTAAATCAATGTTTGAAGTAATTTTCGTCATTATAGCTATTTTTTTTCGGTTTTGATTAGCTTCCGCTATTGCCACTTGTACCAGATGTGGAGGGCTGCGCAGATCTTTTGAGAAACTTATCCATTTTACGGTCACTCGGAGAGAAGCGCAAAAACAACACGATCACGTCTATACTCGTCGGCGCACTCGGACAAGTGACAGCGGAAGAAAGCGTGCGAACGTTCCTCTGGCGCGGGGCGCTCACCTCCTCTCGCTCGCTCACGTCACCCACNACCAGAATTTTTTAATTTGCATAGGGGACGCGTATTCAAGAAGGTTTTGAAAAACACTGCTCTAAATTATTTCAATATGCTGTGACCTGAGGCAACATACTCGAAGGTTTGTTTGTAGGGAATCTACATTTTAGAGTTTTAGACTGTAGCAAAGGGCACGTGGTAAGCTCTTTCGCAAGACACCCATCTTCGCTGTAAATTCAGCAGTTATGCTGACTGGATTAAAAAAATACAGCCTCGTGTTAATAAAATCCGAACATTGGTAATTTATAAAGACCCGTAAATTTCGCGTATTCGCTTGAAGACAAGCTAGGCTTCAAGCACATGGACATTTGTCTTTCCTTGCTAATTACGCCGTAGTTTTTAAGACATGCCCTGAACGAATTTGAGCTAATAACTGACCTGCGTAAAAAACAAGAATTAAATCCAGTGCTACTTTGTGCGGGCTTAAATTGGAGCATCAACCAATGAACAACTATATCACACTTGAGTAAACAAAGATTTGCAGAGTTTAGCTTGTTGCCAAATGTGTCTGCGAAATTTCCGGGTTTCTAATAATTTATATATATATATATATATATATATATACATATATATATATATATATGTGTGTGTGTGAGTGTGTGTGTGTAAATTTTAATATTTAAGGAGATGAAGCCATTTATTTTTATCCATAATGCAAGTCGTGTGCTTTCCACACTAGAGTCTTTGGAATACTTGTCGTACTGAGAATAATATTTACTATTTTTAATCTCTATCGATATTTGGTTTTCCCAAATCACGTATATAAGTATAGCACCAGCGAACTAGGCATTTTCGTTCTGCAACTGCTTTCTTGTTAACGTTTTCCAAAACTTAGAATCTAACGTTATGAGGAGGAATTCATATAATTTGAGACGAGATAAATTTGGCAGTAATTGTTAAATATTACCTATATGTAAAATTGCATATAATATTGGGAGAAACAAGTTGAAAATAAAAGTGCGCCAAACAGTAGCTGTAATTCGATGTTTACAATAAGAATACTATAATTATATATATATTTTTGGAATACTGCATGTTTCTTATTACATGAAAAATGTTGTCATTTAATACATTATTTATAAACACAGTAATTTTTGTATTATCCTGTTTGAACAATTTTTTTTTTAGCTTGTGTCACTGTTATAGAATTTAATTTCATTATAATATCGACTTTATACAAATCTGGACACTAAACTTGAAGCACTAAGATGGCGAGAGCTAGCACAAGCAAATTTATTTTACAGGATAGTCATGAAACACAGATGGCATAATTGCTCTTGCAGCTCGGTATGACATACAGAAGACGATGAAGACAGTTCTGTTTTGCCCCACCACAGGTGGCAAAAGCTACTGCTTCACGACACGCCATTGAGAGAAAAAGACTTTGGATGTCCGCTTTAGGGAATCTCAGCCCTTGCTTCCTTGATGTGCGCCGCACAAAGTTCATCCGCTTCGGCCGCGGGTGTCGTGTGGTAGGCCAACTATCGTCCGACAATGGACGACACTTTTTCGATAGGCGAGTTATTCGGTGAAAGTGCAGGCCAGATGTGACAGTACGACGTGGTGGTCGTCTGGAATCCGTCGGATGACGTGTGCAACATGCTGTCGCGCATTGTACTGCTGGTGCAGGGCCCCAGGCTGGACCTGAAGAAGGACCGGCAACACGCTCCAACGCCTCCGCAATATATCGTTATCTAGTCAGCGTGCCGGCTATGTGAACTAGGCGAAGGCGGGACTGAAATCCGACGGCATCCCACACCGTACCTACAGGTGCTGAGCCAGGAGGAGATGCATGGTGCAGGATTCGGCCAGGTGTGCACCACGGTTCCTCCAGACACAGAAGCGACCACCGTGATGCAGCAAGCAGAGGTGGGTTTCTTCGGAGAAGGAGACAGCACTCCATTTGTCCCTACAGGCCCGACGTTCCACGCACGATTGCAGCCACAGGCGACGTAGGGCAAGGTGTCAGTGGCGGACACAGTAATGGACGCCTGTACATGGTTCCCTGATGTCGCAAATTGTGACGGAACGTGCGCGTGCACACAGATTACTGTGACACATGCCTGAATTCCTTGACGAGGGCGTTTAATGTAACTTTGCCATCCATAATCGCCATGCGAACCGGATGTCCGACCTCGCGCTCGTTGATGCGATAGGGCCATTGGCTTCCAGCCAGTCGCTCAGCCCGCCCCTCCTCGACTTACTGATCCCATATTCATTGTGGTGGCATTTCTTCTCACACGAGAACCAAATTCGCCGTAGGATATTCCAAAATCCCGATAGGCTACGATTTTCCCACGCTTGACACCGGAATCCTGTTTGTATGTTTGTCGTGTTCTTAAATGCAGCGTGCTCACCGCGTCTGTGCACACGAATGGAGGGGAACCTCAACGTTACAACACCTCACCGGCTCCCGGCCTCCGCTTCTGTACCGCTTCTCAGTGTCGACATTGGCGTAGGTGCTGCACCACTCGGCTGAACAACTTTACTAACCACGTCATTGTTCTACCCTGCTCCGCGCATTCCCCCAATGTGTGGTTCTTGACGTGTAACCATCTTGGTGTTGCAAATTTTACTGTCCAGAAGTGTATTAAAATTAATACCATTAGTTGCTGACCACAATTTCTTATTTCCTTCTGTGGAGCATATCAATATGAACAAATTTAACAGGCATGCATCAATTTCCAAAGTTCTACACTATGTTAACCAGTAAAATTAAAATAACAGAAACAAGTCTGAAATTAGCTTTACCAAATGCATTCTCCGTATCACCACTGAGCAGTACCGTACATATTCATACTGTGGGACTTATGAAAAATCTGTTAGTTTGGTAAGAAATGATCGTTCAATGTAATTGGGATAAGTAAAAGGGTATTTACTTGATTACATAGCTTGTTGCTATGAAAACTGCACATAATCGCATTTCAGCTACGATAAACTGATTATGTATCGATAAAAGAACAAGTTTCCTATTAGGAACATACGCTGGTCCAACGCTGAATATTTGGTTGGAAAGGTTGTTTATATGATGGGCTGGAACACTCACTTTGAAAAATTTTGGCTCGACTAAATATGCTAAGGAAATTTTTCTACCAAGAAAATATTATGAGATTACTAGGCGCCCTTCTAAAAATGATGCTACAAAATCAGAAAATGCCTAACCATATCGCAAATTTAATGTTTTTGAACAACAATATTGTTGGTTGATTGATGATAACTAATGTATATTTTGTAAACACACCTGCCGTTGGCAAGTGGTGCACATATGTATTTCTGTTGGGCCAATGTTGCGCAACAAACATTTCATTTAGAATGTTGAAACAGTACCTTTTTCTTGTATTTTCGTAACAAATATGGTTTTCCAAGACATGGGATTTTTATCCCTTTGAAAAAAAAAGTTTATTTGGTTATATGTTTTGTGAATTACAACACAACGGTTGATTAATTGTACTTATTGCTGAGCGAACATCTTGTTACCAACACTAAACTAGTAACAAACACAACACCGACAAAGTACATTCAAAACACAATATGGTTTGTGTGTTAAAAGCATAGTTTTTTTTATAAAACCTACGATATTTTTACTTTATTTAATCATACATGTAAAATATCTATTGTTGGCAGATCGTGGATCACACGATGGTAGTCTAAACGAACAATAAGTTGGCACATGGTTGACTTATACTTGCAGATTGCCAAAGCCAGCTTGCTGTAAAATATTACTAAGCAGTTCATTGGTAAATGGACGAAAATTGGTTGTAGTCCAACTATCAACACGACGTTGGCCCAATGTAAGCCCGAGTGTCACTTCGATGTTCAACCAAAGTACTTACTCAATGTTGGCTTGAGCTTGGAGAAAAGGTTGGGCCAACATTGGCTCAACAAATAATTTGTACTGAATATTAAACAATCTACCCGATTATTGTCACTGAGTTGTTCGTTTTCTGTGGCCAAGCTATATAATTTTGTTCTTACAAAATCGTACGTTAGAAAGCAATCGTATTTGCATTTTAGAAATAAAATAAAATCAGTTCTATTATGCATTTCACTATTTTCATAGAGGCAAACCAAATTAGTTTAAATTAAAATTTTTGGCTATTTTTCGGCATTAAATATTTAACGACATGCTTCTTATATTTGATGCATTATTTAAATTTTTCCATATCATGGGGAGTATAAAGTATACAATTTAATAATCAAAAAGTGCAATTTTTTTTTTTTGGTATTTAGATTTAACATGTCATATGATACGTCGAAAAATAACAGCTTGGTATGTTTTATATTTTTTTTTGCAAAATATGTTCTTCTTTGAAAATGTTTTTGGAGTATAAAACTCAAAATACCTGTCATTACTTTTGATTCAACGCAGGATATTGAAGTTACGTACCCAAACTTAAAATTCGAATTTTTCGTATTGCGCAGAAACGAGCACGGAAGCAAGTATATTGCTTATGACAACGTGTGAATTGAAAACAATATTTTATTATCTATTTTAATGCACACTGCGATCGATGTAAAATGTGTTCATTCCAATGTATATAACATTTATTATTCACCAGTGCCTTTTTATAAAAATCAGTTTTTGGTGATGACAATTAACACGAATGCTCTAATAGAGGTAGTATACGTAGTATACGTAGTATACGTCCCATTACATTTCGTGTGTATGGTGTGTTTGCTCACCTTTACGTATGGATACCCGAAACTAAAATCTTAATTTTTAACTATTTTCTCATGTTCAACTTAATACCTGTTGCACTTTTTGTCAGAAGTTTTTTACTTAACTTTAGACTAAAGCCTGAATTGAAGTTAAAACATTATTTAATATAAATAACAGGAATTTCAGTTTTAGGTGCAATGGCATCTTCTTCCAATTACATATTGATCAGTCATGAAAACTCTATATAAAACACTCCTTGTGTTGTTCAGTGAACTAGTAGTTAAACGCCAACTTTGAAGACGCATACAGCAGTTGGAATTTCATCACACAAATTCTCGTGTGTGTGTCTTAGGTTCCGTCGTGAACTATGGGTTACAGTTATTTGGCTTTATTCAGTTGCACCCTGCAGATTGCTGTCACGTGCAGTCAGTAGTGTTTATAACTATCGCAACATGCTTCTTCCGGAGATAAATAACTGAAGCATTATGAATGCTAGTTTAAATATATCGCCGCTGAGCGCAGGTTGGGGAGATGTTTTGAGTTTGTCTCAAATATTTTGTTTTTCCCACGCAGAGATTGGCTTTGGATATGATTTGTGGCCTCGAAACGTCCAAACGTGAAATTCGTATTACTAGATAATATAATAGTGGGACTAGTTCAGTAACCATATTAAATTTTATTTTAAAAAGGAGACATTGATTTTACTTTTAAACATATTGTGGCTTGTAACACTACACCTAAATATTTGTGTCAGTTTAGAGGACATATTTTTAAATATATATTCCAATAGATGATTTTACTATACGTAATATTATTTGCCTTACTTAGTTCATTATAGAAAACACAAACCAGCGTAGCGTAACTGACCTTCTCACAAAATTGCAACGACCCGAATAATTTACGAAAAAATTGTGGATAGTTTACTTACATTATATCTAGATTTCACACCTAAATTAGTTAAAATGAGATACACTTTACATCGAGATGGTCTTTGTACCACTTTCAGGAAACGGTGACAAATTTCTCGCAACTATTAAAATTCGATTTTTCTGTAATTTTATTGTAATTACACCAACAAGTTTGGTAAGGATATACGTTTATAAAAAAAGCCGCAGAATACCTATAGGTATATATACACATAGATAAACAAATGTATTCGTGACCCAGTGTCAATTCCAAGAGAGTAGCTCTGTCAAGAATGTAAAGCTGCGAAATGCATTTATATATAAGACAATAAAGATAATATATGTACGAGCGAAAGAAATTGTAACTGATGTCAAAGCTTTTATTTTTATTTCTGAAAATTGAAATGTCGGCACCGATTGTTGCAAATTGCGTACTAATAAACTTTATTGTTGGTTGCTGAAATGCATGCCACAAAGAAGAAAAACGACGCTATGGTGGAATCCGTCCAACCATGAAGTTTCGCAATAACACAGCACACACATGGGAAGGCGTGTCTATTCGCACCCAGTGCCCACAGCGTGTGTAAACATGCGTGTCTGGTTGTGTTGCGACACGAGGGCTCGCAGGATTGCCTAATTGCTAACTGCCAGGCAAAAAAAACGCGTTCCTTTCATGGTATGCAACTTCCTTTGTATAGTGTTTCGATCTTACGTTATATGTATATGAATATATGTATATGGTCATACAGGCTAAGTATAAAATAATACCCCAACTTTGAAGGTCTATTATATCAAAACAAAACCACCTGCAACCTTGATTGACCAATCAAATTAACCGTGGAACCATAACGTTTGTTTACCATACATTCATAAATGTTCAATGTGATCACCACGAGCGGCCCGAACGACATCTACGCGATATTCAAACTCGTTTCACACTCCTGTCAGAATGTCTGGTGTTACGGTTTGTATGGCGTTCGTAACTCTCGGTATGTGGTGATGAGGGGGTAGCGAGTTCGCATTTGACACGTCAATGTGAAGGGGGCGGTCTGATGTTTCCTTGCCCAGAACGAGGTAGAAGATACCAACTCCGAAGAAATATGCTTCATTACATTCTACTAACAAAAACAATAATTTCGATGGGCAGCCTTACGCATCAACTTATTTTCACATTTGAGATTTGTACAAAAATAAATACATTTAAAATTCCTTTAAATTAATTTTTTTCTTTTTTCTAACTTACCGAGAGATGTGGCAACGCAGTAAACATTTGTCCTCGCATTTGGAAGAAACTGAGTTCAAATTCGGTTCCCTCCATTCTGATCATTTTTTTCCCATGGTTTCCCGAAATAACTCCACACCTAATGCCGTATGTGTGCTTACTACATCCCATGGCCGATACTGTCCCCCTTCCTACTTCTCCGAGCAACTTATTTCGTCTCTAATGAAATTGCTCACGACGATATGTTAAGACATACTGCCTTTAAAGAAAACTCGTTTTCCTCAATAATATTTTGAAGATACTTCCTCAAATATAATAAAAAGTATTATCATACTTGTATAATCTTTAATTTCAGTTAACATACCAGAACTTTACAAAATAAACATTTCCTTTATGGGTAACCTCTAGTTAACCATTCAAAACTCCTGAAGGCCTCGTCTGGTTATAAAGAAGCGCCGATATCCCGTAGCGCACTCGGTTGGTGCCCCGCCGGGCTGGGGTGCGGCAGGCTCTGGGTTTGAATCCCAGGTAAACACGGATGTTAGTTTAAGTTAGGTCTTAAGTTATTTGGAAACCCGTACCTTGATAAGCCTTCAGACATAACTCCGGGGGACGTAAATAAGCCCTTTACAATTCCAGTTATAATGCAGCATTGCCACGGACTCTGCAAAGACAGCGATATGCAGTTCCAGGAAGCTCATTACATCTGTAACAGGATAATGTTTCTGTACGTGATGTAAAACAATCAATCTTGTTACAGATGCCACTTCAAACACTTTCCCTTTCCCTTAATGAAACTGTGCAGAAATGCCCTAAATAAGTAGTTTTTTATTGTCTACACTATTTTTTTCTTTTTTTAAGTATTAAATATGATAAATGTAAATAGTGTTAGATGCAGATAACTCTAGGCTGTTCACGCAAAACTGAGCACTCTTGAAAGCACTGCTTAAGATCTACTTGTATGCGTACTGGGTAACTGTATGCGTACTGTGTATCTTCCGCCATAACGAAAATTAGAATCGCCGTTTGCCTAAAAACTTTCTTCATGCGTCGCTCAAGCGAAAATGTAAAAATTTTGTAAAGGTAAATATTTAATAAATTTGTTAATTCTCACATCTACGGGCGTCATAAAAAACAGTTAGCAAAGAAATAAATTAAATAATCCACAAATGTTTACCTAACATCTGTGTTTCAACATTGAGACGAGACACTAACTACCCTCCGTCGTTACAAACTTTACTGAGCGCATGCCAGCCAGTGTGCCCGTTAAAATATATGTAACGTGTGGGTAGTGTAATTTTTCAAAGGTTGATTTCTAAATTGCATATTTTACTGTGAATAGCCTATATTTATTTTTACCTTTCCTGGATAAAATTAGTGTTCGCTTAGTTTCTGAAATACGTTTGTAAGTGCGAACATTGATTTTTACAGACAATACTTCACTAGGGCAGCGTTTCTTAACCTTTTTCGGCCACGGACCCCTAAGAAATAAAGCACAATTTTCAAGGACCCCCTTAATAAAAAAAAACGGCACGTTCGTCGTGCTAAGTAAGCGTAGCGATTACGAGACTTATGGTGGCCTTTATTTGTTATTGTAAAATGGTCCAGAGATGAGACTACGGACCCCCATACATATACTCACGGACCCCCAGGGGTCCGCGGACCCCAGGTTAAGAAACACTGCACCAGGGAGTCCCGTCAAGTAGGCGAGTGCGTGCGAGCACCAAGCAGAAGTGAGAGAAGAGACAGTGCGACGTGTTGCGGGTTGCAGGAGGCAGCAGGCGCGGACAAGATGTGGGGTCGACACGCAGCTGTGGTGGTCGCCTCGAACCTGCTGGCGNGCCACTTCCAACATTCCCGAAGTCTCGCTGAAGTTCCACATTCCTCCGCCTCTTGCAGACAAGTCTTTACTAAGTACACAATATTACAGCAATAGAACAACGCACCGCATTCGTGCGCACTCTGTTTAATAACACGTGGCACGGAACCTATTTCTCCTTAGGCGTTACCAACATACATACTTTCTCCCTGTCCTTGATAATACTTATTTTAAAAGAAAAGTTATAATTTAAAAATAAAGTGTAATTAAATGTTTAATTTTACAAAAAAAAAAAGTTAACATACATTTATGTTAATAGAACTATACGGATGTTGTGATACACAGTACATATATGAAAAAAAAACCGATACGTCATGTAGACGATATTTATTGAAAGGTTTGTTTGAAAAAGTGTGAAGATAACGTTTATATACTATAACTGGCACCGCAGACATTTACTCTCAATCGCTCGACTGCGTCACCGTCTGGGGTTTACCCTCGCATGCGTGTTCTGCTCTTCATAACTTTCCTTATCATCACACTTACTGTATTGGCTGATCACGGTCAACTGAGTACTTTGGAAATAACCATTTGAAAAACGTCACTGTCCATTCCTACGTACATTTCAACATGCGCAGTGCCAAGTTGCACGAAGGAGGGAATGTGGTTCCACGTTTTAAAGTTGAATTAGAAGTGTTGGATAAACATTTATGAATACCGAAATAAATTATTTTGCTTCCTGATTTTTATGCATATAAGTGAAATGGTTAGCAGATATGTAAAATGATTACCCTTCTTATGATTCCACATTTCCACCAGACTAGCGCATTACTAACATGGCGGGAGGACACACAATGTGCATAAAAGTAGATCTTACAGCAAGGCTGTCAAAAGTGCTCAGTTATCGTGAACATCCTATACCATCAATAAAACTATCTTCACTGAGAAAATTGGTTGTTTAAGAAATTTAAATTCTTATTACGAAACGATGACTCACGCGTAATGAATAAATTTGGGAACTTAACATTTTTTCACTTCTAAAAAGTTTTTTTTTCTTCCAATGAATTTGTTACATATTGAACTTTATGTAAAACTGTAATGTTTTCTTTATTTGATAATTTTTATTTTGATAAACATATTTTAATTTTGCGATCATCTTACCTGTGGCTGCTTTTTCTGCCCATAATCAGTTTCGGCAATGGAGCTGTAAAACAAATTTCTTAGTTTAAATAATTTAAACGCTCTACGTCTTTACTGCTTCGTACTTTGCATCTCTGAATTAACAACCAAAGAGCACCCCAACACGTACACACTGTTAAAACATTTCTAGTACACTTTATAAACTCTAATGTAAGTTTTTAACCTATAGAGGGTGATTCTAAAATCACGGGGCAAACATTGATTGTATAGGAATATATGGGCGGAAGTGACGCGTTGAGGCACAAACACAAAAATAACACATGAAATGTAACACATTGTTTATTTACTACGTCGCCGCTTAATGCCTTTTTACAGTATTGTTTATAATAATGGCTTAAAACTGCTACCACCGACAGTAATGCAAGCTTGGTAGAGTCGGTGGAGTGATTGGATAACAGATTCAAATACGTCGGGTATTTCACGCACGCCACCATTGTAAGCCAATCACGCCATATGTAGGGGTCGCCAAGCATGCGTGACTGTTGATGAATGCATTTCCAGCAACTTTTTGACGTGACAACGTCTTAAATTAGGTTGCGGCTGGGAGTCACTTATGAAAAAGTGTAACGCTCGGTAACGTTACGATGAGTCACCGAACGAGAGAGAGGCCCGCCGAATGCCTTGCGTCTCTCTCCCACTCAACTATGATCGGTCTGCCGCGCGCGCAGCACTACGTTGTCACGTAAAATCTTCGCCCGTAAAACCGACTTTACAGGCAACCATTTTTTTTACATTTTCTGTACGGAATCACTCGTTAAGTATGCTGCTAATGAACATTTTATGTTTCCGTTAATGTGTTATGCTTTTGTGTTTGTGGCTCAACGCGTCACTTCCACCCATATATTCTTATACAATAATGGTTTGTTTTAGTGAGCTTTACCACCCCTAAATGTTTGTCCTATGATTTAGAATCACGCTGTATATTGTATTGAAATAATACCACGTATCTCGCTGCATGTATAGGAATATTAAGCGTCGCTACTATACAATGTTGAGAAATTCCCTGCACATTCGTCTCATTCGTGAACAAATGTAAGAAATCTACTAGGCGTGAGTGGCAATAAACTTCACCTTTCGCGCTTTATCACTTTTCATATACATTGATGAATTTAGTTTTGTAATAATTTCTAAATATTAAGGTTCAAATAAATAGTTACTGCCACATTGCTGCTCGAGTAATTATTTCAAACAAGGTGCTTCAGTGACGGAACAGCCAGTTGAACCACCTTCCATCACAGCTACCTGGATTCAATTCCTGGCGGGGTTGACAAGGATTTTCTCTCATGGGTATCGTGGTGGACGTTGCTCTTTCCGTAGCATCCCTCAGGGTCTGGTGGTCTCTTCACCTAGTAGCTGTTAACCCTGTGCTATTGTGCAACCTCCTGGCGTATTTTTAGGATCTCAGTATCTTATATTTTACCTGTACGATGTGATGTAAATATCTGTATGATTTGTAACCTTAAACTTTGTGTTTTGTAGCAGAAGGAGTGAACTGTGCAAGGCCGTGCGTGAAAAACGAGGTCCCAAGAGAATGCTACTACGAGTTTATCATCAGACCACACATTATTGTGGATTTGTGAGTGTGATTTTAAGGTTTCAACGTCGTGTGAAAATTTCTTAACATATTATGAAACTTTCAAGGACATGGAAGCTATTTGGTATTAAAGTTAATAAAGATTTAAGTAAATTGTTTATTTTCTTTATTACAACAAATTTATAGTAATTTTACGAATGTCTCTAGCAGTAATTGTAGCCTGATAAACTTAAAAATCTGTGAGAATTATTTCGAAGTTTGCTGGAGGAGCGAACGTGTGTAAGGTATTTAAAATAAGAGACATTAAAATTAGTAAATTTTTAAACCAAATATTTACGAAATATGTTTTTATATGTGTATAAATATACAATTTTTTCGTTCGTAAGAAAAAATCAAATTAAGTATTAAGTTCCTTTATTATCGTTTTCATATGGGTATAATTTATATATAATAATATAAAATTAATTTTCATATCAAAAACGTTTTTTCAAACTCTTTTGAAAAATAAAAATGCGTGCTTAAAATAGTTTTTACTGTACGTTAGTTATAACTTAACTGATTTCATACTCTCTGACAAGTAATGGTAATTCTAGAATACAAAATTTTACACGAATCCTCTAATTAAGAGAAAGATTCGTAAAAATTTGTTCAATCAAGTAGTATTTCCGACCCATGAAAAATGATTTATAGGACATGGTGAATCCATTCGAAAAATTAAACACCTACGAAGTCAAACCCTTTTCATTCCACGCCTGTTTCTAATGCTTCACTGATTGAACATTAAATATAAGTTTGTGCCTACTCTTTAAACGTGACCGCAAGTAACTATGAGTTTGCTATATTTTGCTGAAATCTTAAATAACAGAATTCATATAACTGCCTCAATAGAAGAGGTTCGAAATCAAAATAGTTATTTTTAAAATAAAAATAAAATAAATTGTTAATATTTTGAGCTAATGTCATTTTTTATTATATTATTGAACATAAACAATGCAGTTCTGCCCCCACTTTTATTATATTTAAGGTACCGGTGTCATTAAACAACCTATACTTTGAAAAAGGTTGTGTTTAGGTAAACAAAGTTTGTTTACCGCAACCAAATTAATTTTTGTGTATAGCAGCCATAAAATACTTTATTCTTAAACTATATCATTAGATTATCAATTATAGCTGGTGGAACTCAATAGCTGTTTCAAAAGTTTCGTTTAATAAAAAAACATATTAAGCCAGACCAAGACTCAAACCTAAATTGTTTGCGCCCGAGTGGTACGCCTTAGAAATCTAAGGTGAAGTGATTAATGATGAAAATAGAATGTTTTAAATTAAATACATAGCAAACATTGCAAAACATGTGAACATAAATGTTTGAAGTTTAAGGGCACTACTTTTTTGTTTACTGTTCAGCTTGATTTATTATAATGTATATACCACTATTAATAAACAAAAATTGCAGTAGCAAATACTTTTACCGTCCTAATGGTACCCAAAAACACAAACAATCTCTCGAGCTGTTTTCAAACGAAAGCAATGGAATGAGTGGCCAAACAAATATACACAGTTGTTTCAACTGAATAATTTGTTAACGGTTTAAATAGTTTTGGCACAACACATATGCTGTGTCTATTCAAGCATGTAATATTTTTAATAATCCAAATTTATTTTTTGCTTTTGCTTTATGTTTTCTCAACAGAATATTTGTTTGGTGTGACTAAGCATGTTTTTGGCCATATAAAAAACAAGTGTTTTGCTGTATGGAACACACCTTTCTCTTAGTGTACGCAAAAGTGCACTACTTGAAACACAAACATTAGTCTAAACTGCTACTAGTGAGAACGCCAGCAACTACTCTGTTTGCTTGGTACAGTCCAAGGCTCTTGCAGACTTGAAGTCACCGGGCGGGGATTCCAATGCCGGAAACGTGGCGGACACTGCCATACAGCGAGGGCTTTCTCTTAGTATTCTCTCATAGAGTTTCTTCACGTTAAACTGAGTACTTGTAAAAAACGCTAATTCAGATCTACCTACATGCAAACTTTGTATTATTTAACCCTATGCAATGTTAGTTTTACCATGAACTGGATCACTATTCTCATACGTCGATTAAGTGAAACTTTGAAATTACTTAAATTGTCAATATTTTGCGGATATTTTCTTTCACCCCTTTATAAACATAAAGGAAATAACTCAAGAAAATTCAGTTCAGTATTCACAAATGTTCACCCGACAATCTAAATTCAACTGTAAGGCAGTGAAACTACTTTCCGTCCAACGTTATCAAGATTTACTTCATGCATAATAGCTAGTGTGCCCGTTAACATGTATACACATAGGGGGAGTGACATTTTTCAGAGGTGTGTTCCCAAATTTCTCAATTGACATTGAACAACGTATAGTCCACAGTCTCCATTTCACCGCGTGCACCAATACCGTCACATAACTTCCATTTCCGGTTACCAGTAATTCATTAGTATATCTACCCAGCGATGCTGAATTCGTCTGCTTGGAGTTCCATGCTGACAAACCTTCTCTAAACAGTTACACAGCTCATTCAACCAAACACCTGTACTAATAGTGTGAAAGTACACTGCTCAATTAACCTCTGTAATCACACGAAATTTTCTTCGCGAGTTTAGCCAGGAAATATTGTTTCTACGTTGTTAATACATCCATGCTTCTGAGACAAATCCCTTCAAATATCAATCCAACGGGGTCGCTCCCCGGATCTTCGCATGTGGGAATCGTGCCAGACGAAGCCGCTGGTCAGAGGGTTAACTCAGGGATCTCCTGTTTCTCCCGCCCTTCCATTCCGGCGCTGCTCCATACTCACCTCGCTTCGTTCTCATCGACTCTCAAGACCTCGGTGTTAAGAGCCGCCCAAATATCTTCACTCACTCACTCGCTTCAAATGTCAAAATGTAGCGACAGGCACTTGTAACAGTTGAAAACTCAAAACACTGAAAATACTGCTGTAAACAGGAAAAGTCACGTACGTAAAATTTGTAGGAATAACACATCTGGAGACAGCGCTATCAGAATGAGAAGGAGGTTGTAGGTGAGTAGTGCTGACATCCAAGGCAGGCGTAGCGAAGTAATCTGAGTTTGTAAAAGTCGCCCTAGGAAGGAAAAATGTCATAAAAGCCCGGCGAAATTAAAATAGAACCCGAAGACGTCTTAAATAAACATTAGATATAATGATTTCACAGTCTAATATATATCATTAGGGTTGTAATCATGTTCTATTTTACATAATATATTTTTTATTTGTTATTTTTTTCGAAACATTGTGAAATATGTACATATAAAATTTTTAGATTATTTAGCATCTTTCATGAAACTAGAGTTATAGAATTAACTAGAGGAGTAAAAGAAAATTTTGTGAAGGTTTTGTAAAATGGATTATTGAAAAAAAACCGCACTGACTTAAGTTAACGGAGTGTAAAATAAAATATCCCATTAATACTTTTCCGTAAATTTAGGAAGTGTCTTTCAGTAGTAATTAGATAGGTGTGAATATTTCTCTAGTATATAGTCTGATAGATTTATGTGAAATAATAATCAATTGTGTTGCAGATCCTGCGAAGAAGATGGACAAAATAGCTCCAGTTGTATCTCCAGGATGAAGTTGGCGCCTCGTAAGATCGTTTTTGCCATCAACGGGAAAGTGCCAGGTCCTCCCATACAGGTGAGACTCGTCACAGGATGTATGCGTTTAGAGAAGCAAAATCGCCTGGTGATTATTTTTATGGAAGGGTAGCCTTGAGGAAATTTCTTTGTTTGCCGCTTGACACTTAAAAATGTGGGTGAAAACATTTATTCCCCTCAAACGTGAATGCATAATTATGTTGAACATCACAGAAATCTCATAATGTGACATGTAATATTATGAAATACACATATATCTAAGGTCTTAAAATTAACATTGCCAACAAAAATCCATAAAGTATTAACTCCCATTACAGAAATCGTTCAAAACTACAAATAATACTTTTGCCTTGTTCAATCATATGTAGTGATCAGCTGCTAGGGGCGACTGTTGCTTGGTCAAAACTTTATGCGGTAATTTACTCATTGCTGATTTACTGTGCATGGTGTATAACCAATAAATAATGAATTTTGGCTGGTACTTTCCACGTGGTAATACTTTCAATGAAATGTTAGTGTCTCTGTTATTGATATATAGGGAAGGACATTATTTCGGCTTGAAAGTATGAGACAGCATGCGGCGATTTCGCTTCTGTGTTATTAAGCGATGTCATCTCCACACATATGTATACCAAAAATCAACGTAATTTAAAATTGAATCAAGCTTCCATGACTGTAGTGCAAGCCTTCAACGAGCTCATTGTGCACCCAGCAGGTATGGGTGAAGATTGCATAAAACTGAACAACCTAATACGTTCTAAGTACAATCTAAGAGATTTGCAAACTACCCATTATCAAGCCTGTGTTATACACTTGAAATGTGTTTCAGAAAACCCAAAACTTTATTTTAATAAAATAAAAACCCAATTAGCTGAACAAAATTATAAAGTAGCTGCTATCAATGAAAACATAAATAATATACTTAAAACGCCAGAAATTTTATTTATTAAACAAGACGAAACAACCTAAGAATAATGCAATACAAAATAAGGACGGTAATGTAGATGTATGCTAATACGTACGGACAGCACTAACTATAAATAGACTCTTTGTGGTTACTTAATGCTTTTCTTAATTCCTGCTAAATTTCTATTTCGCATCTTTCCGCTCCATGTAAAAATAACGGAAACGATTCTGTTAGGAAACGATAATGAGAAACCAGCACTAAGTATTCGTGCGCTGAAAGAGTAATCGATTATATACATTTTTATACATAACTATTGATATTAATTTTAATAACACATACTTTAAGACCTGAATATAGAACTTATAGAATGTTCACGTTGAACTAAGCACTTTGAAAGCACTGCTTAAGATTTCCTTGTACCCAATTTGTGTATTCTTCTCCCATATGTGAAATTAACGTTGTCGTGAGCCAGACCACTTTATTCATGCATGAGTCAAATATAACCTTGTAATAATTACTCAAATAAATATTAAGGAATTTTCTGTTTTTTAATTTTATATCAACTAAAATATAGAAATAAAGATAATTATTTCATTACTCAGATATTTTTAACTAACACATTGAATTAGACATTTAGTAATGGAACTACTTTTCGTCGGTCGTTACCAATTTTATTAAGCACATACGAGTCAGTGTTCTCGTGAAAATATGTGCAGACAGCGGCAGTGACATTTTCAAAAGTTGATTTAAAAAGTTCTCAATTAACCGTAAACAGACTATAGGAACGTTCACTTTACAAATAACAGAAAATTATTAATTTAATATTATTTTACATAAGAACTATCTATTAGTATATAGCTTTACTTTATCTTTTAACACATCAGAATTATGTTACATATGTCATAATTTAAAGAAAAAACATGGGTGCTTGTACTTATGTACGCGCATTAGAAGTTATACTTATTCGGCGTGACTAAAATGAAATTTTATTACGTCTGCAAATAATTTATGTAAGTAGGAAAACGATCAAATGACCAAAGGAAGACATAAAATACAATTAATAAAGGTTTGATTAAAAACATAATTAAACACTTACAAAAATAACCTCAAATACTTGAAAACTTTTTCAAAATTTTATTATACTATTTTAGGTTCTAACAAATGTTTCACGGCACAATGTAAGTAAAATTAATTAATCATATATATCTAGATTCACAATGAAATACTAATATAAATGAATAGTTTTTCAATTTACTTATTACATGAACTGATTTTCTGTCGGATTTAAATATAAACACGTGCTATGTTGTGTATATTGTGATTGTTTATAGCTAGACGATGCGCGCTTGCGCGTTGGGTCATATCCCTACCACGTTCAATGTCGAATTTCGTTACACTGTTTGCGCGCAACTTCCGTTGCACACTAAACTTTTACCCTTAACGAACCAAAAGAAGTAGGTATAACCTCAAAAATCAGTTAAAATTTTATTTTATCATAAAAGAACGTGCATGCAGGTAGGCGTATTGATCACAGCTAAATTTGTTTCACACATTGCCTTGGCTCTCGTCTATGGCCCACATAAATGTTATTGAATTTACTTACTAGTTACATTAAATTTAAGACAATCTTTTAATGGCACTTTTTTCCAACTTAAAGATGCTGATATACATGTGTTGCGAAAGTACTGTTAACTCACAGAAAAATGAATTATTTCAGTATTGGAAGTATATTTGTTTGTGTGGCGTTAGGAAGCTTTTATTTACAATTTGTTTAGTTACGTGCGATATGTTTCGAACAAAGTGTTTATTTAAACGGTTATAGGTTTTGTTGGCGAAATAATTAATTAGGTTGATTTTCACCTTCATTGTTGGCTGCGATAATTTAAAGTAGTCGTCCATTTTGTAGGTAGAAGTGCGTGCACGAGGTTGTCTTGAGAATCGCTAATGACATAAGCAGGAATAATTTTTAAGATCAGAATTCCACTGCTCTTATAGACGTATTTGCATATAATTAAACTAACCATTACCAAATTGTGGGCTTTGTTATTAAGTGTTCTGTAGTTGTTAAGGTTTACATGTAAGGAATAGACGCATTTTTCTAACCTCGGTCTGTATCTATGTTACGTGTTGAAATCATTTTAATGAATGCAAAGCATTCAGCTAAATTGTTAGTGATCGTGTAATTATTGGATTAGGGTTAAATTCAGCATTCATATCGCCACGTGTTCAAACATCTTAAATTAACCTCAAAATCTTTTTATAAGTACACAAATTCACAAACCCATGACAGTATTAACAATACTCGAATATTTTTTCACTAAGTATAAAGCTGTTTAGAAGTTGTAGCCTATTTGTACAAAACGTGCTCAATGAAGAGTCCATGACTCGTGGATAACTCGACACAAAAGGCCAACCAACATATAAACTTGTGCACATGACATAAAAAAAAAGAATAGATTTGGTTGGATCAATAAAATAATTGGTATAGGCAACAAAGAATTAGTTTGCGGCAACAGAAGATTTGTTTGAGTCAAAAGCATATATGGCTGGGGCAACAGCGTATATGGTTTAACACAACAGGCCAAAAGTTCGTTGCAAGCACATAAACTAACAAACTAATATGGTTTCGACAGCAAAATGATTCATTGACCCTAAACAAACAAATATAGTTAGATGCAAGCAAATGTTTTTGTGAGAGTGTAACTTGGTTGTCGGCAGGTGTGCGCGGGCGACATGGTGGTGGCGGACGTGTGGAACCGCGTCCCCGGACAGCAGTTGTCCGTCCACTGGCCGGGCCTGAGGCAGGTGGGGTCCCCTCACATGGACGGCGTGCCCATGGTGACGCAGTGTCCGGTGCCCGCGGGCAGTCGCTTCCGCTACGTCTTCAGGGCCGCCGAGCCGGGCACTCACATGTACCGCGCGCACTCTGGTGAGATACCTGCACTTTGCCGCAGCAACGCTATTTGCATGATGCTATCCCGCCGCTGGTAACTGCATTGTCGAGTGCACGAATAAACAGAACAACCGCAGAAACTCGTCGTTTTCGCGTCATAATTTCAGATTCATAGTAATTACTGACAATACTTGGTGTATCAGTACAGCAGCTACAAACTTTCAGGAGAGATAGAGCACACCTAGACGATCGGAAATCACGTGGCAATGCATAGTCGGAAACGCTTACCTGGCGCGGTAGTGATGACACAATACACAAGAAAGGATGGACACGAACCGGATGAGAAAAAATGTTTATTTTCTTAGTACAGCAAAAATCAAAGACGGTGTTCGAAATGGCGACCCCGGGCCGTGATGCAGGCCTCACATCTCTGGCGCATTGAAGATCTGACGTTGGCGAAAATACCGGGCGTGCCCCGGACTTCCCCAGCAGCTGCCAATATGCGAGCAACAATTTCCTCAACACTGTCTATCGCGTACACCAGCCAAAGACGTCCCAGAATTTTTGCTGTACTAAGAAAATAAACATGTTTGTCGTATTAGCAACACCTGAAACACAAAATTAAGGTTTTTTCTGTAACGGACAATACAGGTACCAACTGGTTCCTTCCACTTTCCTGCTGCTCTCAGCGAGTCGTTTTGTAAGTAGCGACCTTCTCTCAACGAGATGTGAAGCCATACCTACATTGCCTGCACAGTTTATGTTGTTATAGTGGTGTGAGAAGGCTTTGTAGCAAACTATTCATTAGTATTTATTTATCCCACGTGCTCTACCACAATTAAACACGCTCCTCCCAAAATTTAACAAGTGCGACTTAATGCCATTAATACAAAGTATAACAATATGCCGAACAATGCTGAACATAACGTAGAATGATTTTCGTTTCCTGAGCAAGTACCCAGCATTCCCTTATAGAAATATAGCCAAAATATTAAATCCAGTAGGCGAATACTGAGTCTGACAGAAGGAACTAATGTTAATAACACACGATATAGCAGAAAATCAATGAGAAAATAGCAAGTAATAAGGACTAGTAACTGAAAATAATACAACATTTCTTGAAAACGCCAATACTTATTCCTTATACTTAAATTTTCTATGTGAAACTTTTTATAGCGTGTCTTGTAATTTTTTCTACTTGCAAAATTTTCAGCTCTCCTGTGTGTCCGGAATAATACAAAAATATCTTAGCAAGATTCAGGCACGAATCACATTGAAGAGGATGCTTGTTTACCTAATTTTTCCGACTTACACTGGGCACTTGCAGATACATCCTATTTGACACGTACTCTGATAGATGGCTTTGTATTTGTACATAAGAACAGGGTAGTAACCAGACGTACCAGAAACGTGGTTTTGAGTTGCCTGTTGCCTTACATGCAGTTCATAGTTGGAACTCATTAATAGGTAATGTTAAAATTTATAAGATATACGTATCCCACATAGCAATTGCACTTGATTACTTTAAACTGCAACAACACTACTAATTTCTCTCGGCATCAGAATTGTACCTAGAAGCGAAGTTATACATTTAAATACAGTAAAAATTCTTAAAATTTATATATGGCTGCATTGTGGGTGAGGAATTTGGAAATTTTATTTAATTTGCTATTAACATATAATAAAGAACAGATTAGCTAGCTTACTTTGTAAAGTTTGCAAGAATATTAGGAATTTTGGTGCTATTTGTTTATTTCAACACAACACAAGTTTATTCCCACTTCTACCATTTTCACATATTTTGTTATCTACGCATGAACTTTGTCACAATACCAAAGAAGGTGATAATTCTTCACTCGGTGAGTGGATAAAATCTATTGAAAAGCATATCCTAAACGGAGATTTCAATATACCTTATCTAACCCCTGATAAACTTCACCAACAATCTTAAATAATGCTATCACACAAACAGTGGTTCCAAACTGAATAGGAAAACTCACATTGAAGGCAGAGCAGAAGCAACTGAAAAAATTTCCTTTCGTCTATGTACATATATCCGTTTATTTACCTTCTCGACGCCGCGGCACAGAAGATTCACAACTGTGATTTCGTAGTTTTTTGTCGCTTACCAAATTCAAAATAGGCTGTCCGCTATGCAATAGCACTTCATTGCAAACATAGACTAAGGATGAGGTAGACCGATTATTCGTCTTCTGCGCATTCACCCAACATTGACCTACCCCAAAGGAACACAACGGTCAAAGTCACATGATCAGCAGTGATGAACGATTTTTTTTAATATCTTAATTTTTAACTGTCAAGCATTTTATAGCAATAAAATACTTTAATCAATATTAGTTTAATCAGACTGCATTACAAATTGGTAAGAGGAAGTATACTGACATCTCGAAGTACTTGTTTACTTATCAGTGTTCGAACCGCATATCCAGTTCATGAATTTTTTTATTACACGCATTGACAGGAAAGTAGTTCAATGTTGGGGCATGGAGACTGGTTGTGTGAAGCCAGCGAGATAGATCTACCTTATCTTCAGTATAAGATTACAACGATACAACCAGACACCAGAGCTCATCACTTTGCATGGAAAAGACATACGGCAGCATTGATATGTGCCGTATGAAAAATTGATAACTTAAAATACAGAGTTGTACAACATGTCGGATTTATATACTTTTTGCCTTTCTTCATGTTTGAGATATTTTTTTTAATGTGAAGTTGTAAAGACATAGAACAATATTAAAATATGCAATAGAGTCAATTATAATTCGGCTACTTTTACTCATATCGCTTCTGTTGTAAATGGTGGAACGTATCAAACAATCTTATTCAAATATTCCACACAAAATAAGGTTTCCATAGATTATAAGTTATGCCGTAATTTGAGTGATGTAATGTTCATCGCGAAACAAAACATTATCAGTAATTATTTCTTAATAATTTTTATGGATGAAAACTATTGAAACGACACATATTTCGATCTCTCCCACTTCAATATGCCTGTAATGCTGCCCTCTCACAACATAGTAACGAAACTTTACGAGATTTGTTGTTACTGACGTACCGCCTGCGAATGCTGCAGCTGACACAGCTCTTCAGTGCCAGGGATTGACTAGTCACAAGGGGCGGCGCGAAGCATGCCATTCACATGACGAACGTGTAACGCTGCAGAACATGGATGCACAAAATGAAATAATGTTAGCTTCATCATTTTCGCCAAATACCAGTACATAATTTTTGACTATTTAATTACAATAACCCACTATATCTCTTTTACATTTAACCCGCATAAAAACGTAATTTTTTTCAGCAAACCTAATTTTTTAAAAATATTTATTGATATTTATTATAAGAGTAAAAATACAACTGCTCAGGATTGAAAGAGACTCTATAATACGCTTATCGTAAAAAAATTAAAAAAGTGTATTTATATTTAATTTTTGTTATTTACTAAAATTTTATTTCCAAGTATGATTCAAAGGGAGAAATAAGAGCAATGTTGGCTGGCATGCTGAACGAGTAACTAATCTATTTTACGTGCAAGGACTTCAATGGGCATGCAGGGTTTCCATTATTACTTCATTTAACCATCCAGTAATTTTTTCAGTTTTAATAGTGGTGTCTTACTCCGATGCGACAAACATCACTCCAGTTTCATTAATATCAGTAAAATTGTCGTATAATTGCACATTGGAGAATGCTTACTGTATCCCACGCTACTAAACCACTAACCAAAGGCACATACGCTAAGACAGGTTGCCTATTTACAGAATGTTAAATAGATGTAAAATAATGTATCAACTGTTAGTCATCTTTCATTAGCCAAACGTTAAATGGCCTTGTCTATTACTGTTTCACCATATTTAGAGTTAGAAATAAAGTGGATAAAAATAACAGTGATAATATGAATTCCTGTGAGCATAATAACACTGAAGAAATAAATGTATACATTATACAAAAATGTAAAGTTATGACGAGACTAAAAAAATTATTTTTTATATGTACACTAAATATTTTCAAGTGTTGATTTGAAAAGTGCTAAAATAGTCGTGAACTGCCTGCAGTGAGGTCAGTGGTGCGGGTCTGGAGTGTGAACTGATGCGAGTGTGTTACAGTGTCTCACCAGGAGGCTGGAGTATTCGGAGCGGTGGTGGTGAGACAGCCGCCCGGAGAAGACGTTCACGACTCCCTCCACGACCACGACCTAGAGGAACACACCTTGCTGTTGTCCACCGCACCCACGGCCGCCGACGCCGCAGGACCGCCCAGCATCCTCATCAGCGGCCAGGTACATGCCCTTGCCATAGCACAGCTCAAATAACTCGCATATTCATTACAGCAGTCTGTTTTAAGGCCGTTTGTTAGCGGTTAACTGACACTTTCGAAATCAATCTTTGAGAAAAAAAAGCATATATTTTGACGGGCACTCTAACTTGCATGCGCCCAGTTATGTTAGTAACGACAGAGGAAAAGTATTCTCATGTCTTAAAGTTTGAAATACATGTGTTAGGTTAGAATTTGTCAGTACTGACATTATTTATTTTACTGCTGTGTTATTAACGCTTATAAGTGTAAGAATGTACGAAATTTGTGAAATATTTGTCTTTATTATAATTGACCGACTCATGAATAAAGTAATCGATCCCATAGCAGTAATAGTTTAGAAAATGTTGGATGAATTCTTAGTGTACATGTAAGTTGATCTTGAGTATGGTTTAAAATGTGCTCGGTTTACCGTAAACAACCTGTAGAAAAAAATGTGCTGATAAAAATGGTTTTTTTTCACGTACACCCCGGAAACGTTACTAGATTTGCTCAGGAGAAAGGTCAATGAGTAGGAAATTTCCCAACGTAGTGTAGGAACGACTCTCAATATCACTATATATGCCACTTGATATGTAGTATTATTTCCATATTACGTACACGTTAAAACTTCGATTGCACTACAGGTAGTTTACCAGAAATTTTTAACTGTGTATTTAACCCTAGAGTGGGAACGTGATAATAAGTTTCATCAGTTGGAACTTTGGGTATGTGAGACCCAAGGACTAGAAGTATGTTTGTTTAAACCAAAACGTCTTTAAAATAAAGGCCTAATTGATTCCAAGAACATCCATGAATCAGATCCAACGGATATTATCACGTGTAAGAATGTTATCCTGCCGGAGGCGATTTCGGATCACAGGGGTGTCCAGTGAAGTTGAATGTCTGGAGTTTTTTTCTATGAAAATTATAAGTTTACATATAAAGAATAATTTTTGTTGTAAAAACATTTTTCTCATATGCCATTCTTTAAAGGATGCGTTAAAATTGTTTACATGTTTTAATAGTTTTAATATAGGCTACCACAGGCATAATTACAATTATATAACAGTTGATTAATTTTTATTTCACATAAAAATTAATATTTGGTCTAAATTTGTGTATGACATTGGAGAATATCACAAGATTCATTATTATTTGAATATAAATAGTTCCCTCCGGCCTCTAAAAAGGCAGTTAATTTGAATAATTACATTAAACGTTTTCGCCATAATTGCTTTCCATCGTTTTATCTCCTTAAATTGCTTCAACCACAGTTGTGAATTAAGACCCCCCAAATAACTCTGACTCATATATTTCCTTCCAGGTCGTTAAGAGCTATCACCATTTTCAGAAAGTGACGCACGTGCAAAAATTCTAATCATTAAGTAATAAACCCAAATCCCGGTTAAGCATTGGAATGTGTACCGTTTTAGTTGTGATCTTGCAGTAGGCAATGTCCTCGTTCCTTCAAGGCTCCTGCGTAAAAGCGAGAGTTTCAAGTGCCATAGAAAGGCAAGAATGTGTGCGAATTTTGAAAATATAGTACAAGGGATGGTGTTGGTTTTATCCGTAAAATATATACAACTTACCTGAAGAAACCACATTGAGCAATAGTTGATACTACGTATGTATAGATTTTGAATACAACTTGTTGACTGTGTTTCACACAATATTATATATCGAAAAATCTATATCAATAAACGTTAAAAATTACTATTTTGAAATACATAAAATTGTATGAAGTCTTATGTATAAACACTTCGTAACAAAAAAATTACGAAAATATTTAATTTTAATTCAAATTATTTCCATGAAATTTCCTGCAAAATAATATTGTGTAAAAATGACCTTTTTCTTGGAGTTACACAAAAAAGTTAATATTTTAGGGTCTTTAATCATTCCATATTATTTTATTTATTTTAATAAGAATATTTTGGCGTACCAACTGATTTTCTTTGTTATACCCTAAACATTTCAAGAAAAGTTGGCAATTTATAAATATAAAAAACTATGGAAAATATCAACTATTGCTCTATCTAAATGTTAAGAGCATTCAAATATTTTTTCAATAAATCCAACCCCATAAACCAATTAAATAGGAAAAATTCTATTGCTGATATAATGCTTCGGAAATTCTGTACAGCGAGACATTTGATGAGCCCTTATTAAAATATGCAGTTATATATAAACTTTAAAAGCAAATCTCTTTGCTGTCCTTTTCATTATTGGTCCCAGACCTGTACACCGGGTGCAAATTTCATTATATTAATTTTTCACGAAATTGAGGTTTTATCATATATTGATTATTTTGCGAAATAAATAAGAAAGCTAATGTGAAATGGTACTATGTATGTGTTAACATTGTATCGAACTAAAAGTGAACAAGTAACCGATTATCTCGGGTTATTAACATCTAACATAATCAGGCGCAAACGTATTATTAAAGATTTATCGTCAAATATTGTATTCGGTTATCCTTTGACAAGTTAATATTGCAATTTAATTAAAGTGTTATAATATTTACAAGATTTCAGTCAAATGCTGAGCATATTAATAAAAAGTTAAATTTTAGGTATGGCATTCCATATAAAGTCCATCAACTCTTAGGATTGTTGATTTGAAAGGTTTATATGCACAATTTTTTTTTGCACGGTACATGATTTTTGTTGGCTATTTTATAATTTTGAATTTTTTATTTCCTTTCATTGTCTACGTTCTCGGTGTTTTTCAGTGCGAAGAGGGTTTATGCAACTATTTTCCTTATTGTGTACAACATATTTTACTTTGCCAGTTATAGAACATAATATTTCAGCACGAAAATAGCAATATTTGTATTGGAATTGCGCACTTGCATAATTATATATAGATTTTAATAAATTTAATAATATATATTGTAGTACAGGTGACACCCACTGTCCTCTTTATTATTTTATCAATGCTTTAGTTTGTAAAATAAGGACACAGTGTTCTGCTGATTCGGTTTTATGCTTATCATAATAGAGGTAAAAGGCAGTAAGTACAGTTCCTCGGCAAATGTGAGAAGTGGGTGGGGAAAATACATAAAGCATTTTTGTCATTATATAAAATATGATTACAGTGTTTATCATTCAAAACGTGCAACTGAAAAAAAGATTGATAAATCATTTCTCTTACCTTTCCTGTTAAACTCCATATTTGTGACATAGTGACCTTAACATCCGGGGTACCTAGAAATGTCTTCATGTTCCTAGATAAGGCTGCGTATACACGATACAAAGTGGATTTCATCCAATGTGTCGAATGAGAAATCTGATTTGAGAATATCGAGAAAAATCCCACGAGAGACTAGTGCACACCTCCTTACAAGAGACAAGTAAATGGCCTTGTAGCATCTCTCCAAGCTCCAATATTACTAACTGAATCTCCCGAACACATACTGTTTTTAAGTAGCGGCTGTAAAGCAGAATGAGACACTCGCACGAAATTTAACCCGAGAGTACCACCATGGACAAGATATTCTAGCACGAAATTTAGTAAGCGTTTGCAATGTTGGAAGAGATATCGTGACGTGAGATCTATAATGAGAGTGCCATCTCTCCCTGTGTGTTTTCACACGAGGTTTAGTAAGAGAGTGTCATTCACGAGACATCCTCGCATGATGATTAGTATAAGAGTTCCATTCTGCACGAGATATAGCATCATTAGATTTATTACCTAAGTGCAACCTTGCACCGTTCTTACAGGTGCTTTGCGTCGTGTGAAAGCCGCTCCATGTGTAACCCCGTGCGTTATATCGAATTATTCGTTATTTCCGATTACCAACGTGTTTAAAGAAAATAATCCCCAAAGTATACCTATAGCGAACTAGTGGTTGACCTTATCTTGCAGCACATACACGAAATCTGAACTACAAACCCTAAATTAGATCATGGTATCCATTCTGCCAACTACTTTTTTAAAAATAAATAGTTAGTTCGCTGCGTAAGTAATTTGGGCATTTACATTTTTAAAACATAAAAAAAGGCAGGAAGAATCGATACTAGAATATGGACGCACTCCGGAGAGATGCTTGCTTGCAGATGAGGAAGGGCGGCGGAGACGGAGGAGCAAGGCTGCAGGTGCTGCCGGGGTACAGGTACATGCTGAGGCTGGTAGCGGCTGCCGCTGCAGACTGCCCCATGTTGCTGAGGCTCGACCAGCACCCTCTGCTAGTCGTCGCCAAGGACGGCCACCCGACCTCGCCTTCGCTCCAGCAGCAGCTCCTCCTCTTTCCCGGTTAGTCTACCTCGCAACGAAACACAACACCTGCGCTGGTTTCAAAATCAAAAAGATATAAGCACAGGGCATAGAACATCACAGTAGAATATTCATCCGACCGGAATTCTTGTCCGGAATTGATTTACAATTGTGTATAATTCATCATCGGCTACGTCCAACGTTTCTGAAGCCCTGCTGATGTTCTACTTCCGGGATATTCCATCACCTTTTTTGCAAACAAAGCATAACTGTGTCTAGGAAATTACACCAAAGGAGCTGGCACCGTATTCGTGCGCACTCAATGTGATATTAAATTACGTAGGAAGTATATATTACTGGGCATTGCCGACATACCTATTTCCTCCCTGTTTTATTTGTATTAATTATAAATTACAAAATGTATGAATGAAATATAAAAAACTGTTCGATTGAAACAAAAATGTGGTATTTTTATGTTAACAAAGGTTTAAAAAGTTTGTGTCACATGAAACGTTTTAAAAACAACTAAGCACGTCACATTATAGTGTGATATTTCAAAATATTGATTTGAAACATGTGAAGAAACCGTGCAAATTGTATATAATTTTTAGCAAAATAAACCTCTGCGACGAGCCTGACGCCAGATGGCAGTTCTGGTAAATAATTTAGTTTCGCAACAGGTTGAGGTATTGCGTTGAGAATTGACAGTGATTTCAAATATTTAGTTATTTTCTTTCCTTTGAAATATTTGTTTTTTCTATCGTAATTATGTGATTAACGTATGAAAAATTTCAGCTGTACACTCTCACCTGTTCTTTCCTCATAATTTATATCTTGCGACATTTTTTGGTCTTAGCTGCTTAAGTGCTCCACAAATTAAAATGAATAATTTGGACGAAAATTTTACACTCTGCCCTGATTGGCTTTCGTCCCATGCACGTGCACAACAAATTGAAAATAACCATTTGCTTTGTGCACTATGTCACAACCTCTCATGCACACGACGTGTTATGTGCAGTTGTAAAACAGTAAGTTCGAGTACAGGATGGTCGATTCTTGTGCACAAAATTTGTGTTACATGGTAACTGTTATGCTTTGAATTGTGGACCAAGCTTTATCACAAGATCCAGACAGGATTAGACACATAAATTGAGAGGGGGAGGCAGGGTACGCCACACTGGACATGACCTCCCCCCTCCCCGAAAAAAAACCTTCACATTGACATGAAACTGACATGTTATTTTTTTTTATGTGATGAAATAATTTCATAATTTTTTAAAGAATGAAATTTTAATGTTGAACGCATTACTGTTTCTTAGAATTATGATGAGAGAGTGCCCCTCATCCATGTGACATGTTAAAAGTCTTGACCTGCGCAATGGATAAATGGTCACCTCCTCCCACAAACTGAAAGTTAAGATCACCTCCTAAGTACCAGGGTGATATTGAGGAGAGGTATGGGTGGCTCTTAACAACAATGAGGTTCTAGAACTATCCCCATACACTTATATATAATACATTCGCTTCTACCAATCCAAGTGTGTTAATACCTTAATTATGATAATAGATCCTACAATGTATTTAAGTGAAAATCACAGGTAGAATGTGATTTTGTCTTTATTTCTTTTACGACATTGAGGATTGTTTCATCATATTTGGCGCAGGAATAGTAAGTATACTATAGCTATCCGGGCAATAACCAAGGTTATACGAAAATTAAATTATTGTTAATTTCACGTAGTTTTTTTTACATTTTGCATGCAATATATATTAATTACCAATTACTCAAGTAAGTTTATCTCAAGTAATCATCACGTTATGTCATAGGTCGTATTATGTATTCTATCATATTTTCCGTAAGGAGTATTCGCAAAAGTTATGTAACTACAGGTCTGGATAAGCCTGTGTAATCGGATTTCACAGTGACAACATCTAAAATTGTGTAATACTGAATGAAAAAAATAATGTTATGTTGTTATATTTAATATCATAAGTGAATAATTGAAATATTTCTGAAGTTATTAATTCTTTAGAAGAAACTGTCATTCTTGTGGAAGTAACAGAATGCGCTGGTATATAAATTATAATAATAAAAAAATTAACAATCATGGCAAGCAGAACAACCGTCAAATGTGTTAGTATAGAGATATAAGGGAGCCGCGGTAGCTGAGCGGTTAGACTACTCGCTTCCCACCAAGGCGAACCGGGTTCATTCCCCGTCTAGGTCACTCCAGATTTTCACAAGTAAGAACCATGGTAGGCAATGTCTCTAGTCAGCGGGCTTTCTCGGGGATCTCTCGTTTCCCTCACATTTGCATTCCGGCGCTGCTCCATTCTCACATCATTTCACCTTCATCGGCAATCAAGACCTCGTTGTTAAAAGCCGCCTAAATATCTCAACTCAACTAGAACTCTAGGTTCTTTTAAAACACTAAACAAAGATAGATGGTTTTACCTCATGAAATGTCACCACTGTTGCTATATATTAAAATAAATGTTGGTTCTGAAAACGTATATTTCAGCCCACATTTCTTCGTAAGAGAGGCTTATAAGGTCACGGAAATAAATGTCAGCACATATGTCCATATGTCGTCGTTCTTAATAACATATAATACAATTTATAAAAATACGATGACAATTTAGATAGTTAAGAAACAACCTCTCATAAAAGCACAAAATATCTATTCATAAAACTCTGGAACTGAAAACTTCTCATTGCACGACGGTGTCTCTGCCAATCAGTGATTGTAAAACCGAAACAATAGATTGCCTCTTAATTGGGTACGCCAATACTGCTGTTGTATGACAATATAGCTAAGTTTTATTTAATAAATCACTAACCGTTTTCAAAATGATGACGATATAATTAAGTTTACAATGTGGTATACACCGAACAATTACACAAATTTCAATAAAATTTTGAATGCTGGCGTTAAATGGGGCAGTGTCTTCGTACCAAATCAAATCAATTGTTCGTAGAATCATTATTCGTATCGGTTAATAGCTCTACATAAAATTATGCGTTTTTTAATATCACATTTCCAAAACTACCGAAACAATATCCAAAACCTTTTATTTTATAAATTACTAAAAAAACTGTTATGTTAAATATATACCTAAACATATACCTTATAATTTGCAGTAAAAATGCATCCGGTAGAAGTTAATTAACACAAATCTCACTGAAGGAACCTTTACAAATAACATGGAAAGTCAACTTTACATTCTCCAAAGTCTTTTCTGAAAGTCCATTTTTATGGAATTAAAAATTTTAACAACAAAACTAAATTATCATTATTATTTTACTTGATAGTAAATCTAATAAAAATATACCAACGTTATATGAACATTAATTATTATATAGATGTGCTAATGCGCGCGTGGAAAATGATTTAGTAATATTGAGAAACACAAACAATGCAGGAATATAGTAACATGATATTTATCCCCAGTTAACTGGAAAGACGTTTTGACTCCAAAGTTAACCCTAGTTTATTAACTTTGGAAACGGTGTAGAGAAGTAGAAAATTACATTTTATTTTAGTACTCAGCATTAATTTTTAAGATACTACAAATTTTTATAAAATGATCTGGACTTGACTCATGAATACTGAACGCAGAGAATGCCTGTACTTCGTGCAAGGTATTATTCCGAGATTTATTTACCTGTATTCTAATTTAACGGAAAATGTTTACACGTTCAGTTATTAGTTACCTATAAGTTGTTTAAATAAGCATGTTTATTACGTTGAATGTAGTTTAATCTATTAAATGAAAATACTTCACGGATCCAAGCTGTTACGCTACAATTTACAGTTGGCTTAGAATTTCAACAATATTTTTTATAAACATCGTACTTAGTTACGTAATTTTGTGCAAAGTACCGATTTATGTAAGGAGTTTATCTTGAATTCGACCTATATATTTCGCATTAATGTTTGCTATAATATAACAATTGATTACGCTTTAAACTTAAAGCATTACAACATAACTGCACTATCGTCAAGTAATGCTGAATTATTCTCCTATCCTCAAGTTTTGAGGCTGGTAACCTTTGAAGGCAGCGAAGTCATTAATATAATCAAAATTATTTTCATAATAAATTGTGAAGATTGTTTGGATTTTTTTGGACTTTTCAGTATCAAAGGTCACCTTGGTGAAGGTAAAATGTCAAGGTCACCGACATACAACATGGTGGACAATATGGTCGCCGGGGGGACGGAATGACAGAGTATGAACAGATCCGAGCTCCGCCTCCTGACGCCGATGGCCCCGAATTACCGTGATAACTCTACTAAAAAGAAATAGATAACCGACATTTCAAAATCTAGGTATGTAGAGGTTAACGCCTAGCGAGGTCACTTGAGACGAAGCCAGTTGCTCAGGCAAGCAGGAACGTAGTAATGATCGTCCGTAGCCGGTAGTAAGAAACCATTCCGGCATTCGATTTGAGTGACTTGGGGGAACAATTGAAAACCGGAATCTGGCTGGCCGGACCGGGAAATGAAACCAGATCCTCCTGAAAGCGAGTACCAATATTTATCTTTTAATTTAATTTAAAATATTAGTTTTTGGGTCTGAAAATGTAGTTTTACTCTGAGTTATTCTTTAGCGTTATTCACTATGTAATATTTTATTTATTTATTTAATATTTTATTTATTTATTAACCACGATTAGTAGTTTTAAAATATCTCAACCGCTAAAATATACGTGAGCTACGCGAAAAGAACTTTTGCAATACTGTATTCGCGGTTTCTTCATACTGTAATTTTTGATAGAAAACTTTGAAAATCACCCCATGCATAGTGTGTTCGGTTGTATTACATTTATAATTAATATGAATAGAACATGCCGAAAATATTTGTGTTGGCAATGCGTAGTAAGAAACAGTTCATGTGAAAATAAAAATATTACACTGAGTGCGCAAGAATGTGGTGCGTTGTCACTTTTGGTGCAATTTTCAAGACTCGGTTAAGATTTGTTCGCATGATGCGTATGGATATCCTGAAATAGAACTTTAGCAAGGATTCAAAAAATGTTGGAAGTGAACTTGAATGGACTACAATATTCACAGTGTTAAGTGTGTGTGTGTGTGTGTGTGTGTGGTAGGTGAAAGGTACGACGTGGTGCTAAAGGCCAGTCAACCTGCTGCCACGTACAAGATGAGGGTCAAAGGTTACAACCAGTGCTCGAACGTCTACGGTGAGGCGGAACTGGTATACCACAGCAGCGGCTCGAACAATGTTATGTACGAGGATAAGCCACATACTACGGACGAGGTGAGGCATACGATAATTAAGGGGATTCTCTACACACAGCTGTTTTACGCGTCTGAGGCATAGAAGCACGGGAGTAATAAGGGATAAACTTGTTTCGCACATCGAGTGCGCCAGGCTCTGAACTGGCGCGGAAAAGGGGACTCAGTGGCTGAGCGGTTAGTCTGCTCGCCTCCCACCATGCGAACCGGGCTCAATCCTCGGCCCGGGCCACTCCCGGATTTTCGCATGTGGGAATCGTGCCGGACGATCTCCCGTTCACCCCTCCCTTTCATTCCGGTGCTGCTCCATACTCACCTCAATCACCTTCATCGGCTCTCAATACCTCGCTGTTAAGAGCCGCTCAAATCCCTTATCTCACTGAACTGACGCACAGTGTTCTCGTAGTGCTGCGTGTGCATTCCGGACTCTAAGTTGTGACGCTATCATATTAATTTAGAGTTCTTTGAAAAAAATCTTTTAGTTATATTGACGGGTTCCGAAATTGTGTTCGTAATGTGCGTCTCCTCTTGAAAGGAGTCAGTAGTCTTCATATGAAGTGTTTTTTTTTTCCTTTTTAGTGATCGGCACATTAGACGCACAGTAAAAAAGTATATTTCAAGCACTGTATCGTATTTGAAGTACCAGATAGGCGGTCCCCTTAATATCTCGAATTGTATCGAAGAGGAGTGAATATCCTAACTCAGAAGTGAAATAACACGTATTTGTATTGATAATGATGACTTATCCTGTTCGGTTTTCGAAGAAAATGAAAATGCTATGAGCCGGAGAAAAACAATTTATTTTCTTTAAAAACATTTTGGTTTTAATCCTATGAATTTAAAGATATATTTAAATTTTGTCTACGTAACGTAGTAATTGGTTTTGTGTGTCTTTCTAAATTTATTTAAATATCTAATTTACCTAATTTATTATTTGTAATGCCGAAGAGTATTTCATCTACGTTCATACATAATATTGGTGACATTTAGAAACATAATTTATTATATTATAAAACTGATTTGGGAATGTTGAGAATGTTGAGCTTTTGTAACATTTCATGAGCAATTTAAAATTTATTATTGGCTTCTCAATATTTTATTTCTGACTAACTTGCTCCCTCGAAAGCTTCCGCAAATATGTGTAAGATATTTTCACTTAGCTCCCTGTTTCGCTCATTTTCTTTTTAAATTGTAAATATGTAACAGAAATTACTTATGTTGCTACATAAATGTTTTTAAAACCTTAAATAAAGAAAAATTTTTTATAAATAGACAAAGAAACTTTTGGTCGTAGTTTATTATTTTGTCCTTTTGTACTATAGAGGTTTTATAAAACACATATTTTTTAATGTGCTTACTAATATATTGTACGTTCTGCATCAGGATAGCTATAATTTATGTTAATAATTTATTCGCCTTTAATTGATTTGTTATATAGAGGGTGCATCCTAATAACAGACAAATTTCGGCTGCGGCATAATAACGAAACAAGGAGAAAAAATATATAAATCTTGCATGAATCTAACACAGATGTTGGAGAAACCGTGAAAAGATGGAACGTTGACGTCTGGATAATGTGTGATGGAACAAATATATGTAAACACCACAACACATGTCTGCCACTGTCATCAAATTAGTTTAAAGAAATAATCAGTTTAATACTTTTATTTCAACTTAACCTCCACGAAGCAGTAGCGTACTGGGGATGTAAAAGATGGATCATTGACCTGTACGTCACAATAAACTCGACACATTATCCAGTCACTCAGTGTTCCATCTGCAGTATAGTTGTAATAAACTAGTGCTTTAGGTTCAACTGCAAAAATATATATACGGATCGCCTTTAGAATTCAGTTTCGACCATTGGTGTTAGGTGTGCTTCCATATTATTTTCCCGTGATTAGCGTGCAGCCATCGTTTGTCAGTCTAATTCAGATGCATCCAATATAGTTGTAGCTTTTAGTGTTAGATATATAAAATATATAATAGTAACATGCTAGTCTTTAATCAATATATACTTTTATCGAATGGATTTATTATGCTATTTTTATTTATTTAATATATATTTTCTACTCATTTACTTATAGTAGGGTTACTGAAAATCTGCAACAATCGACTGATAGTTGATGTAGAATAATTTTACTTAGTTATTTGTATTTACGTGTGATTTCAGTCACTTCCGCCACCTATAAACACTATATCCCATTTATACAACATAACTTAAAGCTGGTTCCGACTAACCAACTGGCTTTTATTCAAGGGTATTTCAATTATATATGACGGCGATTGACGTTTCTGCAGTGTACTGAAGTTGTTTCACCACAAGACTTTTGTGACATTTCGGAAAATAGAATTCATTTGTCAGAATTTTTCTGTAATTACTTAGCTTGTATACTCAAAAGCTTCAAGAGAAAACTGCTCAAACTGTCAAGTGAAAAATAACTTTTATTTTACTGTAGTTGTAATGTAGACAATGACGGTTAAAACTGTTGCTTAGAAGCATCCCTTAAACATGCTTCCTAATTAAAGGCTATTAGATGCAATGAAAAAAATACTGTTACCTTCCAACGGTACTTTATAAGGTATAAATGTTGATTATTTGTTTCTTGTCTAGAAAATAAACCGTTATTATAAACATGGTGCTAGAACATATGGAATATAAGAGGCGGTGTCTTTTAAGTATAGTGATTTTCCACTGCTATGAATGTCTTTATAATTTGTCTAGCAGTAAAAATGTAATGGCATTACATGATCATATAATTGTCAGATGTACTGATAGCTGCAGTAAGATCAAAATCAATGATTTCACTATTGTATCCCTTAGTGGAGAAAAGAGTTAGAATTTCCTATAATTCTCAAACTACTATACTTACAGAAGACATAGCGTTCATTCATTAATCATTATAGTTATACCGGGAAGTTAAACATACAGTACAAATTGTTTTAATTAGTTTTCTTCAACAAGCTTGTTCTAGAAAGTTAAGTGCCTCAAAGCCACCGTAAGAAATTACCCGATAAATATTTGCTATGTGCTGGAAAAGCATGTGATGAAATGTATTCTACGGAATTCCTTGCCACCTGGCTGATTAGACTGAAAATAATAATAAAAAATGTAATTTCCAAATTATTAAATCATCATGCTGTATTAAAATTTAAAGTAAATAAGCTAAATTTAAGTGTTTTTTTTTACCTTTAAATTCCTTTCGCCATCAATAAAAAATGAAATCTTTAGTTTGTATAGTGTTTTTAAAATACAATGTTTTATTAACTTCGAAATATGTTTGGATTTAGTTTTCTTATATTTCGTGTCTGGAAAAGATCAATACCATTATAAACAATGTGCCAACCTATTGAAAATAGAAAAATTGCGATTTTCTCACAGATATCTTATGTTACAGAAACGGTAGAGAACATTAAGAAAATAGAGCATTTTTAGGACAACCTAAAGGCTAACAATTTCATAACACCACCGCCCAAGGTCAGCGAGCAATTAAATTTTATTAGCACTACAAAAAATTTATACTAGAGAACCATATATTGATGTTATTAAGAATAGAGTTTACTCTTAATAAAGTCGAGGAAACAGATTAATCAAGTCATTAATATTTTACGTAATCAATATTAGAAAGTTAAATTAATAATATTATAATATTCCCATTGTGAATTGACATAAGTTTTTAAATTTAAGTATCATAAAAAAATGAACTTGTGTGGATACAGGTATATTACACGACAGGACATTTCTATTTGCAAGCGGCATTAGAAAAATAAAGGTTAATGAGATATTAAAAAAATAGTTTGCATAATTAATATATTTCGTGAATAAGTAAGGAATATTTATCAAGTCAATGCTGACAACACAGCTATATCAAGCATTGTTGAAACGAAACTCAATACGGAATAAATATGTAGACAAATACCATATTTTATCGGGTAAATAAAGTCGGATATTTTCTACCACAAATAAAAATGAGACCAGGAGCAAAAACACGAAAAAAAGTATGTGTCCTTTTCCCGGCAGTTTGGTGACTCCACCCAACGTCCTGTCGAATGTTCTACACTTGCGGCCTTTTTACTGGCGCTTGTGTTCTCCGCCTGAGAAAATCTGGGTAACTTCAGTAAATTGCACGTCTAAGGGGTGAAAGCCACATGCTTATGGATATCCCTTAGAGCCCAATGGCATAAAACATTTTGCTGCTATAAGTACTATCGTTTGATATACATATGTTTTACAGAGAATTACGGAATCAGTGCGGTATAGTATATTCGAAAAATATTCTAACACGACACAAATTTATAGAGTTGGTTTTCAGGGCATATTCAAATGATCAAATCAAACTCTGTTGTGAAAATGTTCTCATTACACAGTCTAAGCCCGATTCGGTAATATCAGTTAATGGAAAAGCAGTCACTGGAAGCCATTCCATAAGCTTTTATCGACTGGCGAATACATAAACTAAAAATGGGTTATACCAATCTCGCTGGCTGCGCACAACCAATCTCCGCGTACCAACCAACTGCTTTTCTCCCAACACGTCTTGCGAAAAACGACGTGGTTGGGATGTGAGATTAGAAAACTGATTTGTAAACAAAGGCTTTGAGATGTTTTATGCTTCCCCTGGCCAATTTGTAATGCCGTTTGATTAAATAAAAACTGGTGAAAATTTTATTAATGTAATACTGCTTTTCATTTAAAAATTAAGATGTAATCAAACACGTTCATCGCTTTTTATCATGTGACTTCGAGAGTTATGAATGAGTGGGGTAGGTCAATGTTGGGTACATGCGCAGAAGACGAATAAAACGTCTACCTCATCTTTAGTCTATGATTTCAACGATCTTATTAATAAGTTATCTGGCAGAGATTGCTCATGGAACCATTTTTACTGGTTTTAACTGATTGGGATCTATTTTCAGTATTTTATGTTTAGAGAGCACGGTTAATTCATCTGTAAATTCCGTTTTATTTTAATTCAATTCCAAAGCATTTTATTTAAAAAAACTTTCTTAATCAACCTGTTTACTGATCATCACACACAAAGCTGTGTGACTCATCTGGCCAACGGAACCATTTCAATTACATATTTTTACACTGACAGCTGTATAAACTAGCAAGGTCAATCATAATTATATTAAAATTTCCTCACCCTGTTATAGTTTATTTCATATAAGAAGGCCACTTTCTGACAGTCAGTGAGTGGCAACTTAATATATTGAAAACAAATAACCTGCCATTTACAAAATCCTGTATCAGCTGATGCACGAACGAACAAAAGTTAATATTACGTTGGCTATTCTGAGAGCAGTGCCGAAGCACATCACACAAGCAGAAGATACGCGGATAAGAAAGAGTTCGTAGATTAATTAATACATTTTATTTTACGTGGTCATAAAACAGCAGTTTTTAGTTTTAGAAACGAAACTTCGTGATAAAATAGTAATGTATAGGTGTTCAAAATGAGATGCACAATAAAACGATACGTATCCAAATGTGACGAAAAAATCCAAAGTTTCCAGACTCTCAAACCAGGTGCTGCCATCTTGTGAGTTAAAAGCGCACCATCATTTGCAATATGCCCTTCCATGCCATCTGTTATCCATATCCCGAACTACACCCAGAAACATATTATAGATTTGTTGTTTAAAATAACGTATTCACGCGCATATACAAATAATTTTATTTTCCCGCGAGCTCTGTATAATTTTTAAAGTAACATATATTTCGTGTACCGCGTTTACGAACGACCCTACACACGTCCACCAAGTTCCGTTTACGAATGCAGCGCCACCCAAGCAGTTCACCAATTGCCACACGGAGCAGCACCTCCTGGACGCGCTGACTCGCCACATCAAAGCCTATTCTTGACACGCCTGTTGATGGCGAATGGATACATAAACGAAAAGACACGGCGATTTTCAACTGTCAAGAATGTGGCCTTCTTATATGGTACACAGGGGATTTAAATACTCAAAACACGTTCTCATCCACTTTTATCCCGAGCTACTTCATGTCTAGAATTTATTAACAAAATCAAATTTTCTCTCGGTTGACCCATACATTTTTTGCTATCGCCTTATCTTGAGAAAAATCCATGTACTTATTAACCCCACTGCCATCTTTCTCTGACCCTCTTTTAAAGTCTCCTACAAACGGTAGAGTCCATTTGCTCATTTAAGGAATTTTTTACTTTTTATGTTCCGAATTAATAGTTGCCGTAATCGTCACTATTTACCAGAAAAACGATGTGATGTAGCCTCTTTTTAATTTGTCACGCTTGTCTTATAAATTTCATTTCTGGAAACAAAGTAAACTTATTAGTTTTCTTTTCCGAGGTTTCCACCTGTGAAATTTCCGCTTCCTTTTCTCGTAGCTCTCAGCGGTTTATTGTTATATTCCCTCATTTTTTAAATTTTTTTCTGTATCCAGGGTTTATTTATTCTCTATTTCTGACAACGGAGATAATAGTTATTCCACTTTCAGTTGGAAAGGGAACACATTACATTCTTGAAAACTGAATGAATGATTATAAAATATTAACATCCAGATCGCGAAGAAACTCGTAGACATACGATGCTCATTAATCTGCAGTTTTGATGTTAAGCTAATGGATTACTTGTAAAGTTTAATCATTTAACTGGGCAATAAACACAATATAAAAACTCTTTCTTTGCTAAAACAGACTACATGTCACCACAAAGGAAAAGGTGTTTAAATATGAACCACTGCAATGCAGGCTTGCCACATACATAATTTTATTCAAACCAACATAATAATGATTATGATAAACTTGAATTTTTGTTAAAACAGTTCAGCAGACGTCTTTGTAGTAATATCAGAAAATGTTAGTATATAAGAGAGAATCAATAAATCTTTAAAAATTATGTCCACTAAAAAAAATAATAGGATGACTCCCCGAAAATTGAACCCCCCCCCCACCGCCATGTTTAGTCCAATACCCTTCACCATGCGACCATTAGTCGTATCGTATTCGGTGTACTTTTGATATTGAGGTTATACATATATTGTGGTGACCTGGGTCAGAATATGTCACCTCTTGGGAAGAATTGAGGTGAGTAATTTGGAGAATCACTGCACTTCAGAATGGCATTAAACGTCTACGGGAGCTCTGTTCTTTCTCAGTTGCAGTTTAACAACTGTGAAATACACTAAGCAATAAATTTTTGGGTCTTAACAGCAGTTTTGTACTGCAAACTGCAATGTTCGAAGGAAAAACCTCGATTATAGCCGAACCGTTAACTTAAGTGCGAAGTAACTTTTCATTCCTGTGAACAAAAGCAGCTCTGTGAATGTTTATTTCTTGGCTTTAAAGAAGGGTAATACTGTGATAAACACAAACGAGCAAAGAAAATATTTAATTAACAGTAAACATATGTTTCTGTAAGATTATCTTTAAATAAAAAGGAAAAAAAATCGTACTGTAAAAAAAAAACAGCATCAAAAAATTTTTTTATAGATTTTATTACAGTGAAATTACAGTTTTAAAATTAAGATTACACTTAACATAGTCCGATAAAGCACTTTAACAGTATAAAACAGCCCAGTTCAGCTCAATAAACCAAAACCTCTATAGAGTTTAACAGGATAGTGTAAATTTCCATTGCCAAGAGACAGTCTCCAATAAAAACAACAAAACTCCAAGCGACTTAGGCAAAATTATATCGTAGTAAAGGCAATATATTTCGAACCACTGATACTATCTAGTTGACGTAGATAACGGTCTCTACGGGACTACCTGGGTGCATTTTATGCGTTTAACAACACAAAGTAAAGTATTTACCTTAGAATACTAAATTTACTTATCAGCTTACAAATCAGCAACATTTTCTTACACATTCCATGATCACACATCATAAAATACTATTCACTGGGTTTTTTACTTCGTCTTGAATAAAACCGAGTTTGTACCTGCGTCTGAGATGTGCTGGAATTAACTAACAACTCTTATCAAATGATGGAATACTACCCAACACTAAAAGTGAGTAACATTAAATCACTATCAAATTCCTCAGCCCATTTTTACTTCTTTCTCGAATAATAAATCTGATTTACGCTATTTCTATACCGGACTGTGTTAGTGAAACTCTGAATACAAATATTGAAAATTGGATGTTATATATCACTCGTGCACAGAAATATCTGCAAATCTATAACAGCCACAACTGTGCTTCAAGTGAATTCACAATCGTTATAGCGATAATATTATGAAGCGTGAGGATTTTGATGCGGCCAGCATAGTATGTCTGCATGAGACAAGGTGAATGTATCGTGAAACTGCCTGGTGTGTGGGGCGCTACGATGTCCCAGCGGCCCGAAATCAGAACCAGAAGGTATGTGAGGACATCAACATATGTTGTGCAGGTCCCGGTCGATCAAGATAGGCCACGTCGTAAAAGGATCGCCGTAGTATTGTACGCCATGCACCATGCAACCACAAGACATTGGTAACCGACACGTGGATACATTGTCTATGCGCGCCACATCACCGCATACCATCCCATACTGGGTCTACTCTACTGACAATAGACGGAGAACAAGTTCACCGTCTCATTGGAAGGCTACCGTTTACGCCAGAGTACAGACGATTGGGGTGCTGCCATAGTCGGCAAGCAGTGAGGACAAATAGCGTCACATCATGTTCAGCGATGAGTCTTGAACCTTCATAACTGCGGACTGCCACCGTGCACGCATATGGTGACGCCGGGGGTAAACGGCACATCCTTCTTGTCATATGGGAAGACACACTGTTGTTACTCCCGGTATTATGGCGCGGGGAGCCAAACGTTTGACTTCAGATCACGTCTGTATATGGTTAGGGTTTCCTAAAGGCACAGTGTTACTTCAGGAATGTCTTGCGTCCTCATGGTGTTACCTTTAATGAGACAGCACCATTGTACAGGCTTCCATCAGGACAACTTGCCCACACACTTTACATGCGTATATGGAATACATGCGTAATACAGATAAACATCATTGACCAGCAATATCCCCGATCTGTCCCGTATAGAATGTGTGTTTCGTATGAGTGGGCTCCTACCGATGTCGATATGCTGGTTATCGAGGGCCAGTTACAACAGCTGCAGGCCAACTAACTTCAGAAAATTATACAAAAGTATCTGTACGGCTCCATTTCGAACCGAATCGGCGATAGGCAGCCCGGTCCGAGAGGGTTCTACATCCTACTAACATGGAAACAGCCATAATCTGGTACAGAAAATTCTGTTATCCGTGTAATGTAATATTGCAATTGTCTACAAAATATTCACACATTACCTTTCAACATTTGCAGTTTAATTTCATTTCCACCATTCATTCTGAGTGCTTAGCTCCCCCCCCCCCCCCNGGAAATCTTTATTCTTTGTTATAAGAAGACAGTAAAGAAAAAAAAATGGGTGCGTGTTTTTATGTACGCACGTTAGAATTCATACTTCTTTGGCGTGAGTAAAATAAAATGTTATTTCTAATACAAATAATTTAGGTAAACAGGAAAAACGATAAAGTGACTGAAGAAAGACATTAAACACAATTAATAAATATTTAGTTAAAGATCATAATCAAACTTAAAAATTTACAACATAATAACATGATACTTAAAAAAATTTACCTCAAATTCTTGAAAACACTTAAAAAATTTTACTATACAATTTTTGTCACTAACAAATTTTTTGCAGCACAATGTAAGTAAAATTAATTAATAAGATCTATATATTAAGAAAGAATTGCTAATATAAATGAAATGTTTTTCAATTTGCTGATTACATGAACTGATTTTCTGTCAGTTTTAAATATAACCACGATCTATGTTGTGTACCTTGCGTTTGTATATAGCTAGCCGACACGCGCATGAGCGTTGGGTCATACCCCTACCACGTTCACTGTCGAATTTCGTTACACTGTGCGCGCGCAACTTCCATTGCAAACTAAAACTTTACTCTCAATGCGTCAAAATAAGTTAAACTTAAAAAATTATTGATGAGTGTAGAGTGTACAGCATATACCTGTATAACTTACATGTTCACAGGAAACGGAGCGGTCGTTCCTAGAGACGTGCCCCGACATATTGGAGTGTCTGCCGCCCTTGAAGGGCCTCGAAACTAGCGCCCGAGAGCCCGCACAGTCGGACCTCAGGTTCTACCTGCCCTTCGACGTGAACACCGTGGGCGACTTCGACGGCCGCGTCGACTTCCGGTACCTGCACGAGGACGCGCCCTACTACCCGGCCTACCTAAGTGAGTAGCTATGCACTTCACACGCTCTCCTGTCTCTCTCACACAGTTCGTATGTTCGTGTGTCAAGGACAAATGAACCGGTCATCGGACTTCTATCTGGTAAAAACTTTTGTAATGCGGAGGTGTCTGCTCTGGCTGAGTGTACCTCACTCCTTTGTCGTCTGACCCGTATATCCCGTAAAGCCCACAAAGCAGATAATCTGTGAAGTTTCCACGGAGAATGTTGCGTTAACTATCTATTTGCGTTAAACTGTTGATGAACGTCTGGCAAAAAACCGCTACATGGGAATCAAATGTAGATACTGCACTGAGGAACAGGTTTTGTTTAGTCAAACAATGTTTGCTTGGCGAAAACAATTTTTTTTATTGGTTGCACTTAACCTAGATAAAGTTGATGCAACCAAAGTTTTGTTTGGCTTTACCTACATTAAAAAATGTTATGTTAATTCTAAAAAAAAATTATTCTGACCTATGCTCGAACTTAGACAAACTGTGGCCAAACTCTACGAATTTGCAGCCTTTGCTAGTGTGACTGCTGACAGCGTTAGATTATTTTAAAATTCATAAATAAGAAATACTGGGCTGTGTGCGCGAATAAGTATTAAAACTTCTACAATTTTAGTTTTTAGTTTTCTGTTTAACTGTTTTTATATTTGATGTCTTTGCCATTATTAAGAATCAGTTAATGCACTATTGCACACTGTTACTATACTAAAAGTCACAAAACAAAAATAAATTCTCGAGTTGTATTTTTTAACGAAGGCAATCAAATGTGTAACCAAATAAATGCATAGAGTTGATTCAAACAAATATTTTGTAGACAGTCTTTTTTTCTCTTGGCCCAACACAGAGTTATTGATAATTCTAGCGTGTATTTTGTTAGATGAACAAATATGATTTTGTTACTTTCAAAGCTTTAATTATTCAACAAAACATTTTGTTTGGGTCACAAAATATATTTTTGGCCATAAGATAATAAATATTATTTTTTGCTGTTCTCTCAGTACAAGCAGGGCTTTCAAAAGAACTCAGTTTACTGTGAACAGCGTATAAAAAAACCTAAGGTGCGCTGTTGCCAGGTGCCGGAGGCAGGCTGCCGAGGCTAGCGCAGTTCGGCAACGTGTCGTTCCTGTACCCGCCGTCGCCTCTGCTCAGCCAATCAAGGGACGTGGACGCCGCGACGCTGTGCGCCGAAGACTCCCAGGGGCGGCCGCTCTGCTCCGCGCATGCGCAGTCCAGTTTCTGCGAGTGCACTCGCCTGCTGCGCGTCCCGCTTCACTCCAGCGTCGAGCTGCTGCTCGTCGACCTCGGTCAGTACTGAGCGACTGAGTGAAGAAATATGGCTGGCTCTTAACGTTTAGGTCTCTAGAGCCGACGAGGGTGACGCGAGGTGAGAGCACAGTAGCGTTGGATTGAAAGGGCGTGGTGACGGGAGATCCCCGAGAAAACACGCCGACGTGTGGCAGCATCAAGCAAGATTCCCACAAGCGAATATAACTGTGTTGTTCACAGTGTCATGTAGTGTAGTAACCTGTTGCAATTTATTGTATTGTTGTTACTAGAAAGAAAATGGGGAGTCTGGCATAAGGGCACGGGACACAGGCGCAAATCGCTGACTGCCGACATCTTGGTTTCCCTTTTTTTCTTTTGGGCTATTGAAATTTCCCTTTTCCCTTGAAATTTACCTTTTACATAAAATTTCCAGCTTTTACCCTTAAAAAACACCGATCCCCTCATTTGCAAACAATGATCCCGTATTTGCAGAAACGATACATCGGAAGGATTTGGGGAGATCGTTTTTACCTTTGACCTTGATGCTAACGTTCAATAATAAACTTGAATAACCTTTAACAAAAAAAATTTCAAAACCTCCAAGTTTGTATTTAAAATATTTATAAAATATTATTTAAAAAAAATGATAATTTTGTATTTTGAAAGTTAGGCCTTAGAGGGTATGGAGGACCAGAGCTGACCAGCCACCATGTTATGACATCACCCGGTCACCATATTGGATCCAAGTGGCCTTTATTTTCCCATTTGATTGACCTCGACCATGTTCCAATGGCCTTAAATCTAGAAAATCGCAAAATTCTAAAAAAAAAAATATAAAAAAAAATGAACTGAAAAAATTTAAAAATCTCGAAGATTTTTTCAAATAAATTTCAAATGTAGCTTTAAAAATATTATTTAAAAATCATTAATTAACTTATATTTATGGAGGTTTCCACAGCATCACGTCCAGCAGACGACTGAACCTCCTCCTATTTATCACATTGTCTTAACATTTCCCTTCCCTATCAATGTTTCTCATCGGTTAACTTGTCAGCAGGCCTCCTCCTACCACGAGTTTGCTCATTCCGTCGTATCCGACAATCTTTTTTTTTTTTTTTTGTTGTTTGTCATTTCTTTTAATTTTTAAAAAACATAGTGACGCTAGTGTATTAATCATCGATTTCACCGCCAGAGGAGCTGTCGATTATGCCACCATGTTGGTTGTAAACATTGACGTTTACCCAATGAAATTGACCTCGAAAAATCGTGAAAAATCACAGTCCATACAACTGTCAATTACTAGCTGGTCACAACACGAAACCATACCGACTAACAATTCTAGCTAATAACTCACTGCACACATGACCGACTCCACCCAAGACCGACTCCATCCAAGACCGACTCCATCCAAGACCGACTCCATCCAAGACCGACTCCATCCAAGACTGACTCCATCCAAGACCGACTCCATCCAAGACTGACTCCATCCAAGACTGACTCCATCCAAGACTGACTCCATCCAAGACTGACTCCATCCAAGACTGACTCCATCCAAGACTGACTCCACCCAAGACTGACTCCACCCAAGACGGACTCCACCCAAGACCTACTCTACCCAAGACTGGTTTGTGGCGAGACCGGCTTAGAATGACTAACTCCTGAAGAAACCAGTTCCAGAAAAACTGACTAGACCAACCTGTTAAACTACATACCTATACAAACAAATGATGATGGACAATCTCTAAAAAAAAGTCTCCTAATAAAAGTGACATAGCTAACTTCTTCGCAGAAAATCTTCAAAGAATCTTCGCAAAACATTTCTACCAGAGCTGTCCGTGCCTAAGTATCATACTAACTAACCAAGCCAACTTACCAGGCCATTTGACCAGGCCAACCACTAGTTTCGAAACATTCCTCAAAAATATTCCCCTCATTTCAATAGTTCTCTACATAGTACTCAGTTAATTTCATACAACCGAGAAATGCATAATTCTTCAAATTTAACTAAATTGCTTCTCCTGCTTGCACTCATATAAATTTGATCTATAACACACTCTCACAATTGATTGTTTACACCACTGAATTAATAAGTCTTTCAGAGAAGCAGAAATTACTGTAAAAGAAATTAGACACGTATAAATAGGTACATATAAACTTTATTAATTACTTATTTTATACATTTAATCTTTCTAATTATATTGTAAATTCGATATTTAAATTTCTCAGATGTTTGCAGATTATGGATAGTAGCCAACAGTCTCATCTCATATAACACCGATTCTTCAGTTCATCGGGGATTAAAGATATCTCTAAAATGCGTGAGAGATCCCCGCCTTTTTACAGGTCAATGACATATCTGAGAATATCAATAAGTTCATTCGGTTCTTCTAGAAATATGAAACGAGCGTTCTTGATGCCTCCTGCCTTCTTCGCACCACTTGTCGAAGGAACCTCGTTTGTAAATGCGTGGGAACGTAGAGAGAATCATCATCCATGCAATCAGATATTTCATTAAAATTGTTGTCATAGTCATTAAAATCGATGTTGTCTTCATGATCTTTTTCACCTCCTATTTCATCCTGTTTATCAAGTTTACTTTTCTTTGTAGGTGTCGCATTGTCATCATCAGTATTTACAGCCAACGACCACATATACTGAAGTTAATTAACTTCACGCCAACATCTTGCAAGTGTACATTCCACACATACCGACTCAACCACGCCTCATAGGTCTCTATTTTCATCAATTTCATTAACTGACTCATCTTAATCGTCTGAGGAATCAGTACTCATAGATGCAGCATGGTGGTATTGAAGGCATCACTTGCTGGCTCTAAAGAGACAATTCGTTGTAGTTATTGAGGTGGTTCTTCAATATATCACCCTCCATAAACATTGTATGGCCATTGTCGTAATGCTTCATCGCGCGAAAAGGACTCTTTCTACAGGCGGTTTTCTAATGTCGCCGAGCATAGCAGCTTTTCCTCGTAATCTTCCAGCAGTGGAATAAGGTACAAATATAGTGGTAAGCTCTACAGTAAACATGGTAAAAGTATTGTCTTGTGTCATTTTAATGAAAAAACTGAAATTATTTCTACAGTAGCAACATGTGTATCTACTTGTCCTACCTATATATAAATACATACTTACATACATACTAACATATTTCATCAGTGAGATTTAAGCATTTCCCTGCATCAGTTTATCCAGATGTTTTATCTAGTTAATCGGTCACATTACCAAGTAGTTACATATGGAACAGTTTCTTCCAGACATGTTATATGTTCAGCTTGAGCTCATGCTCTACAAATGCCCCATCTTCTCCGGTAATGACCATTTTTATAGTTAAAATACTACCCCGTCCAGAACAATGTCAGAACTTTCTGGACTCTCGTTGATAGCTAGTGGCTCGATGTTGAGGGCCCTTGTCCATGCATAGGAGCCTCAGCAAGTATTTATATTGTCCAAAATGTTCCTTTTTTTGAAGATTTCATAGCAACTTCCCAATGTATTCTGAAGTTTAAAACCTTAGTAAATCCAGCACGCTACCAGAGGACACGAAATGAGTGTGGTATTTGGTGTTAGATCTGACGTACTATTGGAAATGCTGAGAATGAAGAGCGTTTGTCTCCATGTTTGTAGGTTTTCAGCCAATAAACATATATATTTATTCGCAATTACAGAATATTTTTATGTGTAAACATAAAAGTATTCCAAAAAATTTATTTTAATATTAAAAAATTATACACCTAATTTATCGAATTTCTTCAGAGCGAAAAACCTGTGAAGAAACCAAATATTTGCATAAATAATCTCCACTTTTTTAGTTAAGCAGTGCACTAATAATTATGTATCTACTCAGAAAACCCCCTCATTATTTATCCATTATAAAATATAAATAAATGTAATATTACACACATAAATTCCTCATTTATTTTTTTTGTGAAAACAATAACATATGACTGTTTACCATAAAGTTCTTATGAATGGAAAGAATAACACAAGTACATGAAACTGTCACTACTAGGTCACCTTAGTTATACAGGCTGATGGCTAGTAGGGTAAATAGTTACTATAATTTGGTGCAGACTAAGGGCACCTGTGGTTGTTACATAAGGTGTAAACAAATACTCGTATTCTCCGTTAGTTAACACACCAGTATGTTATTTGTCTGAAGGTAACATAGGTATTTATACACACACTGGCGAGACTCAGCCCCTTACAACTCGTAGGCCTGAAGGGCTGGTGGGCTGAATGATATGCATCGGGAACGGTTGTTTGGATGGAGTCGTTTCTACTTATCTGTGACTGCTGCTATCATCAGCCACGACTCTTCTCGCGCTCCCAACTTCTCCGCCCAGAAACTGCAACTACAATTTCGGAAATGAACTCATAAGTTCTTGGCACTTCTACATGGTTTGTCTCGGAAATTTACACATGAAGTTTCGGCGGTTCCTAGGTTCTCTCCCTGATGATGTCACAATTGAATTACTGACTGACTGACTGACTGCTTGCCTCGTCGCCATCCGGTACACGACTACGTCTTCTCGGGGAATGGTGCCTCTCGGTATTGGGTTGCCACTTGTTTCCGGGAATTTACTCATAAGTTATCGGCACTGTTCCGGTCACACGACTGCCTACTCCTGTGTCTCCTTCGCCTCCCATCTCGGCTGAACGCCTAACTCATATTGTGGCTGTGCCGCCGAACAACTCCCGTCTTGGCTGGTGACAATTGACTCAACCGGTATCCGAATCCGGCCTCGGCTGACTCACCCGACTGCCGCCTCTCTGCGTGCAATATGTCTGCCTGACTGATTCTGGCTAATGCTGGTCCAGCGTCTCTCGACGGCGCGAATTCAAGTGACTTTGAACAACTGCCTCTAAACAACTGCCCTTCTGCCTTGGCTGCCTCGTGAATTTAACTCGTGTCCCGCTATATTCAAGTTAGCTGTCAGCCGTTTCTAGAGAAAGTATTTGGGAAATCCCCTGTATACCTCGCGCGTTTTTGTGCATGATTTCGTGTCTCGTCAGCTGCTTGTGTTCTCAAACTAGGGCGGAGGGAGGGTGAAGTAGGACATCTGGGGAATTCCTGTGAAGCTGTGGTCTGCACTAATTATCGTCGGGGGCATCCCAGCATCCTTCCTCGAGGGCTAATCTATCAGCTATTTCTCGGAGCTTACCCTCTTTCATTCGGCTTCGGTTCTTCCCCACGTGTCCTTACGCATCGGGTCTGTCCCGAGGGTGTTTCCCCGGAAGTTTCGTGGTCAGTTGCCTGCCCTGGCTAGCTGGCTGCCTGCCCTGGATAACTATAGCTGGGTGTGGGAAAAGCACAATGCCTATCCCATGTACATGCCACATGTCAAAACAATACGTGAAAATACATAATATTAAACGGTAATAATGACGTTAAATTGCAAATTTCAAGTATGTTTAGGAAACCGTACTCAATGTATACGAAACTATTAAAATTGTATTTTACAATAATTACACGAGCCATTGTACTCACAAAAAAATTCAGTGCGATTGTACACTATCAACTGTGATGATTTAAAATAATGTGAATACTTACATTTCCTTTTGTGTAAATAGATCACCATGTGTGAAATATGTTTGCATATTTTTATACATATTGGTTCTACTTCATTTTACATATATGTGTGATATTAACTAATACAAGTTCTGCATGTGTAAGGGTACATTAATTTTTCTATTGAAACAAAAAAAGTGCAAGTATTTGTTTAAAGTGCATTAATATAATGGTTTATTAATGGCAATGAAAGTGATAAATTTAAATTTTTTAAATATGTAACAAAAAAATTCTTGAAGTCCATAATAGTGATTGTCGGGATTTTAAAAACCTTAAACGTGCAATTAATTTACGAAAATATATACCATAATACAAGTTTATTTAGTGGTAGGGATTATAAATACTTCTGACATAAATAATGGGTTCGTAAAAAATATAACCTCTCACTGATGGAATACCTTTAAAGCCAAATCTTATCCAGCATTTTGAAAGCATTATTTTAAACTGGATTATAACTTTTCTAATACAATATTTGTGTAATAGAGAAAAGGGTAAAATGCAAGGCGTTGCGTTTATATTAAAATGAGAGTGTAAAATATTTGAGAGGGGTGGTAAATTAAGATGTACACAGTGTGGGTCAACTGACATGCAGAAGCAATGAAGGGGTTTAGAAATAGTTTACCTAAAACTACAGTATTTTTTAAGTTCCACTGTCTTATTTGGAAATGAAATCACAAATGCTGCAAGGAAATTACAATTATAAGGTGTGATTAAATTTTGTTATTGCCGAGAAAAATTATTACACAGTGTTAGTAATTTAACACTGTTCAGTTTATAGTTACTAGTAAAGTGTTCAGGATGTTTTATTAAAATTGAGAGAATATTTCCGTAGATCAGAGTTCAAAATCACTTATTCTCTGACATAGGCGAATATACTGCTGTTTCATCTGTTCTTGTAACATAAGGTAAACTGATATATATAGAGTGATTCTAAAATCATGGGACAAACATTGAGGTGTTAGAGCTGACTACAACAAACAACGTCGCCGCTAAATGCCTTTTTACAGCGATGTTTATAATAATTGTTCAAAATGGCTACCACTGACAGTAATGCAAGCTTGGTAGCGTCGGTGGAGTGATTGGCGAACAGATTCAAATACGCCGGGTATTTCACACACGCGTGCAGCCGCACAGGATAGTCGAGTGACGAGGTCTTCAATGGAATCAACTGGAGTACATAAGAGGCATGTCTGCCTTTTCGCTATTCGTAAAATCACCCATAACGGCCGAACTCTCCAGCGCAAATGCTTTGTTTGCTGATGCATCAGGTCACTGGCGCACCGTTTGACAGCCCTCAACTATCGCCACCATTGTCAGCCAATCACGCCATATGTAGAGGCCGCCAAGCATGCGTGACCGTTGGTGGATGAATTTCCAGAAACTGTTTTAACATTTTCTGTACGGAATAACTCTTTAAGTATGCTGCTAATGAGCATTTTATGTTTCTGTTAATGTGTTATGTTTTTGTGTTTGTGCCTCAACGCGTCACTTCCGCCCATATATTCCTTTACAATAATTGTTTGTTTTAGTGATCTCTACCACCCTTCAATGTTTGTCCAATGATTTTAGAATCATTCTGTATATTCTCCGCACATACTTAAAATTGTCTCTAGAATATATTGCAGATCTGTAAAACCTTGTGTTGAAGCTGTGGCTGGGACGTTTGTTTACACTTAGTTATTACATAGAGCTTTTATTAGACAAAAAATGCATCATGTTCTGACATTATTATAGACAGTATCATTAAAATGAAATTAAACCAAATGAATGTGCAAGTACGTATAAAAACGCCTACCCCTTAAGTTAGTCCAGTTACCATGCATACACTAAGGAAAACAGCAGTTTAGCATTGTGACTGGGAAGATGTTTAACTGCGTAGCTTACATGCGCGCCTTACTTCACACTCCCTGTGCGAGGTGCCTCACGTACCAGCAGCTGTTGGACGAATATTAATACAACTTAATCCACAGCTTGCACACCCATGACTTCGCCGTCAACATCTGTACCATTTTCTTATTTACCTATACTGAAGTGCCAATAAAAATGGTATAGACATGCGTATGCAAATAACAGCGGTATGAAACCAACCACAGTAACGCGATGCGGTCGGCAGCTACATCGGTTACTGCTTCTACAATGGCAGGTTATCAAGATTTAAGTAGTTTGCAACTACAATATGTTCAGTTAAGTCGCAGTATTTTTATGTATATATAAAAGGAAGGGTCTTGAGAAAATTCAAACGTAAACAAACACGTTCATCTCTGACAGATTTTCCGGCCATAGGCGAATTAGTGCTTGGTAAATAGGCAGAATACGAAAATTGGATACTTAGTTTTTATTCTCAGGTATTTTTAGTAAAGTTCAAATCAGAACGTAATCTACTGGCGCTAATAAACCAAACTGAAAACCTCGCTCTGCGGTACCGCGCCGGAACTCATAAATCATAGAAAACTTAGGTACTTTTTTCAGCAGGTAATATGCACGCGTGGTGGTGATCTCGCCTAACGACACTCGACCGCTATCACTATTGAACTGAACGACCCCACATCTTTGTGCAGTGGTAGTGGACTCTCCATACTCGCACGATGCGTTTATGTACTTGTGTGCATTCTTTACTCATTTGGATTTCGCTCTACTGATTGCTGCTGTGCAGTATAGGTGGTGACCAGGAGCACTTATTTATCTCTACTTTCCAATTTCTGTTCATAGTTCAGGTGTCGTGTTAGGGGTGATCTGATGATAATTAAAGGTCTATGATATTTATTTTCCAGCGTGGGGAAGGTCCAATGTCTAGTTGTCATTATGAGAAGAGCCTTGTGTCAGTGGTTGCTGGCGTGTGGATGTTGCGGCAGGTCACGGCAGCAACGTCTCTAGGACGTTCCACCTTCATGGACACGCCTTCCGCCTGGTGGGGCGGCAGTTACTGGGGCGCCCCTTGTGGCCCGACGAGGTGCCGGCCATGGACGCCAGGGGGCAGCTGGGTCGCGACCTGATCACATCGCCGACCATGGACACCGCAGTCGTGCCCAACAAGGGCTACGTCATCTGGAGGCTGCGCGCCGACAACCCGGGTGAGACTTACTCTTCTTCCAGCCGAACGCACCTCCCTACTCAGCTCTCATATACGGACCCGCCTAACTGGGGCTATTTTCAGTGATCAAGGGCGAGAACCGCAGGAGCCATAAGGGCGATTTTGCCACTCGCATCAAGTGTGCCATCGCCACTAATCTCTAGGTTCCGAAATGACGTACAGTGTTCTCGTCGTGTCGGGTTTATCTATGGGACTGCAAACTCTGTCCATGTAGCAAAATATTGATGGAAAGTCTATAGCAAGTGAGTGAAGAGTGAAGAGATTAGGGTGGCTCTCAACATCGATGTCTTTGAAAGTCGACGAGGTTGAAGCGAGGAGAATATGGAGCATTTTAATTCTAGATGGAGCAGCGCCAGAATGAATGGATGAGGGAAAATCAAGATTCCCGAGAAAACCCGACTACAAGTGTATCGTAGCCCAGAGACTTGATTGACAAGCGGCTTGTTGCATGCAGGCTACTGGCTGCTGGAGTCCCGCAGCGGTGACGTGGCGGACGATGCTCCACTGCAGCTCATCCTGCAAGTCGGCACGGAAGCGGACATCCCTGCCGCCCCTGCCGGATTCCCTCGCTGCGGTACGTTCAAAGGCCCGGACTTCCTCTTCACCTGACTCACCCACCGTCTAGCTTCATTGTTTTGTACATACGTATTTGAATTATACGTTATTATTTATTGCTTTAAGGCTCTGTTTGTTTTTTTCTTCCTCTTCACAACCTTTATTTTAATTTTTTTTAAATGCAAGTTGTTCTTGGTTGAGGCTGGGAGACGTATCGATGGGAAGAGGCTGGTGATAAACGGAGTCAGCTGCCCTAACCGAGAGATAGACCCGGAGAATGCGCGCGGTGAGACGAGATTGGAATAGAGGCTGAAAAATGAAGAGCCCGGAGAAAGTCCTCACACAAAGGCCTTGTGCGTCACAATACCAAATTATAGAACATCTCCTCACAGATGCGAAAATATTCATCACGACTGGGTCTGGAATCGAACGGGTCACATAAGATACGGGAAGACAGTGGCTAACCAACTTAGCCAACTGCAAGTTTTTCTTCATTTTGAAATAAATTTTTTCTTCATTAACAAACTTGTGTTGATAAATTTCTTGTTCAGGATGTTGAAAAATGTTACTGTATAATATTGGTTTATTATGTTAAAGCAATTTATATGGGTACTTCAGTATTTTGTGTTACAGTTGATGCTTTGCGACACCGGGACATGTTACAGAACACCATCCAGGAATGTGTACGGTGCGTGGAACATTATGTTAGTTCTGCATTACTTTTTTCAAGTAAACTTTAGAATTTCCAATGAAATCAACTCAGTCGCTAGAGATGCAAGGGAAGGGCCACATATCCTCCCAGTCTCATAGCTCCAGACATAATATTCCACGCACCATGTACGATCCTGGATGGTATACTGTGGCATGTCCGATGTCAAACAGCATCTAATGTAACATGCAATATACATAAACATATAAAATGCTTTACTTTTTAACCTAAAGAACCGATCATTTTCAATTAATGGTTTTGCAACGCTTTGTACTTCCTCCATTGCTGAATATGATAAATGACAAATTTCAAACGAATGTGCCTAAAACTGTGTACAAACTTAATCGAAATTGTGTTAAATGATTAGGAAAAAATTACAATATTTATGATTTATAAAATTATAAAAAATACAATACCAGTTCTTTTCTTGATAACTGATTTATCAATTACTCTTACAATTCTCCAAAGTTCTTTCACGACTTCTACTTCATAACTTATTTTGTTAGAATTAACAATGGCAATAATTAAATGTTTCCTATCAACAAATTTTGTTACAACATAATTGTAATTCTCTGCTATATTGCTGTTGAAAATGAGTATGGTAGCATTGTTTACTAATATTTGTATGTGTACCATTAATTCTTGCACTAATACTTTCCTTTGTATCTTGTTTACCAGATTAACTTCGCCAGGTTTTGGAAGTCAATCACAGTTGTTCTTCTTTTCGGAGCATTTAGAATGGGCACAGGGGAGATTTGTATGGGCTGTTTAATGCAACTTTACTAAATTTTCCATCATAAATGATTTATTTATTTTTACAGGATTTTTCTCAGAACATAACTGCACAGATTACATTTGTTCTTATTTGCATAATACGGGCTTGAAGAGCTGTATGTAGCTCGTGGTTTTCCAGCTTTGTATTGTTACAGGCATTTCGTACTCTGCTTACTTACTTCCTACATATGTGATTGCGGTGCTATTTTTTTCAATTGGTCTCATTGGTCCGTGTGATATTGCATATTTTAGCTTTTTTGTGAACACTATTGTATACATATGTAATTTAAAGTCTCTTTGTAAACATGCATGCTTATGCTTTGTGTAAATCCTTCTATAACATAAACTTATTCTACAGAGGCGGACGTTCTTAACAGTTCTCGGCACACACAAGAACTGGAACTGCAGTTTCCGTACCTGTGGTATTAAAACGAGCACATGCTGCGCAATACGCATTTATTTCTCACACAGATGAACAACACCTTTTTAGTTTTGAAGCATATTATACAACCCTGTCAGAGAAAGAGTTCATAATGTTCAATCCATAAAAACAGACAGAACTCACATTGTACAATCGATTATATATTAGTACTGAAATACTATTTTTACTGGTACCGACATTTAACGGGAGATAATATTGCTACAAGCTGCAAATAAATAGCTTGGTGATAACTCGCTACAACTGACAGTGAAGTGTACTTGGTTCTGTAGGACCGTTTCGACCAAGATCCACCTGCAACAACTGTTACCAGTGGGTGGCCAAACTAGCTTCTTCTCAAGACACATATTAAGCACTCCTATCTGCCATCATTCCAGCAGCAGTTAGGAGACGTACTGTCTAGATATGACGTCATAGTTCACACTTTCCAGCTATATCCATCCCAAATAAGCTCTACAGCATAGAGTAAATAAAGTACCAGTACAGAGTAAACTCTAAATTTTATGCAATGGGCAGATTTATTTGTCGCAACAGCTATAATAAAACGCAAACATGACAAAAACAAAATTGAATTCGCTGGTACTTTAAAATTCCATTTTCGCACAGTTAAACTCACTTGTGATACTTATAACTATTCAACACTTATGTGCAGAAAACGCTTGACAATTTACTTGCATTTCAAATACATATAGCCAACAAATGTTGAAAAAAGTTGGAAATTTTGTTGTTTGCAAGCTAAGTGCAGCATACCTGTTCCTTTTTTGTTAGTTCTAGAATACAATAATACATTTATTTAAGTTGCAATGATTTTAAAGAAATGTATTTTTTCATTTCCGGTGTTTTTTTCTCAATTTTAACACACAAAATTTATCTTATCTAATTCTGAACTTTGTTGGTGTGTTTCCATCGTGTTGTTTGCCTTAACATTTTTCATGTAATTGGACTTTTAAAATGACGTAGGAATTTCGTACGTATGAAAAAAAAAATATTATTAAATAATTAAATATATTATCACAGAAGAGCAAAAATAGTTTCCAATTTTCGTGGGACCAAACTTCTACAGTAGTAGCATTGGCTGCAATAGAAATAAACAAAATAATTACAACGTAAGATTAATATTAACACTGTGCCGTATTATTAAACAGCCATACTGGAATATATGAATTATTTACTTACAAAGTCAATCTTAAACACACTTGCAGAAGACAAGTGACGCCATTTTTATGTCTGTCATGAATACCACTATGAAACTCCTGAAATGCACAACAATGTATATGAAAAAGAGTTCAAGGGATAAATAATAATAAAAATTAACAAATTTTCTTGAATAAATAAATAAAAAACTATGTTTGAAATTGAGACTTTTTTACGTAAGTAAAGTTTTATCATAAATATTACAATTCACTGTAAACGTTTTGGTCTGTAAGATTTGATTTAGCGTATAGCAATTGGAAAATATGTGCAGTCGTGTCCTATAGAGTGTCTTCCTCCTGCTCTATAGCATGCACACAAATACTCAAAAGTTAGATATACATACAGCTTACCTCATATTCATATTCTTGTTTCAGAAGAAATTGTGCTTGTATTGTACGTTGCAGAGTCGGGTGATGTTTTGTTCTCATAGGAAATTATGTTTTTTATAATTTTACTCTGGCTGTTGTTTAATTTAATTACCGGAACCAAAAATATTAGTTTTTATTTTTTCTAGCATTTCATGTAAAATGTTTACAGTATTGAATTTTACAGATACCGAAATAAACACAAAACTTAAAGAATTAGTAAAGTAACCGAGAAGTGGTAGATTTCCGCAAAGTTATTTAACCATGAATTTATTTGCTACTGCACCTAAATTTTTAACTTTACGAATACCAGAAGCGAAACTGCTCACAACTAAACTTTAAATGTCATTTCATTTAATTTTGAGATAAGTTTTACTTCTTGAGGATAAAATCCATACGGCGACTTTTCATAGTTACAAACTATTCAATCACTCTTTTTTAGGAGTCGGAAATATTTAATATCATTTCTTTTTGTATCGATAGCATTTTTAATGCATTTAGACGATCTGGGCAAATGGTGTTCCTCAAAAATGTCTTCACACTTTTTAAAACTGAAAAATAATGTTCTGCTTCAGCAGTTGTCATTGGGTGCTAAGTAATGTATTAAGTAGTTCAGTTACTTCCTGAAATGTGTCCTCTATGTTGTTGTTCATAATGAAATTCAACAACCGTAAGGTACAGTGAATATGCAGTAAATACTGTCTTTCATACAAAACGGAAAGCTTTCAGTTTTCTTGTTTAAAACTATAGTAGTAATCACAGAAATATTTAATAGTTAATCAGGAGATCTAAATGAATAAGCAGCACAGTTTTTTCCATCTATCAATTTAGCCGCATCATAATGATCCGAGTTTTTGAACCTGTCTTTTGCGTAAGTGATTAATACTTCACACACATCTTTTGCAGCAGATCTTAAATCTTCACTCCTAAATCATTTAGGTGCACTTTCAGTCATATTGTCAACTGTCAGGTCACTGTAAATAGTTTCAATGCCATCTCGCGCAGTTTTTACAGTTTTTACAAACCTTTCACCCCATATCCAATACCTAAAGAATCCACTTGACGAGCCCGTACCTGTAAGAATAAAATGTCAACACGAGGCATGATTCTGTGACAAAATGAGAGCCAGAAATTTAATTCATTATCCTTAAGAAACTGCCTGAACCCACAGGTCTTACATAGAGTTTCTTTGCTCTGGACACTCTCCAGTGTTTCAAAACACTCAATTATCGCATCACTATTACCATATATCATATTTATGATTATAGACTTAAAATTCCACCTTGTTTAAAGTACCATTGGAATCGTCGTGCCATTTTCTCTTCTAATATAGCCAGTCTGTTGTGTGAATTTGGAAAAAACTAACTGGCATGCCCTCGATACTAGAGAAAAATACTCCGGCAGGTTTATGTTATGAAGCGCACTGACTAATTATCAGGTTCAACTGATGTGTGTAGCAGTGTGTGAAGCGGGTGTTACTTAATACATCCTTTATTTTAGCTTGAACGCCCTTTATTTTTTCGCACATGACTGCAGCCCCATAAAAACATTTTGCTATAAGGTTCCTCTTACTTTTACCGAATTACGGATATATTTCATTAATGATGCGATATGAAATATCTTTTGAAACTTGCCCTTCATGGTTCAAAAAACACCAAACACTTCCATAATATTTTGCACAATATTCACATCTTAGAAACTAAAATAGTTTGAGTTCGATCTGAAATGTCGGTTGTATCATCGGCAATGAACGCGACATAATAATCCGTATTAATTTCATTTTTAATTGCTTCCCGACAGATCTCCAACATAAAATCCAGCAAATAATTTGGAACAGTTTTTGAAGAACCTTTAAATACGTTACTACTTTCCACATTAGTCTTGATAGCAGAGTCTATATTTCCGATTAAATCAATCATACCCCTAAATATTCCCGGGTTATTTTATGTTTTCGGTTCGTATTGACCTCTATGCCTCAGATCAATAGCACCGCCAAATCGTAAACAGTCGCTTATCTTAGATACAATGTAAACATTTTATCTACTACTTCATTATATTTTTGTATTCACAAAAAATAAGCGGTATCAAGCTGAGTTGCAATGGTTACCTCGCCAATATCGGCCAGATAAAATACATTAGCGATATGTGTTTTGTTTTCAGAGTCTCTTTTAATATTTATTATTTTAAGTTTGATTAATTTTCTTCCCATGACTTGTCTCTTAAAGACGTGGAATATAGATGATGCAGGTATAGGGTGGATTCCAATGTATTTAAGGCTTTCGTGGACCTAAATGCAGGCACCACTATGAGGAAATTTGGCCGGCAGCTGAAAGTTTTCAGTTCAGCATATCCGACCGTATACGGCAAGTTGTTTGAGTGAAAAACAAATTTAAAAAAAGGGAACTGAAAACAATTACAAAGCATAACATAGAAGATAACTGCAATTCAATGTATAAATTCGTCCAAAATATATGTAATTAATACCTTTAGGAAGGCAGTGGATGTGTGAGATCTAAAAATGTTCCTTCATCTCCATAAATGTCGCATATACCAGACCGTACACACGCAATGTTGTAACAAATTCCAAAACCTGTTCCAAAATAATATATAAATAAATAATATTACAGGTGAAGCAAGTGATGCGCTGTTTATGAATAAATTATTTTATGTTTATTGAGAAATACTACGAACTAAATTTTTTATCATAAACTCTGTAAATGCTACCCTCATATCTGCGTGTATGTGCGTACGGGTTGGCCTCTTTACCTTAAGATTTTTTGAACTTGTGCATGGAATTTAAATAACATCAATTGAATTATATCATGTAGCAAGGAAACCCTAGTATTTAAGGCTACGACTTTGATAATACTTACTATTAAAAAGGTAGCCATATCAAAACTTGGTTGTTACTTTATATTTCATGAATTTGTTACCCCAATTGATACAATCCAGGTATGTTTACAATATAAGCATGTATTAAGTAATATAACCTGTTTTAGCAGCCGTTCTAAAAGGTAATACCGTTTGAAATAACAAGCGTATTACATAATATCAGTGAAATCTACGACCTATAACCGTACAATCACGTTTAAATATTATTCTGCAAGATGATCTTTTTGGAACGGTAAACGACTTTCTAAAACTCAAAGAACCTAATTAGATTTTATTTCATATTATTGCACTTGTTTAAGCATTTTTAAATATATCTTAATATTATCTCTTATACCATATTGTCAAATTCCAAGTTAATTAACCAATAATATCTATATACATTATCAAATTAAAATTCATAGGAAAGCGGGGAATAACAATTAAGTGATAAAAACATACATTCAAAGTACTTTATATTCCGACAATTTTTAATGCAATCAACTTAAGTGTGCCTTTTTACTATTAACAATTATTTTCTTGAAATTCAGATCAAACGCGTGATTTATAAATAAGCAAACGTTAACCGGTATGAACAATTAGATTATTTTAAAGTACAGTAAAATTATTCAGTTCTAATTATATCAACATATTTTGTTCAGAAACTATAAAGTTGGGGGTTTTGTGAGTTCACCAACGTAGAAAAATAATTTACACTTTTCTGTGGATTTGGTTGAATAATTTATTTCATTACATTTGGAAAAAAAAATATATTTGTATATATACTAAATATAAGAAATATATATAAATACAACATAGTATACACTAGTTACTTTATAATGTATATAATATAGAAAAATTATAATTTGAGTTCATAACTTATATATACAATACATGGAAATTTTGGTATATGTGCAGTAGCAAATGTATAAACAAATGAATTATTGCTATCAAAACATAAGTAACATTTAATTCCTTGTTAAAATGGCATGTCACTCATTCTCAAGAGAGAAATCGTAGATTAATATAATACAACTAAAAGAGTATTTTATTTAGCTACAAACTGAAGAAATCTCGTGTGCACAATGGTCTAATGGAAAAGCGCGTGTTAACTAAGTATTGTAGTCACACAGTCCTGTTATGATGAGCAGATGACAGCTATAGCATCCTCGGCTTGAGCATAAACGGTGCCTTCACACCATAACTCCTGCCTGATCTAAACAGTTAGCAATTGCATTCGTGCAGGTGACAACAGGCATGGACAGCGACAGCTGTCAACATACCTGACAGGAGCTCATCTGTGGCGTTGTTATTGTAGCTGCTTCTCTAATAACCGGCACAGTTGTAGGTTAAACACTGGCACAATCACACTTTTCCCCAAGACAATGTGTAGTTTTGATTCTCAAGATAGGAACGTCAGTTTCGGTAAACGTAGATTTTTCATGATAGAACCGTATAGCTTCATCTTCTAACTGTTAAAATTAACATTCTACTCAAATGAATCTGTGCAAATCTCGTAATACTTATGTTGATAACTCCTTAATTCACAGACAATTAAATCTTCTTTGTAAAATACACCTTGTTAAAGGTAAAATAATAATATCTTAAAAGTAATGGGACTCTGTCAAAACGAACAACTAAGTTAGTGCATTGTTCCAATTTGACATAATTGACATTAAAAATAAAAAAATAAAAATTTCCTGAAGAGAAAAATTAGAAAAGAATTAAGTAAATATGTAACATTTTTGTTATTAACTTTATTTAACTACTTTTTACAGCTAGAAATTCCGTAATATTTCAAGCTTTTTTTATTATAAAGTAATCCTAAAAACTAAAAATCCTTTGTGTAAATTAGCATGATCTTATACCAATTCCTATACAACAAATCTGACACAGTAAAATTAATTACACTATGCAGATACCCTACGAATACATTCAGTCACTCTATAAGTAGGTGGAAGGTAATCTGACAGCTAGTAACTTTAAGGTAAACAAAACTTATAATAAATTAGTACAGTAATATTATTCTTGTGACACTTTATTCGTAACGTTTATCACAAATCTCTCGAAAAATTGTATTAATTTTGTAACTTACTGCAGTATTCTACTGCTGCTGTAATAGATTGTGGAAAATTGTATAAAATCTACCCTATGTCTGAATTTGTTAAAAATTATATGCACACAGAAAATATTTATTTATTTTGTTCACTATGAGCTTATGAATAATTTGGACTGTTATGTAATAGTTAAGAAATAAAAGTGTAATCATTCAAAACAATAATATTTATATATAAAATATAAAATTTTATTGCACAATTGTTCAACATTTCAAAACAAAGACGAAAGGACATAAATAAATTAACTTTAATTAAATCATATAATCCTCATTTAGTACATAATGGTTTCCTATTTTCATGTAGCTGTCTTAAAAAAATTATGTTTAAATTATTATCCTATTTTGCAATTAGTTTTCTGTGGCCCATAAACAGAAAACAATGTTTCTGCAAGGAATACGGCCAGACTTGCAACTGTACCAACCAATAAGATACCGAAATAGAATTCCAGATGTTTCCATTCCAGTGACTTGGCACCATCAATTACCATCAGTTTCTTACTTTCAGTTACTGGAAATAAGTCCACCCAAAAACTTTTCAACGTAACCTGTTTCCACCATCCATGAAAGCATTGAACTAACTTCTTTTAAGAATGGAAAGTTTTCTCTAGTTGTAAGGCCAAACAAGAGACTCGTCACATTTTCCTTCATGGTATGGACAAGTGGACGGTTATTCTTAAGGTTATCCTTCCGCATTGAATAGGAAAATACAAAAGAAATATCTGTAACTGTGCTATAGTTCCTGTGGGTTTTGACCATTTCCAAAGCTTCTATTTGTGTATCTATGAGGTCTAATTTATCCAAAAATAACATTACGGATGAATCATCTTCTTGAAGTCCATCAAGCATTGCGACTGCATTGCATTTGATTTCCTCATTGGGACGACTAGGAAATGCAATCCTCAAATCCCTCGAAAAAAGATCCCTCATGGTGTCAATTTCTTTATAGTACTGGGGCACCATCATATAGCTGTGAAATGAGCCGGTTTAGGCATTATTAAATATTATATTAAACAAAATGAGTGACAATAGAAAAAGGCGGAGAGCGTTGGTTCTTGGAGTGTGATATATAAATCCTGCTTGAAATGTGCGATATAACTCCAGGCTGCGTAGTTGCGGAACTTGTGGAAGGTTTATAAGTAGACAAAGGACTATCACAAAGAAAATAAATGACAAATACGCTACACAAGTCGCCAAAGACAAAGGCAGAATGGCGTTCATCCAGCGAGGAAGTTTTTCTGCAGACAATTCGCTTAAATCTCTGGAATTTTTTCTAAGAGATGTAATTATCGAAAAATTATATTTTCTTGCACACTCTTTAAATGCATCATAAAATACACCACGACCTACGACATCACCACTATTTAAAATTTTTCTGTATACATATGGATGAAAGTTAGGAATTTGAACTACTATTGAAAAACCCTTTACATCATTCAGTGTATCATTAAACATACATTTATGTGAAAGTGAGGTGTTAAAATATATCCTTACGAAAGAACCACCTTGCTTAAATGGGTTGAACCTCAACACCTGCACATTTTCAGAAATTAAATGAAAGTAATGATCATAATGTTTATAAGGGAATATAAAGAGGCTGTGCAGTACTTCCAGTTTTGTCCAATACTTCCTCAGTATCTCTTCCATCCTCTCAGTTGAACCCTGCACAGCTGTAGTTGTTACAAGTAAGAAGTTAGATTTGCAGTCCCAAAGTAATGAATTAGAAATTTCAGCTGCGGATTCGAAGAAAAATCCATCTTCAGTGTTGTCTGAAATTATAACGAATGTCTTACTTCCACCGGTAGTAAGATTAAATGGACCCGTATAAATGGACGTTGTATTGCTTAAGGTGTAAATGGGTTTGAAAGTATGTTCATGAAGACGTTTTATTATCTTATTTGTGATGGTCAACGGCGTGCTCTTTGTTATAATAACAAAATACCTGACATCACGCTCACACACATCTGTACCCACTGTTCCTGCAGCTGATTTTTCACTATGGGCAGCTGAACGTAAAATAACCATATATAGGAGAACATTTGCAGTTTTCTTCAATCGCGTCATCATAATGATAGCTGTAGTCAGGTTTCTGGAAAATTAAAGAAATTATGTTCTAATATCAAATTAAAGTCAAATATAATAATTTTATTTTAATGAACATTCCATATGATTAATGGAAGGTTTTATTTTTGTTTGTAGTGTTAAAATTATAGTAATCAGATTCACTACACACCTAAAAAAAATTCATTTCCACAGGATGTATAATATTACAATAAGAAATTAGAAGGTATAAAAGTCTGCTTTTACAGGTAATTTTTGTTGCAACACATTTTGATGGCTATATTATGATGTTTGGTCCTCCTTGATTTTATGTCTCTCTTCTTCCCGTCAATACGATTGTACCCCTGATTTACACTTTTGTGTATGGCTTGTAATCATACAATATTAATTCACAACTCTCTTTGACTTATGATTGGCCTCTTTTTGTTTGCACTCTCAACGATAGTGTAAATATAAAAAAAAAATCCCCTCTCGACAATTTGCATTGCTATATTTAATAGCTCTCATTACCAGCGTGTTAACAATACCTGGAAAATTTTAAAATTGTGTAGACGTAACTATTTAAATATAATGGCTTTGTACCTAACAGTTTAGCAGATGATAACAATATAGAAACTTGCATTGGATTTGCAAACAGCAATAATAAGCAAGTGTAGTCATTATATATATATATATATATATATATATATATATATATATATAAAGATATATATTTTGAGANTTCCAGTTGCAAAAATATTATCCGCGCGGTGCTCAATTCCTTTTACTTTGGATTAATATAATCACTTATGTACTACCTGTTATAGTAGTTTTTAGTTTCAGCTTCCTTAACGAGGTAAACGAAGCTTTTGAAATTGTGTTTATGTTATACGCATGTTCCCTCGCTAAAACCGTATTAAACATCGAACAGACTGTTCTTTAGGAATGGCCATCACGACGCAACCATTTATAAAAACACATATTGTGGTCTTTCAAATCTGTGGATATAGCTTCTACTAAATAAACGAATGTAAGTATATTAATCCTTGATGTAAGGAAACGCGTATACTGCAGGGCCTGGAAGACGTCTGGCCACGCCAGTTACCTCACACTTGGTAGTCTGTTAGCCGTTACTAACAGGTCTGTAACGAAGTGACAATACAACAGCCTGGCAGCATGGTACCGTCCCACAAACATCCATTACTCAGTATTCGTAACAGCAGAGAGGACGCACCACCTGATGTTTGTGAGACAGCTGATAGCATTATCTACACTGTGAATCTTCACTCCGCTATTACCAATTGAAATTTGCCCAGACGTCTGGCACGCACAGTACGTTTACGGCATAGTAATTACTATAATTTCAAACACGTCATTGTAATTACAAACCTTAGTTATCACTTTGTGTTAATTACGCACTTTAACTGTACGAACTGTTACTACCAATATCTCGGAACCAAACTCTATATATATACATATTTAATGTATTTTTAGATCATAAATAGTACAATTTTTCTATCATTGCGGTGCTTAAATATTTTTACAAATTTGGCGTATACAAGGCACATTTTATAAATTTCTGCGAGAATGTCTGGCAGCATGTCATGTCTTGTCAACTTATGTTGATGAAAACATTTAAATACTATAAAGTGTTGATAACAATTTAACAGACTGTGAGAATTACTGTCGCGTGTCCTCTGACAGTTTATTTGAACGTTTTCCAGGATCGCGATTGATTATTATTCACCAATATACAGTTTTTACATGATTAACTATTATCATGTTATTCATTACATATTTTTAACTCTACTTTCCGAATGTACTATACATTTGAAACATTAAAAAAACATAATCACACATTTTGCTTAGATCATGGCCACTACTTTCGAAATGATTCATTATTTGGTGAAGTACTGTTTTTAACTGATCAATAAATATCACTCTATTGATTATGCCGTTTTACCCTTAATATTTGTACGACAAGTATATTTACGAAATAACCTACCTGGCTGAGTGTGTTTATGCAAACCTGTGTGTGTTTTTGTGTTACGCGGAGAAGATCAGAAAACTTGCACCTTGGTGTATTGCATGGTTGTTAAGAAATGTTTTCTTTCAACATGTTAAACACTTAATTAAAATTTTTTACCATTCAGCTTATTATATTCTGTTTAAATTAATAAACATCAAACATGCCCAAAGTGGCAGGAAATACCTCACTGTCTGGTAGATAAACAATCAAATACAATGCCCACAAAAAATTTTACTTGATTTATAATCCCCAGAACAACAACACATTATAGTATGGACACTTACATAGAATTATAATGTTATACAATCTATAGTATTGAGAACAAAAGCATATTATACCGTTGAAACATATGTAGAATTAAAATATTCTTCTGCTTCCATGATTCCAGATATTATTAAGTCTCTGTGGTAAAATATATAATAAATTTATTTCTCCAAAGCATAACTATGCAAATGGGACACCACGTACATTTTACCTAGCGACTGATTTTATTAATATATAAATATTTTTTTAATTAGTAATTTATTGTCTAATAAATGAAAAATTTGTAAAATTGCAGATTTAAAATAAATATTTTAGCTAAACAAATTGAATGTGTACTTAAAAAACAATTGGCACTTTGAATAGATATTCAATGGTTAATTGTGGTATAAACTGAATTTATCTGGTGAAATGATTATGGTACTTAAAGTCTCGAAAATCCTGGCATTCATCCCGTAACATCTACTAAACATATTTTTGTGATGTAAACGGATATTGTCTTTTACTTGTGCAATGATTCACATAAAAAAAAATCATAAATATTAGATTAATATATAATATATATTGTATGTCACAAACTTTATCAAAATGAGTTCAAGCAAGTTTAGTGTAGATATGTATTGATGTATTAAAGTTGTCAAGATGATAACAGGATTGACAAAAAATGTTCCACTAAGTTAGATCATAGCTGGTTCTTCTCCAGGCAAAGTCTTGCAGCCGGAACTAAAACCTTGCTCCGGTTGGCAAATAAAGAAATTCCGGGCAAGTAGTTCACAAACAATATGAATAATTGTTTGATAGTTGAAAATTATAACTAAAACATCAAATAATATTAAGTGTGAAGTTTCGACTAAAACTTCTACTCACCATCTCGGAGGGGTGGTATGAAACTGGGTAGGATGATAAAACCACCTACAAGTCGTCGCATATTATAATAGAATATAAAGACCATCGATGTGCACTATGTTCCAGATGATAACGCCGACACTGCAACGCTGCACCATGACAGAACCATTGGCCAAAGCCAGAATATCCTTCCTCACACTACTGTCCATACACCGGAATGCATCGTAGAGCTGTTCCACTTGGGAGACATGAACAATCGTTTCGCTCTCAGCGTCCCCAATTCTAGAGATGCTTCCATTCACACAATCAGACGCCGGCGAGTGCACCGTCGGTTCCAGGCTCTCGTGAGCATATCCAAGACATATGCCACTGTACTTTGCCATGTATAAGCCAACATTTATATATTATAAATGGCGCCCACTTGCCAATATAGCCACCGCCAAGCGACACATATTCTTAAGTGTGCCAAAGCTTGCTCTATCAGTGTCGGACATCCTGTTAATGAACTGGTTGCCTGTCCGTCGCCATGCTAACTTTCTAAGTGTGTTTAATTCTACAGCGCCGTGACAGTGCTATGGATGGTCAACTGTTGACTGTTAATGTGGCTACTCAAGTTGCTAAACGTTGCTATGATTCCGCGACCTGTGCAACCTTTCGTAACGTGCCGATGGTTACAATAGTTAATGTTTTCCTTTACCTTGTACATTAAAACCTACTAACCTTAGAGCTTTGAATAAAATTTGTCTCAGGCATCAAATGTTTTGGATCCACCTTACTTATATGAACACTATTTGGTTACTAAACGAAAAGCCTTGATTCGTTATTTCCTCTTAGAATACAATTTAGTCGACAAGCAGAATAGCCTTGAATTTACCTTTCTGCTTTAACGAATTGTTCGAAAAAAAATTATCAGACATAAACTTCCTCCCACTATATTGGTTTGGGCAATTTTGAGTATCATTACAGAATTTTTGAATCGTTTTTGGAGGTAAAAAGGAAATGTTGTCAACCATGGAATCACATGATGTTGGCAGCGCTGCGCACCAGTGACTGGCTGCTGTGAAACCAACCAAGATGGTGGAGGGCTCCTTGCTCATACCCATAATACTTTGAAGTCGTTATTTCCCTTTCTCCCAACTAATGATCACATACATCGTATATAATCATTACATACGCGATATGTTAGGTAAATAAAAATATATAATTCTCTTACTTTATGAATGTTTATGTCATTAAATTAAGTTTACCACATTATTCCTAGGAAACAATGGAATCGATCTGAACATGCTAGGAGTGAATACAGTTCTTACAACGTTCACAAAATATAAAAATTTATAGCTCATTAAGACTGTCGTAATAAATTTCCCTTCTGAAATGTAAGCTCATACTCAATAACAGTTTTAGTTAACTATCAAAAACTTGCAAAAGATATTTAATGATATATATTCCATGTAAGGCTGCCTTTGTTTTTATAAATATGTTTCATTTAAAATATGGCAGTTTTATTACTTCATTCCTATTTGCAACATCTCAAATAAAATTAAACATGCAATAATCTCCTTTATTAGTTATTAAAATAAAATTTAATATCATCCCAATTTTGCACATCAAAAACGTCCGAAATAACGTCAACCCACACATTGGAATGAACATGGTGTAAGCCGGAGAGAAAGTGAGAAAGTAAAGACTAAGGAACTTGGTACTCCTGCTCTTTTGTGTTTTCTCCAGCAAATGAGACGAGTATAGATTGCTTGCTCTTTGTGTCGTTCCTCTGAGGTCACAGTGAGTGCGAGATCCCTAAGAGGTCTCTTCGGGTCGTTTGTGGACGTCATGAGAGTTTTTTTTTTTTTAGAAAATCACCACTAGAGAAGACACAAAAATATTACCAATATAGTTAATTGCTTTTCTTCCTCTAAAAATACCTGCAAGTAATTGAAATAAGACACTAAAATATTTATACTGGCATAACCTACCTCAGAGTGACGTGAAAAAGACCAAGTAAACAATAGTCGTCTTAATTGTCTGAGAGAGCACGTAGAAGGAAGATAACAATGCTCTATAGCCGCTTTTCTCTCACATTCTCTCTGGAATACATAAAGCTCATATTAGAGATTTAATTGGGGTTATTTCCGACAGATTTTACTTAAAAATTAAAAGACTTTCAGTCATATTGAAACTACTTATTTAAACCACAATTAATTAAAATAGTTTTGTAATGAATAGATTTTTTTTATTTTTTTAAATATTAAATAATTTTTTCTTATAGTTAAATACATTACTTTGACATAATACCTACTGATGTCTACTTGAATAGCCAGTTGATCCCTCGGTTTAGTTCGTTTCTGCAGCGAGACTGACGGCAATCCCGCCAAGTTTCTGAATAATTATGATACTCATTACGCTTCAACAAAATCTATTTCAATATCATTCTGCGTCATAACTTCTGCACTTTTAATAACGAGATATTTTGCGTGTGCATTGCATTCTCTCGTACACCGTTTCTCCATTTAGATATTGCCCAAGAACGACAGTACTGAACGTGAAGTTAGACCTTTCTACTTCGATATGAAAGACTTACCCAATTATAAAACCGTTCCTTTTATAATCTCCTTTTTTTTACGGAGCATCAAGGTTTCAAGGCCATGTTACCATACTCCGAATATGTAACAGTGAGAATTGTGCCAAATCTGTGAAAACAGTGAAAATGGGCAAATTATTATCAGTTCCAAAATTACAAATAAATGATTTGGCTGAATTTCTCTGATTTATTTCTGATTCCCTCTGAATGTCAAGAATTCTGCTGCTATAATAACTAGTTCCTAGTTCATTTTCTTGATTCGTCGATGAGGAGTAGCTTATCAACTGACTTTCAGTTATTTTTTATTCACTGATTGATATTACTTATTTGGATATTGTGTGCATAAGTCAAAATTAGAATGAAATATTCTTTCATATAAAGAAGGTAGTTTTTTTAAATTATATTTTATGTTGTGGAATCACGAATTGTTAAGACATTTCTTCAACGGACAGCATATTCAGAACAATATTTAATAACTTATCAGTATACTTATGTATATTTTAACCATTTCTAGTAAAACATGATAAAGTATATTCGATAATAAAATAATTCAATGTTACACATCAACAGAAGAAAAGTGTTTTCATGAACTCGCATTAAAAATTTAGAACAGGCTCATAAAAACAGCTATAATAAAATTATATAATATTGTGGTGGTATCATTTCCATTTTTCCCCTTCTTATAGGGTTCAAGTAGTTAGAAATAGGGGATTCAAACACAGGTTCGAGACACGGCCAAATGGACAATTCAAACCTTGGTAAGAAAACGACAGTATATGAAGTGTTTTTTTCACCTTTTTCCCTCCAAATATTCCTTTTTATTGTCCAAAAAGCGTCAAAATTTCTTTTTTCCCTTAAAATTTCCCACTTTTTCCAAAATAAATTAAAAATTATTTTTTTTAATTTTTCTTTAATGAACTCAAATTGTGGCTCAGTGACTCCTTTTTGGGCAGTGAGGATAGAGTATTCATGAGATGTTTTCTCATTGTCCACCCCCCCCCCCCNTCACGTTCCATTTCGACAGGGCGCCACGGAGACGCAATGGATAGTGCAAATGTTAAACTTAATGCTCATATATTCCCTGGGTGCCGAAGAGACGCAACAAATAGAGCGCACGTTAATCTTCATGATCTCTCTTTCCCGGGTGCGGCGGTGAAGCAACAGGTAGAGCGTATGTTAAGTTTTATGCTCTCGCATTCCCGAGGTGCCACACTGATACAACGAAGAGGACATGTTAAACTCATGCTCTTGCATTCCCAGGGTGCCAAAGTGATGCAACGGATAGAGTACATGTTAACTTTCACGCTCTCCCATACCCTGAGTATCACGGTGATGCAACGAACAGATTACATGTTAAACTTCACTCTCTCGCATTCCCGGGTGCCGCGGTAATGCAACGGATAGAGCGCATGCTTAACTTCATGCTCTCGCATTCCCTGGATGCCGCAGTGATGCAATGGATAGAGTACATTTTAAACTTGATGCCCTGGCATTTCCAGAATGCCGCAGTGTCGCAATGGATAGAGCGCATTTGAAATTTCACTCTGTCGCATTCCCAGCAGTGAAACCTGGGCGGCAATGTTTGGCAGTGATTTCATGGATAGATAACTCGCGTCCCAGCGGCCATGTCACAGCCTTAGGCGACGGGGTGACGTGGTGACGTAGCAGATAGACGATGTGCTTCACAGCGGACATGACATAGCCCCAGTTGACAGGGTACGTCAGTGACATAGTGGATAGACGACTCGCTTCCCAGCAGCCATGACATTGTCCCAAACGACGGGTTTCCCCAGTGATGCAACATATATATGACTTGCTACACAGCAGCCATGTCATAGACCCAGGCGATGGGGTGCCACGATGACATAACAGATAGACGATGCGCTTCCCAGCAGCTATGATATAGGCCCCGGCGACAGGGAACCACAGTAACGCAAATTTTTAAAAATTTATTGGAAAATTATTGTTTTTTGCACTCTCTTGCATGGCAATCCCGGAGAGTCATATCAGAGTCTTCCCAAAATCTATTAACATTTAAATCCTACCTACGTGGTTATATACATTATGTTCTTGCATGACAAGCTGGGCAGGTTAGCTCAGCGTATTCCCATTTAAGATTATCATTTATTACCTTCCTACTGGATGATATACATAACCTGCTTGCATGACAAGCCGGGAGGGTTATCGCAGTGTCGTCCCAAAATAAATTAATCTTTAATACCTCCCTACGAGATTATATACATTATGCTCTTGTATTGCAAGCCCAGAAGATTATCTCAGTGTCTTCCCAAAATCTATTAACATTTAAGTCCATGCTACAAGATGATATACATTACCCTCTTGCACGGCAAGCCAGTAGGGTTATCTCAGAGTATTCCCAAAATAAAATTGAAATTTAAGTCCATCCTACGAGATGATATATATTACGATATTGAATTCCAAGCTGGGAGGCTTACCTTTGAGTCGTCCAAAAGCTATTAACAAAAAAGTCCTTCCTAGGAGATGATATACTTCATGCTCATTTATGCAAAGCCAGGAGGGTTATCTCAGAGTCGTCCCAAAATCAATAATGTTTAAAAACCTTTCTATTAGATTATATACTTCATGCTCTTGCATGCCAATCTGGGAGGGTTATCTCAGACTCTTCCCAAAATCAATTAACATTTAAGTCCTTTCAACGTGATGACATACATCATTCTCTTGCATGCCAAGCTTGAAGGGTTTTCTCAGAATATTCCCAAAATGAATTAACATTTACATCTTTTCTGCATTATTAAATACTTCATGCTCTCTCATTCCAAGCTAGCAGGGTTATCTCAGAGTCTTAATAAATTAATCTATAATTTAAGTCCTTCCTGCTAAATATTCACCACATACTTGAAATACAAACTGGTATGTTTATATCAGTGTCTTCCCAAATTCGATTATCATTTAATGCCTTCCTGCTATAGCATACACGTAATGCTCTTACAGTCGGCCCCTGCCATGAAAACAATGCGGGGGCGAGTCCCCCTACTCGCCGAGAGAAATAGGTTTTTATTTACAGCACAGTGTTAGCAATATAAATTATATATAATTAATGTAATATAATTTTTTCCTTTTGCTACACAAAGCCCGATGTGAGTTTCAGAAAATATGGAAAGTAGTATGATATTAAGTTTTACAACTGCCATGCTGTGGGCGACGCCGACTACTCTCCGAGAAATACGTGTAACACACCATAGCCCACCTACCCCGACATGAGTTTCGGAAATATTTTTTGAAAATATGTAAAGTAGCGTGATTATTAGTTTTTGCTGTACCCTCACAACATCAGTCAGTACGCAGAAATTTAATGTACACACTTGTAATACACACACGTACAGGAGACCCTGTCTGTTGTCAGTCTTGCTCCCACAACACTGACAGGCTAGTATCATTCATCATTGCCCTCCTATCATGAAACGTCTCACATCGTTTATGCATAGCAGGTTCCGATTTGTTTATGATACACACCCTCGACAATTATACCTTAGGAGAGTCATAGTTGCGCCTTCCATTACCCGTGCTCGCTTCAATTTCTTCACATTGATATTCGGAAGCACTTGGCAGAACACAAGTCTCCCGGCTGATGCACACTTCCACACCAGCCAGTCAACCCTCCTGGGCAGTAAACCAAGGGTTAGAGGAATTTAAATACGTCACCGGGCGATGTCGCCTTACACCAAGGCTTTGACATTCTTTAGGATAAGTCAGCCGTTTTCGCTCCGCCCCAGTCGGTGGAAGGTCCTAGGTCGCCCGGAGGGGCAAGGCCCCCCCCCCACTCATAGAGCTCCTGGTCCCTAGCCGCCTCCCCATCCAAAGGCCAGTGGCCTTTTAATCCTGTGTGAGAAACTCGCCAACTGGCAATCCAAGGGGGCACCATGCTACTCCTTACACCCTGCGGTATCCGAAGAGAAACCCCAGGGCTGGACAAACCCCCAGTGTCAAAACCAGAGGCGAACAGCCACAACAGACACACAACACTATTATCATGTCGACACTTTCATGTCATGCCTAGGACAACCCTGGGTAGGCAGGCATCCGGAAGAATGTAAACCTGATGATTAAGACCCCATCCAGGTCCGGTTCATCCTCCGCCGAAGGAGTACACCGTATCCAATAGGGGGCAGTGAATTTCACATCTACCTCCAGTTGGCAATGCCTCCCCCATTTATGCCCAGAGAACAAGACATAGGCCAGTGCTCCAGATGGGTAATTTTACAGATGGGACCACTCGTCCTGCCCATGCATAGACCAGCACCGACAGTGGCCCCATACCTCGGCCCAAACCACCTTAATTTGACCTGTAGCCTCAACCCTATTACTAGGATTAACACCACAACCCACCGTGAGAAGTCCGAGATACTTCTGTGGCGACGGCAATCCTGGCTTCACTCGAAACCCGACTGTCTCAACACAGCGTATATTTAACCCACAGCCAGCACGAAACCATTCCCTCCTGGCCCCTGGGAATAACCCGGAACCACTCAGGTTAGGGCAGCCCGTGCTACTCCTTCCTTTTACTTTGGGGTTTCGAGGCCGAGGCCAAGTCCATTACCACACCAGAGCTCCTTCACTGGCAGAGCTCCAGTTTTGGGCCCCCTCGACTGTTAAGGAGTCGACCAGCCCGCCACCAAGCTAGGCTGTTGTGACTGCTCACAATCTACGCTTCGCAAGGGAGGTGGATACACCTTTCAAGTTGGACCGGGGCCCTCCCGGGGTTGCCCACGTCTGGTGACCCGAATGCCACCCGCTCGTACCACGCGGAGGTATGGGTCCCCTTGGCCGGTGGAGGCTGTATATTCGCGTACTCGGCCCATTCCAATAGCTGAGTAGACTTGGTCTCGGATACTAGGACCGGCAATGGCCCCGACACCTCAAACGAACAGTAAAGCCCACCTCGTGCAACCAGAGGGCGCCCGCAGTGGACCTCGATATGTGTTGAAAACACTGACACCGGACTCAGCTGCTCCGATTTGTTTATGATACACACCCTCGACAATTATAAAATAAGCATTAAAGCACTAGTTGCGCATAATAACCGTCTCGTTTTAGATGCGATAACCATACAAATTCATAGACATCAACACCAACATCGCGAAAGTTCTACGTGCCTGATTAGTTACGAGAGGCTCAGGTAACTTTAAATATTTCATCAATACATGCAAACAAAGATTGACCGAGTAAGTTAGACCAAGGGCGAAAAATAAATATCCATTACTGGATATTCTGCATGTATATATGTTTTCTACTGTTGGGAGTTATTCCAAGATTGTTTCATAAGCATATTAATATATATTTCGTTACCCTTGTCGAAATCACAGCAGTAACCAATGTACTTACGCCTAACGCAAATACTACTACTACTACAAGCAGAGGCAGTGCAGGACTTCATTATTGCACCCCCTTCATAAAGGTAACCGCCGTTGCATCTATATATATATATGTGTGTATGTATATAAATATATATATATTATTATAGGATAGGATGACCCACTCAGTTGCTATTCAGACTTCGAAGAGTGACCAGTACTGTTTTTCTACGATAGAAAATAATCTGGGAAGTTAGTTGTGCTGCTAATGTAAGAATACTTTTTCTAAGAGCTGCCATGCTCGCAGACACGAGACTGGTTGCCAACAAAATACGAAGCATGTTATAATATCATTTGAAAAATGGTAACCATATTTTCGAAGACTCGATAGCTTAAAAAGGCATAGTGCAACATTCAAAGATATCCTTCCAACACAGGTGAATCATTATTTCCTAAGAATACAGCAAAATTTTGATGGAAAGATATACGCAAAAGATAAATTCGAACCATCAACATAATTAAAGGCAACTTACCCTAATATGAAAACAATGGCTGGAACAGTCACATCACCTAGACATCCATGCCACTACTGTTACAGTACATTTGCATATGTCTGCGATGCAAAGACACATATAAAGCATAAATTTAAGCTGAATCCATATCGCACAATCTATCAATGTAATATTTGCCAAGGTATGTTCACTCGTATCTACAGATTAAACATGCATATGAAAAAGGTCAAAGACCTTGTTTCTCTACATGTTAAGCAAAATGTTACAACATTGTGACGATAAGATCCATGCTGTACAAAGTATTGATAAACCTACATCACCAACTTCTGACCTTCAAGTGAACAATGAACACAAACCTTCACCAATGTGTAGGAAACATTGTCGTTATCGCGGTACAATCTTTAGTAAAAGTTGCAGCTCACGTCAACATGAGAGACATAAAACGGCGAGTAGAGTGGAGGAGAGACGTTAGCTAGCTGAATATATGTTTACAGAACGCATAAAAAAAGCTTAAATCCCACTGGCGAAATATGAAGATGTGAACGTATATATAAATTTATGAAAACTATGGAATCGCCTTAGTTGATATTCGAAATTTGAAGAGTGAAAATCATCTCGAGCGAAGATGGAAATTAAGTGAGAAGTCATTTACTGGCAACTGTAATGCTCGTCGTCATGAAATTGCTGATTCTATGAACATGAAGCAATTTTTTGTATTGTGGAAATAAAATATTGTATTTTAGATAATAATTATATTGTTGTTATACTAAACATAAATATGGTTGTTGGAACTAAAGATTTTCGGCTCCGCCTAAATAAAAATGATTCTGTTAATTCTTAAAAAAATTATTCCCGACCGACATTCGAACTAATGCCAGCTGTAGCCGAGCTCTAGGCATTCGCAACCTTAACTAGTGTGACTGCTGACAGAGTTAGATTATTTTTAAATACATACATTTGAAAAACTGGGCAAAGTGCACAAATAAGTGATTCACGTTTTTTAAACGTTAATTTTTAGTTTTCGGGGGAACTATTTTCCTATTAGGATATCTTTACCATTATAAGGCCACTATAAATGCCCAAGTACTCAAAATAATGCATAACATATCCATAATTTTGATATGGTGATCTTCATAAATTGAGAGAAAAAAGTAATGTAGTAGCACCTTTGGTGATTCGATGACTGTCAAAGTACCAGTTTATGTTAAATTATAGCACACAACTTCGTTTGTACAGCAAACAAAATTAAAATGATTTTATAGCCACCATGCTGAAAATAAATATGTAATACTCAAAAAAACATAATTTAATATAGCCTACTACAGTACAATATTATATCTTTATATTATATCTTTTGTTCATTAACCAATTTGCACACCTGAGTGACCCAAAACCCTTGTGTTAAGTCAAATAAAATTAGACAGTTTAAAAAATGTTAAATTTAATGTTCTCAATTTATTTGTTTAAGTAATCATTTTATCGACTGCGTTCAAAAATAAAACTAAATAATTGTTTGTTATTATTGTGAGGTAGTATAGTAACTATGTAGGATAATGCATTTGGTGATGCTTTATAATGGTTTTAACATCCTTCTAAATCAAGTTGAAACTAAAACTAAGATGTAACGCTGTAAAACTTTGAAAATTTGTTTGCATATGTTGTATAGTATTTCAGACGTGTATATTTAAAAACGTTCGAATTAAATTATTAGGCACTTTCTCTGTAGTGACTTGGGTGTACTTATCAGGTGAAAATTATCCATGTTCGAATGTCATCCAGGTTTCCAGTTTTTTTATATTATCAACTTTTTTTTTATTTAGGCATTTACAAACATATCTTTAGTTGCACCAACAAAAAATAATTAATTTTGACCAATTAATAAGAACAGCAAAATAATTTCCTTTAACAAAAAATTTTTTTTTTGCACTTATATTAATTGGTATTTTGGTGGCTGAAAGAAGCCTTTGTGTCAGAGTAGCACCAGGATGAAGCACAATGCATAGCAAAATCAGTGACGCGAATAATGTTTTTGTTTATACTGTTGTATTCGTATTAGCCACATTATTTTCATCTTATGTAAATTGAAACTGAGATTTGGATAATTAATGTTCAGCATCAAAAGGAATAACGGCAAAGATATATCACTCCATTATTTTAGATAGTATGTGGTTTAATAATTATTTTCTTTAAAACTAAATATTAACATTGCAGTATAATGAGAGAAAAAAAATCTAGAAAATGGATAATATTTAACGAAATATTCTATTAATCTGCTTCATAAAAATTAACAAAACATGAAAACACAAAAAAAGCAGTTAGTTTCACAACTTAATATTCGTGAAAATGAAGTTGCTTCACTAACAGAGTGTTTACTGCAATTTCCTACTACGAACAACACTGTGGTCAAAAACTGTACATTAAAAAAATATTTCATCTTAGTATACAAGATGTAAAACGTGATTTATATCACAATATAATGTAATTAAATAATTATTACAATAGCATAAGTGATGTTAACTAGACAATAAATCTCTATTCTAGTTAGAGCAAACTATCATTTACGCATTCATGTGTGTAAGTATGCATATATATTTATGCATTCAAATATGCCTTTTTGTGCATATATATGTACATTAATTTTCCTACGTATTTACGGCCTTAAGAACACATAATTAATTAATATTGTTTGCTTTATTTAATCTTGAAACATTTGTATTTTAATAAATAGCATAACTTATATTTAAATACTTGCTAATACAAGTTTTTTTCGGATTTTGTTTCTACCAATTTTTAAAAAAAATAATATTTTTATGTCCGAAAAATTTGTTAATTTGGTGCAAGTATGGTTTATAACTATACACAAACACAGCACGTCATCATTTCAACTTATGTATTTAAATATTGTGTCATATATCATGGAGGCAATGTTGAATTTTTGGTTAGATTGGGATACAAATTACTTCCCTTTATTCCTAGGACTAGACAGACACTTGTGATTGTTAAATCTTTGAAACGGCTGCCATTTGGTAATAAAGAAAAGCTTGCTTAAACAAAAACAAGTTCACATTGTAAAAATAATAGTTAATATACATATAAAATATGTGGTTCTTTTGATTTTATTGTGTATGTAATTTGTAAAAAACTACCGTTTGTATAATGTACCTAGTACTCCAGAAATAACTTCACGTATTAGTGAAAATATATAAATGTTCGGTTTATGAAAACATTGTGGGTGTTAATGAAATTTTGAATCGCATATAAAAATACACTCACTTGCTTTAGTAAAACCCACTATTTTAACTAATTTTATGTTTACATGTTCTTTGTGTAAACATTTAACGTAAGTGCTGTGTATATATATATACGCGTATATTTTTTTGTGAAATATTACAGTAATAAATAATGTGTGAAATACATTGTATTCTGGATTATTGAGTCTGTGAGCTATTGGCACTAATATTACTATTTTACATATATAACTCATATCACATTTTATACACAATGAAATATATAGCATAAAATATTACAATTAGTAGAAAAACTTATATTCGAGAGTGTGCTTTCTTTTATATCATACAAAATATTTATATTTATTAATATATACATATACGTGTATACACTGAGGCGACAAAAGTCATGGGATACCTCCTAATATCCTGTCGGACCTCCTTCTGCGCGGCGAAGTGCAGCAACTCGACGTGGCATGGACTCAACAAGTCGTCGAAGGACCCCGCAGGAATATTGAGCCATCCTGTCTCTATAGACGTCCATAATTGAGAAAGTGTTTCCGAAGCAGGAGTTTGTGCACGAACTGACTTCTCAGTTATGTCCCATGAATGTTCGATGGGATTCAGGTCGCGCGATCTTGGTGCTCAAATAATTGGTTGGAATTTTACACTATGTTATTCAAACCAATCGCGAACAGTTGTGGCCCAGTGACATGGCGCATTATCAGCCATAAAAATTCCATCGTTGTTTGGGTACATGAAGTCCCTGAACGGCTGCAAGTGGTGTCAAAGTAGTTGAACATAAACTTTTCCAGTCAATGATCGGTTCAGTTGGACCAGAGGACCCAGCCCATTCCATGTAAAAACAGCCCACACCATTGTGGAGCCACTATAAGCTTGCACAGTTCCTTGTTGACAACTTGGGTTCATGGATTCATGGAGTCTACGCCACACCCGAACCCTACCATCAGCTCTTACCAACTGAAATCGGGACTCATCTGACCAAACCACAGTTTTCCAGTCTTCTAGGTTCCAAGCGATATAGTCAGCTGCCCAGGAGAGGCGCTGTAGGCGATGCCATGCTGTTAGTAAAGGCACTCGAGTCGGTGTTCTGCTGGCACAGCCCAGTACAGAGATAGTTCGCCGCACTGTCATACCGGTCACGTCCGTCGAACGTCGCACAATGATTCCTTCGGTTTATTTCCTTCAGTGTTGCTTGTCTGTTATCACTGACCATTCTGCGAACACGTCGTTGGTCTCGGTCATTAAGTGCAGGCGGTCGGCCACTGCGTTGTCCATGGTGGGAGGTTATGCCTGAAATTAGGTATTCTCGGCACACACTTAACACTGTGGATCTCGGGATGTTGAATTCTCTAACCATTTCCGAAATTGAATGTCCCATGCGTCTAGCTCCAACTACCATTCCGCGTTCAAAGTCTGTTAATTTCCACCGTGCGGCCATAATCACTTTAGAAACCTTTTCACATGAATCACTTGACTACAAATTAAAGCCCAACCAATGCATTCCCATTTCAACATTTTGTACGCTATACTACTGCCATCTGTATATTTGCATATTGCTATCCCATGAATTTTGTCACCTCAGCGTATATGTCCCTAAATATCCTATTTAAACTCAACTTATAATTCAGCCAGCTTTCTATTTTAAGAAGAATAAATATCACTTATTACAAACATTTTTAATATTTCAATATCCTATAAATTCAATGAAAATTCATGCCTTGGCATTATTCAAGTTGATCCCTATCGCTTTAGCATCCAAGTATAACTACAATAAGCGTTTATATAATTATATCTTATTTGTATTCTTCGCTCTTAAGACCTTGCTTTTAAGAGCTCTTAAAATCTCTTCACTCAGTTATTTGACATCTGGCAGTTTAATAGTTTAAATTTCTTAAGAATTACGTCTTGAATCACAAAACCAATTTCAATCAATCTTGGCTTATTAAAGCTCTAATCCATTATTCCACATCAAATATAGATTGTTTTTTACAATATTAAATTGTATCATTTTAGAATATATATAAATAAAGTCTCTCATGTAATTTTGTCAAATTCTAAGTGAATTAACCAATAAAAAATTAAATACAGTAAAAAATTTAACTTTATGGGAAGGGGTAATTTAAATTTGAGTGATAAAAATACATACATTAAAATTACTTCCTATTATGACAATTATCATGCAATCAATAAAAATTTTAAACTTAAATTTAAAAAACTGATCTTGAAATTTATATCAAATCAGTTCTTTATCACCTAGCCAACCATAATCGGAATCGATGTGTTGATTATTTTAAATTACAATATTTTTGTTCAGTTCTATTTGTAGCAACGCAATTTTTCACTAGAAAATAAAGTTCAGAGTTTTGGGAGTAAATCTCCATATAAATATAGTTTTCTCTTTTCTGTGAATGTAGCAGAAAAAATATATTTCCCTTACATACAGAAAATTATATTTATTTCAATAAAACAATACATATATTTGTTGGCGCTTATGCACTTGCTTAACAATCGTATAATGATGTTTATATTCAATGGCCTGTATCTTGCTCTGTAATGCCCTCGTCTATGTTGGACTTTTCTCTAAGGAAGCTCACTCACAATCACACAATGCCAGGAAGGTTGGTGCAAGCGGCTGAGCTGTAAGTAAAGCCATGGTGTGTCTTCTATTATGAAATGGAGCGAAGTACTTACACCGCTCTTGTGTTCACTTTATATTAATAGAAGATACATAACATCACACAAGTCAGTTATGAGCGGAAAACTAGTGGGTTTCAGGCAGCAAAGATCCCGGAAATCTGCAAAAAGAAGATAAGAAGTATAAATAGCGAATAATAAGCCATTTGTATTCAATGATTTGCTATGACATGTGATTTCCTTAATACGTTTTCGAATGAGTGGTGTATATCACTTTACTCAACGTATTTCGAGTACATACACCAAAACATTAGTCCCAGCTCAGTGGCTTACACCAGCCTTAGGATATGTGTTCCTATCGTCAGTGAGCTTCCGTAGGGACTGTTTGATTCTGAGAGTTTATATTTCGATATATACTATATGTAAACAGTAAATGTAAATTCAAGATATTATACAATACTTACTATACAATTAATATATTAAAGAAGTTTTATAATTTCTATAATACATAATTTATATATACAATACATAGAAATGTAGATAAAGATACAGTAGCAGGTGTATAAACGCACAGCGATAATAACAACGCCACAGATGAGCTCCTGTCAGGTATGTTGACAGCTGTCGCTGTCTATGCCTGTTGTCACCTGCACGAATGCAATTGTTAACTGTTTAGATCAGGCAGGGGTTATGGTGTGAAGGCACCGTCTATGCTCTAGCCGAGGATGCTATAGCTGTCATCTGCTCATAATAACAGGACTGTGTAACTACAATATTTAGTTTACAAGTGCTTTTCCATTAGTGCATTGTGCACAAGACAGCTTTTCAGGATGTAGCGAAATAATTATATTATTTAATATAATTAAATTTATATTTCTCTCTTGGGAATGAATTTCATGCTATTTTAGTGAGTGTTAAATTAAAGTTATGCTGTAAAAGCAATTTGATAAACCTTTGATAACCTGCACATTTGTGGGTAAAACACTGGCACAATCACACACTTCCACAAGACAATGGGTAGTTCTGATTCTTAAGACCGTATACCTTCGTCTTCTATCTGTATAACATTGACACACTACTGGAATTAAATTGTGCATATTTTGTAAGATTTGTGTGTAGTTAATTCATAAGTAGTTTTATAAGTAATGTATATCTTATTACTAAGTCACAAAAAAGTTTATATTCTTTGTAGTATACATGTGAACATGCCAAATAATAATTACTTATATGTAATGGGACGCTGTCAAAACGAATGACTGAGTTTGTGCTTCATCCCAAAATAAAATATTTGATAAAAAAAAAATTATGAGAATTTTAATATAAAAAATATAAATAGATTAATGTTAAATAATACTGGTGATCCTTATTAAGTACGTAGAGGTTTCGAATTAATATCCCTCTGTCTTTAACAAAAATTACGTAATAATATTTTTGCTATTTGGTTTTCTTTGATCCACAAAGAGAATACAATGATTCTGAGATGAATACGGCCAGACTTACAAATGTACCAACCAATAAGATACAGAAGTAGTATTCCAGATGTTCCCATTCTAGTGGCTTCACCCTATCATTTACAATCAGTTTCTTACTTGCAGATTCAAAACTAGAAATAAGGCCAGTATAAAACTTATCAAGGAAACCCAATTCCGACATACATGAAGTCGAGTAACTTCATTCTTTTAAGAATGGAAAGTTTTCTCGTGTTGGAATGCCCACCAAGATGCACATTAAATATTCCTTCATGATACGGACAAGTGGACGGTTACCCCTAAGATTATCTTTACGCGTTGAATAGTAAAGTGCAAAGGAAAATTCTGTAACTGCGGTGAAGTTCCTGTGGTTCCTGACCATATTCAGACCATCCATATGTGTATCTGCAGGTACCGCTCTGTCCAAAAACTCCGATTCAAATGTATCATCTCCAACCACTGCTTCAATCAGTGGCTCTGTATTGAATGCAATATCTTCATTTTGAGAGCTAGAAAATGCAATACTCATATCCCTCGAAAACCGATCATTCATGGTGTCAATTTCTTTAAAGTACTGGGGTACCATCATATAGCTGTGAAATGACCTGGTGTAGGCATTGCTAAATATTATATTAAATATTATAAGTGACAATAGAAATAGGCGTAGAGCATTGGTCCTTGGAGAGTGAAATATGGTTCCTGCTTGAAATGTGCGATATAACTCCAGGCTGCGTAGTTGCGGAACTTGTGGGTTGTTTATTAATAGGCAAACGATCATCACAAAGAAAATAAATTATAAATACGCTACCCAAGTCGCCAAAGAGAAAGGTAGAACGGCGTTCATCCAGCGAGGAAGTTTTTCTGCGACAGGCACGACAAATACCAAGTGACTTACCATGAATGGGTATGAAGATTTCCTTAAGTCCTCTTTGTCGACTAGCAAATTTGGATAACAAAATGCATCATATTTATCTCCGAATGATTCTGAAACCGACCATTCGCTTAAATCTATTGAATTTTCACTAAGAGACGTAATAATGGAAAAATTATATTTCCTTGCACTCATTTTAAATCCTTCATAAACCCCGCCGCCATATATGACTTCCCTAGTATTTGAAGTTTGTTTGTGTACATATGGAGGAAAGTCAGGAATTTGAACTGCTATTGGAAAACCATTTGCATCATATACTGTATCATTAAGCATACATTTATATGAATGTGCTTTGTTCAAATATCTCCTTACAAATAAACCACCTTGCATAAATGGATTGAAACTCAACACTTGCACATTTTCAGAGATTAAATTAATGTCATTATCATATTGTTTATAAGGGAATATAAAGAGGCTGTGCAGTACTTCCAGTTTTGTCCAATACTTCCTCAGTATCTCTTCCATCCTCACAGTTGAATCCTGCACAGCTGTAGTTGTTACAAGTAAGGAGTTAGCTTTGCAGTCCCACAGTAATGACTGAGAAATTTTAGCTGCGGATTCGAAGAAAAATCCGTCTTCAGTGTTGTCTGATATTATAACGAATGTCTTGCTTCCACCAGAACTAAGATTAAACGGACCCAAATTACTGGACGTTGTATTGCTTAAGGTGTAAATGGGTTTGAAAGTATGTTCCTGAATGCTTTTTATAATCTTATTTGCGATGGTTGATGACGTGCTCTTTGTTATAATAACAAAATACCTGACGTCACGCTCACACACATCTGTACCCACTGTTCCTGCAGCTGAGACAATATCCGTGTTGACCTGCTCTAAATTCCTCTTTAATTCTAATTTTTCAATATAGGCAGCTGAACCTAAAATCATCATGTATAGGAGAAGAGTTGCAGTTTTCTTCGTTGATGTCATCGTAGTGTTTACCGTAGTGACGAATCTGCAAAAGGAAAGAAATTAATGTCAAAATAATAATATTTTCATAAACAATATACCATATACTTAATAGAATCTTTGAATTTAATCTGTTCTGTAAAATGTTTAATAATTATCAGGACAGTAATTATATTATCTACACACCAAGACAAAATTTGTTTCCACTGGCTGTATAATTTCACGATAAAAATATATTATGTAGAAAAGTCAGCTTTTAAACTTTTTTTTTCCGCTTCATTTTAAAATTATCTATATTGTGATATTTGGTCTTCCATTATTTATTGCTCTCACCTTCCCGTACATGCTGATGTACCACATATTACAGTTCTGTGCATAATTTTAACTCATAATTATTATTCAGAAATATATTTTATTTTCTAATCCCCCCTTTCTCATTGCAATCTCAACGAAAGTGAGAAAAAAAAAGTAATATCCATTTCGATAATTTCTGTGGCTACATTTAAAGCTCTAAATGGTAATAAGCTTACCATACCTGGAAAACCAAAAAATTGTGAAGTTGTAATAATTTAATTATAAATTCTTTGTACGTAACAGTTTAGCAGATAATAAGATTATAAAAACAGGGATTGGATTTGCAAACAGCAAAACCAATCAAGTGAAGGCCCTATATTTATATATATATATATATATAAACATTTGTATATACAAATTTATATGTTTTATCCAGGGTCAAATAATTCTCCGCACAGTGCTGATTTCCTTGGGCATTGGATAGATAAAATCACTTACTTATACCTTGAATAGTATTGTTTATTTTCACCCTTCTTTCCTTGAAAGGCAGACATTTGATATTGAGTAAATGTCTTTCCCTCACTTAAAACGAACTAAAAATCGAACAGACTCTTCTTTTGGAATGGCCATCACGACGCAACCGTTTCTATAACACATTTTATTCACTTTCAAAAGTTAGGATTTACAATCTACTTAGTAAACGAATGTAGGTATATAAATACTTGATGAATGAAATCGCGTATCTTAGAGTGCCTGGAAGACGTCTGGGCATGCCAGTTTCCTAACACTTGCTGGTCTGTAAGCTTTACTGACAGGTCTGTAGCGAAGAGAGAACACTACATCCTGGCAGCATGGTACCGTCCCACAAACATCCATTACTCAGTACCCATAACAGCAGAGAGGACGCGACACTTGATGTTTGTGAGACAGCTGATAGCATTACCTATACTGCGCATCTTTTTCCTTTCTATGATCTTCATCCCGCTTTTACAAACTGAAACTTGTCCAGACGTCTGCCACGCACAGTACGTTTGCGACAAAGTAATCTAATTTAATTTTTACACATTATTGTAATTATTAACCTCAGTTATCAATCACTATATTGTAATTATGCTCTTAAATTGTACGAACCCTTAGTAGCACTATATCAGAACTAAAAACACGTTTATTTTGCGTACTTTTACATATTATTTATTATAACTAATTTTCCATCATTGCGGTGCTTAAATATTTTTACACATTTGGCTTTAACAACACACATTTTATGCATTTCTGCGAGCAATTGTGGTGGTGATGATGTGTTTTGTCAACTACGGTTTTTCAATACATTTAGTTACATTAATATATTGATAACAATATTACAGACTGTGCGAATTAACGTCGCTTGCTCTTATTATTCAGGAATGTACCATTTTTACATGATGAACTATTATCACGTTGTTCCTTACAGAAATTATCTCTTCTTTCGGAATTACCCTTGAATTTTCTTACCCTAATAAAAAACCTAATCTCGCGTTATGCTTAGATCTTGGCCACTACACTGGAAATCATTCATTGTTTGGTGAAATGCGGTTTTCAATTGATCAACAAATAAAACTAGATTGGTAATGCCTTTTTACCCTTATTTGTATTCCGATAGGTATATTTACGAGATTTCCCTCCTGGATGAGAGTGTTTCTGAGAATCATTGTGTGAGTTTGTAACTATCACTGAGAATATCTCATACATTGTACCGTAGTGTGTGGTATTGTTGTTAATGAAATGTTTGCATTCAAAAATATGCTATACTTAATCAAAGCTCGAGAACGATTCAGCATATCATTTTGAGATTAAATCAATAAACATCAACCATACTCAAATTTCCAGAAATTACCTCTTTGTATGGTATATAAACAATCAAATACAGTGGCCACTAAAAATGTCATTACAATTTATAATTCCCAGAACAAAATATAATATACTTTGGACTCATACGTAGAATTATAATATTCTTCTGCTACCATAATTCCAGTCACTATTAAGCCACTAAAGTATAGTAAATAATTGATTAATAGTTTGAAAGCATTACTGTTCAATTGGAAAACCACGTACAATTTCCCTCGAAATTGATTCTAGTAATATATTTATAATTAGATTTTCAATGGGTATTTTTTTTGTCTAGATGTAAACAAATATCTAATGAATGAGAAGATTAAATTAGAGATTTAAAACAAATATTTTAATCAAACAAATTGAATGTGTTGATAAAAATACATTTGGGCCTTTCATCCAATACGCAATTTATAATTGTGTATAAACAGTATTCAACTCGTGAAATGCTTATGACCCTGAAAGCCACGAAAACCCTGGAGTTCACCACGTACGATCTATTAAAATTTTACTTCCAATACGAAATGACATTTTATTTTACTTGGCAAATAATTCAGGTTTAAAAGAAATAAATTACAGATAAATGTTTCAATCATATTTTACAACACAAACATTATGAAAAATGAGTTCAAGCTATTATGAGATATTTATATAGTGATGTAGTAATATGGTCCAGATGGTAACAATAATAACCAAAGATGCTCCGTGAAGGTTGCATTTCACTTATAATTCTCCAGACAAAGTCGTGCAGCTGGAGATAAAACCTTGCCCGGACGGTTAATAAAGTGTAGTGGGGCATGTAGTTCTCAATCGAAATAAATACCTAAAAACTTGAATAGTTGAAAACATGATTTAAAAATCGAAAAATACTTCGCATGAAAATTTGTTTACAATTACGACCCTCCATCTTGGAGGGAAGGGATAAATATGAATATGATGATAAAATGTAAATTGACGCGTCCCGCATCCCGAATGATATTTTTTCGTTAGAAGGCACACTCTGTCGAAACTCGCAGGCTGGCTACCGCAATAAATATTAAGGGTTTGGCGAGCAGCTAGAAGAATGGCGCCAGGATTCCAAGGTGGAATGAACACGTGGTGTAGGGGCCATATGCGGTGGAAGACAGACGCAGCTGCGTCTCGCAACTACAAGGGGACGCTAAGCTCACACCAGCAGCTGCGTCTCTCCCGAGCCGGCTACCGCAATAAATGATGAGAGCTTGTGGCGAGCGTGCGATATTAATAGTGACGCGATATCCGGAGGCAGATGAAACACTGTGCCGGCCAAGCGGGCCACCAAGTGTTCGAGCACGTGCAGAGCGGAGCAGTAAACTTCGATGCCAGAATCGAGGGACGAAGCCGGGCCCACGTGCGTGTAGCCGGAGCGCCGAACACGTTTTTATGACCCAGAGGACGCGGCGGTCAGCCTGGCCACGTGCAGAGATGATGCGAGTTTAATATGGCGAACGAGCTTACAAAAACACGAGGAAAAGGAAGGAACGGGGCAGTCGGCCGATTTCAAGCGAGGAGTGTGGGGTGGCGCTGGGAGAAACGAGTCTTAGAGAAGGCATCGAGACGTCAACACCGGTCGGCGAGGAACGGTCGCAGCCCAGGCGTCGCAGCCCGCTCACCAAGTGACGGAGTGGTCCCGAGGTCGCCGACGAGAAGATGGACCATCGCCTCAAGACAGCTTAGTAGAGACATACAGGAAGTGTGACGAACCTTGCCGCCCACGGCACAAAACGCCGAGTTAAGCCCTACATAGCCTACGTAGCGAGGGGGTTGGAGAGTTGTCTCGTGTGTTCATGTAGAAGTTAACCTGTTAAGCGAAAATAAAACTGACCTATGTTAACTCGCAAAGAAGGTGAATTTATTTGGTAAATTGGACCTAGGGATAGTAGCGTCAACATATTCCTACGCCCTAACATTGAGGGCCAGCATCAATTGCTGACGCCTTACGGAGAGAGCATAATCAATACCTACTTATACGCCATAGCGCTGGTATCCTTAATGTAACTGAAATTATATATAAACTAATGCAGGGTTACCATCCGCCTGCAGCAGCCTCCCCAACGATGTAAGCACACATCAAGTACGTCATCTAGCGACCGCATCTGTGCAGAGATTCAGATATAAATAGAATATCGCCAGCGAAATGATACAAAATTGATTGCTGCACGTAGACACAAAGGTGGAAAAATTAGTTCAGAAAAAATTCCTAGGGTGTACTGGAGTTACCAAACGGTCCATAACTGCACACAACTGTTCTACAGCAATAAATTACATTCATAGAACCTCTAGCAAGTAGCGCAGATAAGGTACAGCATGAAGCTTTGCAATCCTTAGAAATGCAAAAAGGTTTACTAACATCCGGTTTCAAACCGAAGTGTCTGCAGCAATCCACTGACTTTCTGCCCGACTTGGCAGCGATGTTAACTCTATACTAACTTCCAGTACATAAATACATTACCAATAATATTTCTGAAGCAATACAACTACCCTACAATTTGAATAAATAGACTTTGGACAAAACGTTTGTAACGTAATAAAACAATTAGTGAAGGGAAAAATTCTAAATATATGAAATTAAGTAAAAAAAAAAAAATTATGTGTTACAAAATTTTAGGAACTTTCAAAGGCACAGACTCTCACCATGAAAGCGGATGCTCTGGGGTTTTGAACATAACACAGCAGTAAGGTAGTCATCAAACAATTAAACCATTTTTTTTAATGAGTTGAACAGAATATGCAAACAAAGAACATGAAAATAATTCATTGGCCACACAAAATAACCTACATAAACAATTTAGGAAGGGTAGGGAAATAATTTTGTGTTTTGAAGCAAATTATGGTTTAGGCATTTAGTTAAGGCTCTGATATGTGGAGATGAGCCCTGTGAGGGAAACTCCGAAGATTTGACTGGAATAATACCATAACCTGGGACTTCTGCACAGTCTAGTGGCAAAACCACAGTCTATTTAGTAAATATGACTCAGAGGAAACACTGGGTCTTTTGATGCCCTTGGGTTCTTGACTCTGGAAGATATGACTTTCTTCTTAATGAGTGTTAAATTACATACAACTTAAAACTATAGTCTGTTCGAAAAAGGTATAATCTCCGGCTCGAAATCAGCATTATCAGCAAAGTAGATATCGATAAAGTCTAGTTTCTCTATAGTATTATATGTCTCCCATTAAAATTCAAGTCAGCTACGAGAAACTTTGCCTCATGCTACCGCAAAAAAAAAAATTGTGACGGCACATATCTCAACCAAACTCGAAGAGAATGGAAACAAACTGTGGTAGCACTCAAATATAAATATGAAAATGAAAGTAATACACTAAGAGAATTAGCAAAATTCACTTCACTAAATGAAATATTCTTTAAGAATAAAGAGTACCGTGATCTTCCCAATGACACTTAGTTTAATACTGCCTGAGAGGGAAAATCATAACGAGGTCATCCAAGATAGAGTTTATAGAAGCTTCTGGAACACCACAGCGTTAGCTATATTGGTCACCATCAACAGCAAAGCCAAGTAATCGAATTGTAACCCATTTAAGGGCTTAAAAGAAAACACATCCGGAACTCAAGATGAACTGGCTTGAAATAACTCCGAATATCTCTTCCTACCAACTAGAACAAAAAGAAAACTAAGCTATATGACCAAACCAAATTGCAAAGATTTACGCGAATATTAATACTAGTGAGTGTACCTGAATTAAAAAACACAAAATAGAAAGTGTACAAGAGTGTATCTACATTCAGACTAATTCTACGAAAATCAAATAAAAGCTAACAAAAAATAAATCGATGACATGATCTGAAGTAGTTTAGACCCATAAAAAAAACACTTCACAAAAATTACTTAAACTATACGCACTTTTAAAAGTAGAAATATCAAATAAGTTTTCAATCACAATGCGAACAAATCACCTGTGGAAAAGGCAAAACGACAGAAATTTTTTCCACACTAAAATAAACAAAAATGCGAGACCAATTCCCGAAAACCGAACCGGAGAGTTATCACAATAACAGCAAAAATTTTAAATTATTAATATGCTTAATATATTAACTATGAATCGTAGTAAGTAACCATGAAAAGAAGCGTAGTTGGAATCAAAATACTTTTCAGTACATTATTAAAGAATGAAATATGAAATGTTCAAATGTAAACAAACTGCTGAAGTATGTATTAGACTTAAGACTTGTGTATAAACGCTAGTAATGATACAAACCTCATGGAATCAAAATGAGACTTGAGAATGCAAGTTTAGTCTATAACAACAATAATCCAAATAGTCGCAAAACTTTGCGAGTATAACAATTTTTTAACATTCACTGTACAAATCTCGCGAAGGAAACGCATTTTCAAACTCAATATTAACCAAATGATTCATTGTTTGAAAACGAAAATCAAACTGTCAAGAAGACAAAACCGCAAGCCATCAGAAAATGTTATTTCCAAAAAAGTTTTCACCCGTAAAATTATTTAAAAACTCAGCAAAATCATTTTAATTATTGCGCAAATGTAATTTAATATCTAACAAAGATTTGTAAAACCATCGGGGGTTATGAAAAACCATGAACGCAAAAGTTAAAAAAAAAAACTGAAACAAGTGCAAAACACATTCGTGCAATTGGCAGTACTGGTCCGACAACATGGAGTCCGCAATGATGGAACAGTATCGCTCGGATTTAGAGCACTAAAGTAAACAACACATGCCTGCAACTAACGGTAAATGTAATTACGTTTAGACAACACGAACTGTGAAGATAATTATGCCCAATTAATAAAATAACTTTGATAATGCAAATAAACTAGTGCAAGATTAAAAAACGAGTTGTAAAAACACAAATTAACACTAAGTAAATAAACATGGTAAGCAGCCTTAGTTTTCTTGCGAAACATTTACAAAATGCTTAAGACAATATCAAGTGAATTTGAATTATGAACAGACATATCCCATAGACAGTGAAAATAAAGAAAATTTATGTGAAACTGTTAAAGCCAGCACGATGTGGTGAACAGAAACACACAGACCACTACGAATGAAAAAATTTAAACTCAATTTTAACAGTTGAAAATTACAGTGCCTTTTTAAGATTCCATCCAAGAAATACGCTACGTTAAATGAACAAATGAAGCAATCACCAAAATTATAGTGATTTATCAATGTACGACAGATATAAACACTAACTGCAGCTGGCAGGTGGCGCTGACGACCGCTGTCTTCAAGTTCTACACACACAATAAAATTATCACGCATAACAGAGAAAAACATAATTAAAGTGCCAAGCAAACATGCAGATGTCAAAACGATTATCAAACATACTTTAAGGTACACTTATTATTATATCGTCGGGACCACGTAATCAATTCATTATGAACACAAACAACTTTGTTAAACTGCTAATAATCGTGGAACAAAGTAACAACGAAACCTTAGCTCTGCAACCACTAGCTTTCCGTAGAGAGTTACACGGTTGTTAGTAAAATGTTTGCTTTCAAAAATATGCATCAGTTGATTATGGCTTGACAACGATTCATCATATTATTTCCCGTTTAAATCAATTAAATTCTCATCAACCATGCTCAAAGTTGCCTAGTATCTGTATATTGTATATTAATAGTAAATAGAGTAACCATTAAAAATGTTATTCAATTTATAATTACTAGAACAACACATTATAATCTGGACACTTGTGCAATATTATAGATTCTCCTTATCGCATAATTCCAGATTCTAAAAAGCCACTATAGTATAATAAGATATTGATTAACTGTTTGGAAGCATTACTTGGAAAATAGCACATGTACATTTTCCCTAGAAACAGATTCTAGTAATATTTTACTAATTATATGTTCAATGAGTTATTAATTGTCCAGTGGTAGATATTAAGATAATGACTGAATATAGTATAAATTTACATATAAAAAAAAAATCTTTTAATTAAACAAATGAAATGTGCAGCTAAAAAATTGGCTCTTTGATGTAATACTGAGTGAATAATTGTGGTAAAATCTGAATTGAACTCGTGAAACGCTTATGTTACTGAATGACTTGAAAACCATGGAGTGCGCCCCGTACCATCTATTTAAATTCAATCTGCAATACAAATGGTTATTTATTTTACTTGGTAAATGATTCACATTTTAAACAAATTCATAAATGTCTGAGAGATATTTCAATCATACTGTAGTGGCATGGAAATGAGGTCCAGATGATAGCAGTATTAACCAAAGATATACCATGAAGCTGGCAGTTAGTTAATACTTCTCCAGGCGAAGTCGTGCAGACGGAGATAAAACCTGCTCCGGACGGTAAATAAAGAGAAGACTGGCAAGCAGTTCTCAAGCGAAATCACTACTGGTGAACACGAATAGTAAAAAATTTAATTAAACATCTAATAATATTTTGTGTGAAATTTTGTCAAGAACTTAGACCCATCATCTCGGTGGGAAGGTATTAAAATACGTAGGATGACAAAATCACGTAAAAGTCATCGCAGATTATAATGGACTGTCAAAGATCATCGATGTGCGCAATGTTCCAAACAATAACGCCAACACTGCAACCCTGCACCATGACAGAAAAATGGGCCAGTGACAGAATATCCTTCCTCACACTACTGTCCATACACCGGAATGCATCGTAGAGTCGTTCCACTTGGGACATGGATCATTGATTCGCTCTCAGCAACCCGAGTCTAGAGATGCTTCCCTCCATACAACCAGACGTCGGCGAGTGCACCGTTGGTACCAGGCTATCGTGAGAATTCCCAAGACAGATGTCACTGTCAATTCTGATTGATCTGCCTACATTTTGATATTCGAACTGGCGGCCAGCAGCCAATATTGTCACTGCATGGCGACATATCTTCTTAGGGGTGGTTGCCTGTCCGGCCATTAGCGGGCCAGATTTCATCTCACCAGAAGTAGCCATGCTAACTGGTTAAGTGTGTTATTAATAATACAGCGCCGTGACAGTGCGAAGGATGGCCAACGGTTGACAGTTAGTGCGGCAGCTCAAGATGTTAAACGTCGCTATGATCCTGTGACTTGTGCAGCCTTTCGCAATGTGCCGATAGTTACAATCGTTAATGTTTTTTCTTATCCGTGCACATGATAACCTAATAACCCCTGTGTGATATATATGTATTTTATAAATTTAATTATGATAATTTTGGTACAAGATGATTATGCTTGGTTTCAAAATAATTATTTTGAACATCATGAAATAATATCGATTTTTAGTGCATGCATCATCTTTCCGCAATTACCTTCTGAATAAATTTTATGTAAAATACTTTATAAGTGTCTGAAAAATTTCTCTTTAAATACACATAACAGAAATAATTTCTCCAAGGGAACATGCTTGAATATTTCTTTCTTGTGTGTGTCTTTTACGTAATTTAATGAAAATCTACATTTTTTAACAAAAAGATAACAGACTATACAATTATGATTATGATACTAATTCAGATCGAAATCTGCAAGTGTTTGCATAGAGAATTCTAGGAGTATATATAGGTATTCAGACTGAAACATGCAGTGTGCTCTAATGGTTTACGAGGGAAGGGGGAGAGGTTTCGGGGTTAGAGTGAGAACGAACAGTACTGTAACTATTGGGATGAACTTGTCATTTACAGAAAAGTAAAGGTTCATATTGTCTTATCTAGCTTCTGTGGCTTTGATCGTACAGATGACGTTTAATTATGCATACATAATGCCTTCCGATATCACAGAACTAACGATGTCTACATCAGAGGCATCAAATGTATCTGCCGGACCACATACAGAAGCATTATCAGAATCACAAGCCAAGATATCGTCGTTAAGACTATGATGCAAGCACTGCGAAGAATCATTTGCGAATTACTTTAATTTTTGAGGAAAATAGAAGCATAAATGTAGGACAAACCCATTTGCTTCAAAATTATTATTTACTCACAATAGCAAAATAAAAAAAATTAAAATAATTAAAAGATTTGTTCCTTCATCTGCTAAGCAAGAAAATGTATTGCCATCTTAAAAGTATTCTGGTGCACTTGTTGCCACCACAGTAAGTAATGTTGTAGTCATCACATCGTCACACAGGACACACAGTAAGTGATGATACAACGATGACACCATCGGCAAGTGAGGATTTACATGCGAACACCATGAGAAACTTGCTGTCATTATCAAAACCTTCACGTCACTGTTAGTAGCAATGAAAGATGACTAGTCAGAAGTGCGGGTATGAATTTAAGTATTGTAATACATCAAACAATGGAGGAAAGATAAATAGTGACAACTATCTGCATCATGTAGACCAGCAGTACAATACCGGCTCGTAAACATGTCCATTATCTAGGCAAACCGAATACTAACGAAATTGTGCTCAAAGAAACCCACTTTCCATTAAAATAGAGTATTATTATAAGGAGTTCATAACCTACAGCAAAACACATTTTCTCATGTCTGACAGCTAATTAACAATTTGATAAACCAACTTATAGAAGAGGTAGAACGTTATATGTCTATAAAATATGATCTGCTACGGTATTTCAACTAATCTTAACCAAAAACTCATCAGGTTGCGAATTGTAGAAGGACATTCAAGACTTAGAATTTTGCTCTTAACAATGTGTATTATTACATAGATAGTGACAAAGACACTATAAATAATGTGTCACGAGGAACAATATGTGTTAATGAAGTTATCACCCTATTTTATGGAAACAGTTTATCATTTAGCTCACATAAAACATCATTCTCTTCTTAACTAATAAATGCATCGTAAATGAATAATTTTATATATATGTTATTTGTTAAATTACAAAATGTTATAAATCATGTTTTATTCAAGTTTTTAACCCATTGTTTAAAATATTTTGCTTGATATATAAATCATTTCAGAAAAATTATGTGATATAAATAAAATTTAAATGTAAAAGAGTGTTTAAAAACTAATTGAATGAAAATAGGAGTGAAAAATAATTATCCAAGTTTCGGCTCTTCATCATTTAGCACAAATGAAAATCGCCAGACTGGCCGATAGGTTTGTAAATGAAACAAGTAATTTCTCTCTGGTGGTATATCCTACGACAATATATGTATAAATTGATTAGTGTTAAGGGGAGTTGTTGTATGGGCAGTGGTTGGGTCGTTAGGGAGGGGAGAGTGATTGAGTTTACCAGTTAATGGCGGGGATCGATCTACAACAAGTAAATGTTACAGAGGCAGTAGGTCGGTTGTGATGTACAGCTAATTAAATATTAAAGAAGTGGAACGAAGAAGACTAATAGTAAGGGGTAGATCTACAGCGAATAATTGGTGGGGTTGTGACCCTATTTAGTAGCCAATAATAATTGGCATATTCTACTGGTGCCATGTCTTGTTGGGCTAGGAGTAAGCCCTCAGCCATATTTATGAGAATCGAGTACCAGAGGTTATTTTATTTATATGGAGAGGAAAACTAGCTGAAATTTTGTAAATCATGAATTTTTTTATTATTTTCCAATGTTCAATTTTTAAAATAAATATATTATATACATATTTATATTTGGTGTCTGTTAACGCGATCTTTGAAATATTTTTTTTTATATATTTGAAATTTATAAAAATCTTGATTTCATATTTTTACATGAATATCTATTCTATTATTGACTTTCATCGATAGTTGAAAATTCTTTTGAATTTAATGTTTACCAGGGTTAGTTTCAATGTCATCCACATCTGATAATACCAGAGTCCCACATTGTGAAATTAGGCTTGGCTCACACATGAAGAAGCCTTGTATCCACCTTGCATCTTTAAGGACAATTTTTCACAGGCATAAAATGGCTTTAAATCCGCCTTGCTGCAATGAAAACTATTTGGCTTACACATCCAAATTTCTTGACTCCTCCTTGCCGCTTGTAAGAATATTGGGGCGATAAGTAGAATAGCCCTTCATCTACCTTTACTATTTAAGGAATTGTTCGGAAAAACAATTATTAAACCCAAAGGTTTTTTCTTTGTTTTGGAAACGTTTTGGGCAATTAAGGATATGAATAACCAATTTTATAATGGTTTTTGGAGGTAAAACCGGAACTTTTGTTTATTATGACATCACATGATATTCGCCGCGCTGTACACCATAGGCTGACTGCTGTGATATCAACCAATATTACGGAGGGCGCCTCACTCCTAGCCATAATACTCGTTCTTTCCTTTTCTCTCTAATAATGAACATATATGTAACGATTACATACACGATATTTTAAGTAAATATAAATGTATTTTTCGCTTAATTTAAGTAAGTCTGTCTCTTAAAATTATTGTAACATATTATACCTAGAAGACAATGGAATTTATCTGAACATGCTAAGTGTAAATAAAGTTCTTAAACCGTTCACAAAATATTATAATTTTTAACAAGTTAAGAGTTTCGAAGTAAAACGTGTCCCCTGAAATGTAATCTCACACTTAATAACAGAGTTATTTAACTATCAAACAACTACATTTAAATTTTATGCAATAATTTTTTTATAATACTGCCTATAAATTTATAAAAACATTTCATTTAAAAACCAACAGTTATAAAACATCATTCATATTTGCCACATTTATTATAACATTAAACATGCAAGGATCACCTATGTATGTAAATTAAATCTAATTTAATATCATCACAATTTTGCACTTGAAAGGCGTCCGAAATAAGCTCAACTCACACATTGAAATGAACATGTTGTGCGCCGGAGAGAATGTGTGAAAGAAGCGACTATGTAGGTTGGTGCTCTTGCTCTTTCGTGTTCTCTCCGACAAATGAGACACCTGTAGATTCCTTACTCTTTCTATCGCCCCTCGGAGGTTACAGAGAGTGCGAGGACCCCAGAGGTGTCTCTTTGTGCCGCTTGTGACACGGCCTGAGGGCAGTTTTGTGCTTATTAGAAAATTACCACTATAGAAGAAACTAAAATATTACCAATATAGCTAATTGCTTTTCTTCCTCTACAATATCTGGAAGTAATTTTAATAAGACATTCAAAGCTTTACACAGGCATAAGCTACCTCAGAATGACGTCTCACAGAGCAAGCCATCTATAGTCGTCTTATTTGTCTGAGAGAGCACGTAGAAGGCAGAGCACAAAGTTCTATAGCCGCTGCTCTCTCATATTCTCTCTGGAATACACTACGCTCATTAAAAAATTTGAGTTGGGGTTATTACAGACAGTTTTATAGTGCAATATTAAAGGATATTAAAATATGCATGCTGATAGCATTTATTTAAACTCTACTCTAATGGAAATAATTAAGTAATGTATAGTTCCTTTTAAAATATATACAACGGTTTAAATACATTTTTCATATATATAAATGCATTAGTTTTACATTATACCTAGTGATATCTGCCTTAACACTCAGTTCATCCCTCGGTTACGATCGTTTCCGCAGAGAGAATGACTGCAATGCCACCAAGATTCTGAATCTTTATTACGATCATAATGCATAAACAAAATCAATATAAAAGCTTTGCTGCGTCCTTACCTCTGCACTTAGTCTACCGAGATATTCTGTGAGTGCAATGCATTCTCACGTACACCGTTTATCCATTAAGCGTTATATAATAGCAGATCATATCTCAGAGATATTGAGCAATAACGAATGTACTGCACCTGCATTAAGACCATTCATTTTCGATATGAAACACTTACCCAATAATGAAACCATTCATTCTAGAGTAAAAATTTTTTTAAAAGGAGTGTCAATGTTCCAGGAAGGTGGACCCATACTTGGAACTTGTAAGTGTGAGCATTAAGTCAAATCTGTGAAAAAAAGATAAAATTGGCAACTGATAATCAGTGCCAGATAACTAATAAAATAACTTACTGAATTTTACTGATTTAATTTTTCATTTCGACTGAATGTCAAGAATTCCACTGCTATAATAACTCGTTCCTAGTTCATTTGCTTAATTCGTCGATCAGGAGTACATTATATGCTGACATTCAGAGAATAAAATTTTACTGATTAATATTACTTATCCGGACATTAAGTGCAAAAACCAAAACTAGAATGAAATATAATGTAATATATAAAAGGTATTTTTTTAAATTCCTTTTTATGTTGTAGAATTACGAACTGTCAAAACGTTACTTCAACGGACACCATTTTCAGAACCATATTTACATACTTATCACTAAGGAATATAGTCTATGAACAGTACCATTTGTGCATCTGCTGGCCTATCTATAATGAACTCGCTGTCAATGAGACGTTATCCCCAACCATCTACCTACCTACCTTTATCATGTCACTGAATTCTAAATTATTCCACTCAACATGAATACAATCTATAACTATGTATAATACCAACACGACACTAGCAGGACAGTCATATGCTTACATTTATAATAAGCCAGCAGATCTAATGCAGTGCTTTCCCGGCGCTCGTCATAACACAGTGTACATCTACTAGATCACGTGATAACATGAGTTTCAGATAGATAACCCCATGCTACAGTTTTCCCAGTATTTACGCGGCATTAGTATACTTGGGCCGTTTTTGAGACATACAGCTGTGTTTGAGTGTCAACGATTGTCGACAGTGTTTTCTTCTACCTTCTTGTATCGGCCATGTTGGATATACGTGACCTTCTCCTTGGACCTTTGTGAGCTCAACTCCAGAGTGACATTAAGATAACCTTCAAACTAAAAAAGTCAATAAAATAAATATAAATGGTTAAAAGTTATTAATAAAATTTTAAGATAAATTCAAAAAGTGAAAAATGCAGCAATTTTAAATAAATACAAAAGTATATAAATTAAAATATTATAAAATATTTTATAAGTACAAAAATTTAAAACTTAAATATTATTTGAGCATATGAAATAATAATATTATCGTAAAAATTTTCAGAAATACATATGTTTCGAAAAAATATTTAAAAAAGTATTGCATTTAACCACTACAGAGTTTGATTTTTTTAAGATGTTGGAGCACATCTACCCCCTATCATGGAGATAGAAGAAGACCGCAAACTATAGTTTTCATTGGTTTTTTAGTTGGCCCCCTGCGCTCCTCAATTTACTCGCTATAGATCGACCATTGCGTCGCATATGCTAAACCGCTTCAACATATTTCATAAGGTGCACATCAGAAATTTTACAGGTGTTCTCATTTTTACTCTATTTAAATGGATTTACCTAATCCTAATTGCTTAACTTCCTTCGCCATACTACTTTTCGTAAATACTTAGATAATTAGTATATTTAATCCACTCCCTTGCGTGACTTTATTAAGTGATGGAAGTGACGGAAGCTGGTAGGTATATTTGCGATAATTTTCAATCACTCGGAGAGTGGTAGGACAGTATATGTGAATTTTCTCAGAGAACTCCGATATTTTTGTATGTTAAAAATATTTATTGCTGTGGCGTTTTGTGGGCACAAGCTAGGCTCTTCGCTTTGTAAAGAATCGCTTTTATATAGAAAAATGGCAGTTGTCGATCTGACACTGTGAGGTGAAGATCTAATTGGAAGCGCTCTCTCGTCATATAACGAAGATTAATGTGAATACGAATGCCTACCTTTTAACTCAACGAACATAGATCCATTACCTTCATCATAGCTGACTGATTTTTGTCGGTTTAGATTCTGCAATTGAGTTTCGCCTTCAGTCGAAATGCTCGGCGAAATGAGAGGACCATCTGTACGAAGAGATATTTTCTCGCGATGTAACATTACGACAATGGACACATGCAGTTTATGCAAGGTAATACACTGGAGAACAACACCAAAAACTGCAAGCGTTCGTCTTCTTGAAGCCATGAATGTTGCTGCGAATATCTCTGGCTACATCGATGGGTACTGTTTCCATATGTGATTATGATGTGACAGTTAATGCTGAAGACCGAATATCTGTAGTACAGTTAATTCAAGCCATATATACACTTGCAGGTTTTTTCGCATGGAATCGATGATCTTTAATATTAACTGGCATCACCTCTGAATATTGATTATAATACAACTCCTGGTACAAAGATGAGTAAATTTAATTTTGAATACAAAGATGGCCATGAAGGCAGCATTGATGAAAAATAACATTATTACAGGGATGTGCTAAAAAGATGGTGATATTTTCCAAGATTAGAAACGTCGTCTAACACATTTGCTGCTACGAGCGACAGAATAATGCACAAGACGCTGAGATCACTGGCTTTATATTTCCCAAACGCTTCAATGAACTGGTTGAATGACTCAGACATTTTACCGATTGCAAAAAGGTGAAAATTTCTCGTACATCAACGAGATATCTGCGATAGTTAGAAAGGTGAAGACCGGGGATTATATTGCATTAAAGTATGAAAAAAGAATGGATAGTGGACTGCATAGAAAGCGTTAATGCAGTCAACTTGTACAAATTTGGAGACAGTTGGTGGATGAATATAATTTCTATACATAATTGGGGACAAACGACAAACCGAAGGATTGATTTAGGATTGATAAACGGATTTTAATTCATCGAAGGGTTGGTGGGTTTTGCGGAGGAGGATTGCTGCGGATGATTACTGAGGATTCGTGAGGGTTGGTTTTGATTGCTGAGGATTGGTGTGAATGGCAGAGGAGGATTGGCGAGGATTGGTGAGGATGAAGATTGCAGAGGAGGATTACTTTGCATTGCTGATAATTGGTGAGTATTGCTGAGGATAGCACTGGATAGCGGAATAGGATTAGTCAGGATTTGTGAAGATTGGCGATTATCTAGTATTGCTGAGTATAGCTGAGGATTGTAGAGGATGATTGCAGAGTATTGTTATGGATTGCGGAAGCTTGCGAAGGAATCCAGAGGATTGTGAAATATGATTGGTGAGGATTGGTGTGGAGAACTACAGAGGATTGCTGAGGAATTGAGAGGAGGAGTGCGGAATTGTGCATAGGATTAATGAATATTGGCGAGTATCACTGAGGACTGATGAAGACTGCGGAGGAGGATTGTGGAGGAAGATTTAGGAGGATTGCATAGGATTGTGGAGCAGGATTGCGAAAGATTGTTTAATGCAGAGAAAGATTGCTGAGGAATTGTGATAATTATTGAGAAATGCAGGGTATCGTGGGGTATTGCATACGATTCTGGAAGAGGATTGATAACGATTGTTGATGATGATTGCAGAGGATTGGTGTGAAGGATTGCTGAGGTTTACAAAGGATTGATAAAGATTGGCGAGTATTTGAATATAATTAGTGAGGGTTGTGTCTTTGCTGATATTTACGCTCAACCCGCTGGGCCTGGCTCGCAGATCCGAACCCAATTTGATGTTTAAAGGACTTTTAGGCTCCCGCATCGAGAACTCTCCTATCTACTTTAACTATTTTAGAACCTTCATGCCCTGCATTAAGGATTCTCAATCCTCTTTTATAATTTAAGTACTGGAACTAAATATTTTTCCAATTTTTTTTTAATTTTTTGGCGAAAAAATAGTCTTTTGGTAAAATGATTAATTTCTGGTGTTATTTCCAGTGTAACAGTGTGATATTTGAAGTTAAACAAGTGATATCAACAGTAAAATTGCAATCAATATGGCCATCTGCTGACCGGAATAACAGAGCAGGAACAGTTCCGTGCTCCGACGCCAGACGCTGTCTTCATAATAATTCTACTACCTAGCGATATAACAACAATTATGTAAGGATAAAGTAGCCACAGCCAGTGTCTACAAGTTACAAAGTATGTGGTGAGAATATATAATAAGTATCTTCGTGGCCGAGGCTCTTATGGTAGCGCAGTACGGCGCTGGTTTGATAAAGTTGCCTCCTGCGACTAGTCTCTCAAAGACGAGGAAGGTCCAGGCCGCAGGTGAATGGTTAACCTTATAAGATCATCACCACAACGAACACCCACTTCAGCGTATCATGACTGTGACAAGAACAAGAACTGTTTTGAAATATCCAAATATATCTATTAAAATCATACAGAAAGTAAGTTATTTCGCAAGGCCTAAAAAATGTCCATGTCGGACCATCTGCGCACTAAGTTGTAACTGGTTCCATATTTTTTCAAATAATTTTTAAAAATAATTTATAACCATAAGAGCATTAAACTCACGAATCCGCTCAATTCCTGCAATTTTGAAGTTAGAGCCACTTAAAATAACATTAGATTTATTTCAGTAATTAACAAAAGAAATCCCAACAAATTTGGAATTCCAATAGTACTAAAGAAAGAAACAAATTAGGAAAATTCAGTTAATAAAAAACGTTTTTTTTTAGTTTGCCTCTTTTTAAAACTTTTTGTATACACATAGAAACAAAAACATGGAAATATAAAACCTTGTACCCAACTGCGCGTGCTGACATTCCGATAATTCTCATAAAACTTACATATTTAATACTCTATTGTAAATGATAATCTAGAAATTAAATTAGAAACTCAGATGGTATGATTTAAACAGTTACACGCCACATTTTTGCATGCAAATAAAATTACTAAAAGTCACCCAATAAGGTTTTACAAAATAATTTGTCGTTTCGAAATTAGTAACAAGGTTTATTGTTATGCCGTTTGATATTTTATCTGTTGAACCACTAAAACCATTCAAATTAAACTTGGTTTATTAAATCACATTTGTTAGAATATCAATAATTAAGTAAAAATATCAAAATCCTAAGCGATTTCGAAAGCCACCATCCCAAAGATTATTCTTATAGACCGATATAAATATCAAGAAAAACTAAAACGATAACCGTCCAATCAGTAATGAAATATATACTACGAGATAAACATTTGACCTAAAATAAACGTCTCTCTACGACTTTGCGAACGTGATATCGGTAAAATGCCGCTAAAGCGGACCCCTGTCGATAGAGTGGACCCATCTCTATAAAGTGCTATATGCTTCTGACATATACCAGCGAGCACGTGAACTACTGCGGACGGACGCAGTGGTGGTAGGGAAGAAGCCTCGCGTGTCTGTGGCACGACACGTAAGTGATAGCGTTGGTTTGGTGATTTTCGATAACTCAAATTGTTCTGGAGGGGTTTTTGAAGCGTTACTATCGTCTCTGTGTGCAGATTAGTGATTGTCTTGTGTAAAATAGCGATAGATAAAAACTACTTATAATAATTTATAATTTAAGTTGAGTGTTTTTAATGAGTAGAGAGAAAGTTGGTTTGGCAAACAGAAAACATGGGGCGTTCCTAGAGTGGACCACTGTCTTGTCTGGTTCCTTGAGTGAACCTCAGTTGTGTGCTTTTCAGAGACTTTATAGGCAAGAACTGCTGACAGGAAAATTTTATGTCGGACATTTTAAATGCGAATTATTGGCCACAGCTTCTAAATGTTACCTCTCTTTTCTTGCATTTATACTTTCCCGCATGCTGTGTTTTCGTTTCTCTTATTTCACCTTTTCTCTCCACCCGCTGTTCGAGTTGCCATCTCAACATAAACACAAGGGATTTCGTACATTATCGTGGGTTGTCAGTATGTATTTCCCAGCCAAGTCCCGCTGAGGAAAATGCAGTATTACATATGAAGGGCTCACCGCCGCGCCTCTGGCTGTCTTCTGAAGTGAAAGGCTTGAAATGTGTGTATAGAATGATTTTGTTTCTTCCAGAACACTGGTAATATGTAACGGGAATGCAAAGTAATTTTAGCATCAGTTTCATGTGCATATCAGCCTTGTTTGAGAACGTGATATAGTGTCTTCCTCCACAATGTAGTGAATCATGTATAACCACCTTTGTGTAAGTTAAGGGTGTCGCCTGGCTAGGTCGCCATGCGCTGTGCAGATCTTCAAGACAAAAAGTTTGTAAAATAAACCACTCCACGTGCCTATATGGTGGCTCTTTGTGAACCATGTGTAAGAATTGTGAAACGTCCGACGATAATTTTTCATTTTCCATTTCCATTTATTATTTATTACGGGGCAGTTAAAGCCTTTCACTGTTATGTTTAGGTACGAAAAACACGTTTCATGATATGTAGATATTATGTTGTTTTGGGATGTGTGCAACACCTTTTTCTTTATTAGACTGTTGTGTACAACAACAAACATAGAGTCTCCACTGAAAGCCACACACAGGCGAGTTGCTGATAGAAAGACTGCACATGAGTTCAGTAACTCGCGTGTAAAGGCGACGAGGCATGCGAAATTCATAAATAACTCTACTTATAGCTGCCGCACTTCTAGACATTTAATACGCCAATTCCGAACAGCCAGGTGAAACCTACAGCCGCGAGTCCCACAGCGTATGCAGCCCGGGTTGACGCAGTAAGAGAAAAGTGTCACCACTCAGGCTCAGAGATACAGCTGACCCACACACGATGTTACCACATGTCACTGGCGGACATTCTGGTTCTTATTGAAGAAATGAAACACATCACATGTGTATATTTTCTTACATTTTCAAGGGGCGAACTATGGATACAATTAAGAAGAAAAGGGTGAAGAAAGTGCTGAAGGGAAGAGAGGGAATGGCAATTCCATGAAAAAATCTACAAGGACACTGCGTGACAAGAAGTTGGAATGGAAAAAAGCTGCTAAAAAGTTTTTTGTTCCTGAAACCACAGTGGTGAGATTGAGTAACGAAAAGTATGGGGATACTCATAAAGCTGCTAAACAAAGTAGAGTCGTCAGACTGTTATAACTCCTGTGATAGAAAAGCAACTTCTGAAGTACTGTCTGGCAGTGGAAGCAGATTTGTTTGGACTGACAAGGGGAGATTTTAAGAGGATATCATTTTAGTGAGCCGAGAGAGCCATGAAATAATTGTATTGTTGCTATTTCAATTGTCAACAAAATTCAAACAATTTCAGTACACTACCAGTGTTTATTAGAAGCATCAAATATGCCCACAGATACCCAATTTGACCAATAAATTTACAAAATAATGCCAGTTAAAAATTAGAACATCATGCCATATTTCTGGCACAGTTCACCTAATTTTCACCATAAAGTACACACCATAAATACTTCAGAAAACGATGTAAACTTTCACGATTTAAGTGAGTCAGCCAACAACATTCAAAATGGCGGAATCGTAAACAAATTTGGTAAGGTTGCCTCATATATTCAACAATTTAAACAAATTAAACCAAAATTTGTATGTTAACTGTATATATTAGAAGCATCATAAAGATACTTTTTTGGCAGTTTTTAAGATAGCACGAAATAAAAATAATAAGTTATAAAGCCATATTTCAGAGGCAAATTAACCGATGTCCACCAAATTTTAACACATATAGCCTCAAGGTAGACCTTGTAAACTTGCAAGTTTGAAATGCATCATTCACATATTTTCCAAATGGCGGCCTTCCAACTATGATATGTTAGTAAATCCTATTTTTTGAAAGTTGGACTGATTAAATCCGAAGTTAATGCTCTCCACCCAAGCTCCGTAATGCAGTTGATTGCATAATAGTTTATCGTATGAGGTCTTGTATGTTCAAGTACCAGGTAAGGTACGTGTGTATTTGTAATTGTCTCACTAATGTTGCATACGTTACTGGTTTCATTAGAAATAATATTGCTATTAAAAGAAAACCGAGTCCTACCTGCTATCTCAATTTTTCAGAAATTGTTAAAAAATTTATTGCACCCATGTTGAGGGAAGTTGGCTCATTAATTATATCAGTAACTTCTTGTATTGTTTCACACAAAAACTCATATTCGCGTATATATTCTTACATAGTTCAACTTAATGTATAGGTATATCTCTGCGTGTGGTTTCGGTAAATATTTACACCAAAGATACGGTATCGACCGAGGTTGGCACCTAGATTCTTTTCGCCAGAGTGTAACGTCCTATCAATATCAGCTAAATTGACTACAAATTAGAAAGGAATTATTGTAAATATAAACTTTTTAAAATATGTACAACGAGCGTAAATAAGTATATCAAGCATTGAGAGCTTTGAGTTTTGGTTATTTAGAACTTTCTATTTTTTTTTTTTATTTTATACTAGTACTAGCAAACCCGGCGAACTCCGTTTCGCCACCAGATGGCTTCGTTTTATGCAACATTTTGTTTGGTGATTAAAACATGAAGAAACATTTTTTTTATATTTGAAAAGGAAAAATTTTATTTCATTTCACAACAGTAATGAATTGAACTTCTCTAAGTAAATGAAAGTGAATCCAAAGTAAATACGTTTCATTGAAGTGCTCTTTGGTAAACCACATTTTTTGTTTTTTGGTCTGACGTTAACACAAACAAAGCGGATGGTTTCCCAACTCGTGAACACGCAACGTATAACTGCCCATGTGAAAAACAATGATTTTCTAAATTTATCCCGCAAACACTAAGCGATTGGCCTTGCGACTTGTTAATTGTCATTGCGAACGCAAGGCGAACTGGAAATTGCAATCGTTTGAAGTCAAACGGAAGATCAGTCGGAATCATTGGTATTCGAGGAATACATACATTTTCACCTGCGTACTTTCCGTTAATAATGGTTGCCTCAATCAAATTCGGCATAAGTCTTTTTACCGAAAGTCGAGTACCGTTGCAAAGTCGCGGTGGATTCAAATTACGCAATATCATAATAACTGTACCAACTTTGAGTTGCAAGTTATGTGGTGGAAATCCTGGTAACTCCAGAGAGTTCAAAAACTCCGTTGGATAATTTACTACATCATCGGGATCTCTTATGGAATCAACGGATTTGTATGTCACCAAATCGCCAGCAATTTTTGATTGAATGGTGAAATTCAGTGCGTGTACATCATTATTCTTTGCGGCAAGAATTGCTCGTTGACTTAACCAAGCATAATTCTGATAATTCTCACTAATGTTTGGGAAAACATTTTCAATAAGAGCTAATTGAGAGTCTACAAATCGGCAAAATTCGTTGGTAAGAGTAATTAATCCAGATGTCGCATCAACTGGGACTTTTCCATTTCCAACAGCTAACAATTGTTTGGAAAATTGTGCAGCACTTTGATCATTTTGAAGTTGAACTCTCATATTAGTGGTTAGCGATAATGTTTTTACGTTATTCCATAAAGGTGATGCCTTCAGGCAAGCATTCAATTCATCTGCAGGCGTTCCACGGGGAATTACTGGCAACGTCTGCCTGAAATCGCCTGCCAACAATATCATCAAGCCGCCAAAGATGTTGTTATTTCGCCGAAGATCCTTCAGTGTGAAGTTAAGTGCTTCAAGTGATTTCTTATGTGCCATTGTGCACTCATCCCAAACAATGAGCTTGCATTGCATCAACAATTTTCCCATTGCACTGGATCGGGAAATATTGCATGTTGGAATATCAATTGTGTTTAAATTGAGTGGCAACTTAAGCGCAGAATGTGCAGTACGACCGCCATCTAGAAGAGTCGCCGCAATTCCAGATGATGCTAACGCCAAAGCTATGTCACATCTTGATCGAATAGTGGCCAAAATAAATGAAATGACAAATGTTTTCCCTGTTCCTCCAGGTGCGTCCAGGAAGAATAGACCACCAGTATTATTGTCCACCGCTTGCATTAATGTTTCGTATACTTGTTTTTGCTGTTCATTCAGCAACGGCTCATTATTTCGAACGAATTCCTGCAATGAATCAACATTGTATTGCAGCTCTCGATTTAATTCTTGGTTGAATGCATCGTGCATCGATCGATTTGGCGCAATCATTCCTACTTCAATCAGTAGCTTGTTTGCAATAGTCAAGCATTGATCCTCAATCAGAATCAATCCTTCATTGTAGATTTCATCGGTTATTTGGATGTCAGGATTATTCGTTTGAATGCGCAAGCGATGCAAGATATCTTCACATATGTCGTCTTTGTATTTGTTCCATAACTGAATTGGTTGTGAAGGAAAACATGTGGTGATGATAATTGCGAACAGCGTTCGTATTTGGTACGCATTTGATGAAACAACTGAATCCGCAAGTGTTAAATCCCAATGAGAATCGTTCTCCAGCAAACCCAATAGTTGACATGCTTCTCGATATGTTTGGCATTGGTGGCCATTCACAGTTTTCAAATGCGCGAATGATTTTGGTCCACGTACATGTACCAACAGCAGTCGCAAATAAAAACATTCATCATTTCTAGGATGAACAGTATACATGCGACCTAGTGCATCAGTGGAAAACACCTGTGGCCAATCTGGAACTGGGGTTCCTTGTTTGCGACGTTGGAATTTCTTTGTTGATTGATTCCAAGTGTAATACTTGGGCATTTCAACGTACATCAGCGTCGCTGCGAATGGATCTGCTTCACATATTGCAAAGAAGCTAGTCAATGTTGTCGATGGTGGTCTCTCAGCTCGTTGTGCCGCATTAGCCTCAGTGAAGTAAACTCTTTGGCCATTTTCCAAATGCACTGCTAAATGTACAACTGTGGGATATCTTTCATGAATTTGAAATGACAATAATCGCCACAGTGCTTCATTAGTACTGACGTATCTGCCCATTTGGAAGTTGCTGATTTCGTCATTCGCATTTTCCGACGCAATACCAAACACAGCCATGTCGCTGCCTTTTGTGACGTACTTGCACAAATATTTGATTGATTTGGCCGAATGACAACTCTCAACGTTTGCATGTGTTTCGAAAATTCGTGATAGCAGCGGGCAATATGGTACAATGAATTCATTTCCGATCTCAATCTCTTGATTTTGAACTTTAACTTTGATAGTTCGACCATTATCTTCTTTTGAACGCCGACGATAAACTGGATATCCATCGTTCCCTGTGACTGTTTCAGCAACTAACGGTCGCGGATATCGTTTTGTGCACTTTCCATCAGCCATGCAAGGCGATAATGGATTTAATGCACCGCACGGTCCATGGACCATCTGTGTCGTCACAATGTCGTGTAGATGGGGATCAGTGACTGGATCAGGAATTTCAGCTGATATGATGTCATCCACTTCATTTGAATGTAATTTGTTCAGCAACCAAATTAGGATATGAGCATGCGGTAGTCCACGCTTCTGCCATTCCACCGAGTACATATAACAACGTGTGTCACCAAAAACTCGATACTTAGTAAGCACATCCATCATAACCTTGAGTTTTTGCTGAAATACTCTGGCGATTATGTCATGGCGATCTTGCGGTTTTTGGCCCGGTTCCAACTCACGTTCAATTTCCGTCCACTTCGGATTGCATGTGAACGTAATAAATAAATCCGGAGTTCCATAATTTCGCACGTACGTCATAGCGTCTTGAGCGTATTCGTGCATGTGGCGTGGGCTTCCGATATAAGATGATGGGAGAATCGTCAGACGTCCAATATTCTGAACATCACCATCTGAATGAATAGCATCACGCAAGTGTATATAGTCCTCAGATCGTAGCTTTGCCTGATTGAATCGGATGAACGCTAAACGTTCGGTCTCGACTTTGACATACATGTCGACAGCGAATTGCTGGAATAGCCGACGGCACTTCAGAATGACATTCTCCTCATGTGTACGAATCATCATACGATACGCATAGTAATTCATTGCGCTTAGATTTTTATTCGTTGATACGCCTGAAAATGCAAAATTAAATGAATTGTTAATGGAAACCAATAATAGCAATAATAGCAATAATAATAGCAATAATTAGTGTGTGAATATTGTACCTGTAATTGGATCGACCATCTTCGACGTGATGTCGTATCCGTCTTGCCCTTGCCAATAAATGATTGGATATTGTAACGCATCGTACAAACGATGTGTCTCGTTTACACGATGCATGATATTGCTTCTTCGCTGAACGACAATGTCTCGCGATTTAGTTGGATCGCCAACAATAATTGCAGCAACATCATTAACGGTGGGTGCATTGAATCTTCGCACATGTTCACCTGTTGGGGTACAATCCGCTCTTATGACAAATTTGTGCGTATCCGATGGCATTCGTTCCAATGCTGTTTTGAACATATTAACCACAGCATTATTAGCGTGAAAAAATGCTTGCAACTGTTCAATAATTCGTCTCTTTAACTGTTGTGTTCCCTGTATATTGCACCGCACATTCAGCTGATCCACCATCGACGAAATGAAATATATTTGCAGAAATTGATGCGGTTCATCTGGTGTTGGCACCATTGAACCATGCAAATGATATATTTGTCCTTGTATCTGTAATTGCAAACAAACATAGTAAGTTGTAAGTTGTAACATAGGTGTAACATAGGAGTGATTGGTTATGTGTGTTGTATCTTTTACCTTGCAAGTCGGCATGAAGCCGCCTTCTCGAATGATATTAGCTCCAAAGGAAGTCATGCGAAAGCAGTTATTGTATTCAAGGATGTGTTGAAGAAAATGGCTGGAATCGGGATCGCTTCCATCGAACAATGGTTTCAGTGGCTGTGGTGGTGTAAGTAATGGATCCAGTTTGACTTTTCCACTTGCGCAGCACAATCCAGCCGTTTCTCTTTTGAACTTTAACGCATTGCAATATCGGCATATAGTCGTCATTGGTCCAATATCTAAATTTTCATCATCACTGTAGTTCGCAGTGGGATCATATTGGAATGCCAAGCGATTGTATGATGCCAATGATCTTCGTGTGCTCACGCGTTGTCTCAATCGGGCATTTTCTCTTATTATATTTTGTCTTTCTTCGCTTAAGTTCTGTGAATACACTTGTTGCTGGCTTGCATGTCTCGTGCGGCGGCCGATGTTCGCACGTCGTCCTCTAGGCATTTTGGACTATGGACAGAGTGGTGAATTTAACCTCAAATGCACGATCCACATAATTTACACAGTTCAACTTACCACCTTAAAGACAAATGCCTGCTGTTGAAATTGAATAAAAATTTGCACAATACACGTGATTGATTTGATGGTTTCCAATTGAAATGTTAGGAAACGAATAACTTATTTTTTTTA